>VWZO01001418.1:208713-395205 GCA_013396975.1 Bucco capensis | reverse complement strand
CCATATCTGAGTTCAGTTCACTGTGCTTGGACTTAGCCATGAGTTCTGGCCATAGAGTTCACCAAAATCTAGTAGCCATGCTGAAAGGAGGTCCTGAACAAGCCTAACCTTCTGACTGACACTGTCCACAGCCATAGAGAGGTGTAATACTAGTGAGAGAGGCATCTGGACTAAAGGAGATCTGAGTACTTTGGGTAGCAAAGGCAGTGAAGTAACAGCCCCATGAACTTCAGTATGCAAGAGCTAGGCAAATCAATAGGCAAAGCTGCATGGGCTTTGTACTAAATGAGCCTAAATTAGCAAGAATGCACTGCTATTGGTACTTCAGGCACTTGGATCAAAGGTAGCTCTCTAATCATGCTCTCATCACAAGTTCAGTTTTGTAAGAGACCACCTCCCCTTGCAGGGTGTGCAGCAAGTCACTAGCCAGCAGCTGTCTGGGGATTAGTTCACTCCTTGGAAGCCACAGTTTGGGTGCATTGATTGCCCAAGATGAATGTCACATTGAGGGGTGGAAGGATTAAGCTGCAAGGCCTAGTTAACACAGACGTGGCCCTGGTGACAGAATGAAGTGCTAATGATATATAACCAAATGCTATTACATGAAATGGGATCTTTCTCACCCAGCTTTTTGATTTTGCCTGATAGGACTAGTGTAACAAAGTGAGCAGCTATTCATCAGTCAGAGGGCTGCCTAGGTCACACACTTTGCTCAAGCAAGGTGAGTAATTCTACCTACCTGAACTATAATTTATGGCAAAATTAATGCTCTAACAGGTGCAAAGCCATTGTCAGATAAAGTAATTCTTAACCTCAGGAAAAAATGCTTGCTTGCTTCCTTTCTCTCTTTCTTTCTCTCTTTCTTTCTCTCTCTCTTTCTTTCTTTCTCTCTCTCTTTCTTTTTTTCTCTCTCTCTCTTTCTTTCTTTCTCTCTCTTTCTCTCCCTCTCTTTCTCTCCCTCTCTTTCTCTCCCTCTCTTTCTCTCCCTCTCTTTCTCTCCCTCTCTCTCTTTCCCCCCAAACTGACAGGCTCAAACCTTTCTAACAAGTGAGTTTTTAAGGATGATTCCCCTCTAATGACTGAAAACAGGACCTTGAGCAAGGGTTGATAGACTTTCTCAATCATTGACTAAACCAAGATATATTCAAAAGTGAACAAAAGGGAGTGCAAGGTATTCATTCATTCCTGTTAAAGTTTGCCTTCTTCAATCCAATGGTATAAAGTCTCAAGTCTGAGTGGAACAAGAACAACTTGTGGCCTGTGGAGTTTTCTGCCATGCAGTGGGAAGAGGAGCAAAATCTCTCTCTAGGGAGTGAGAGAAGGAAAAGCATCTCTTCTGTATCCTTCTCTCTTTCTCTTGCTGTGCCTCATGCATAGCTGGAAGGATGTGGAAGCAGGTGGCATGAGTTATCTGCTCCCTATTTGCAACACTGCTTTCCTTCATCTCTTTTTCATGCATACAGTGAAACTGCTGTCAGTGGTTGAAGGCAGGATAACAGGAGGAGGTAGAGCTGTTGGTTGCAGGGGATTTGCCCATGTTGTGTGCTGTTTCTTTGGGATTGCCTGAATGAAAATAGATTTAGGAGATGGAGTCTGTGAGCAGAATGAATCTGAAGAGGAAGCAGAGGAGCAAGAAGCAATTGCTTATCTGGCTATTTCCTCTGTAAGGTATTCAGACATCAGAGTGAAATACAACACTTACTTGGTTCTGCTATCTTTGCAAACTGATTTTAGGGGGGGAAAGAGGTACACTTAAGAGCAGGAGCTAAAGCAAGAGTGTTGTTATACTCACCAGGTCATTTTCCAGGGTAAAAGGCAAAAAAAAACCACATTAAAATATGGAGCTAAACTTGAAATTGTGATAGTTTTCTATTTCAGTGCAGGTGAGGCAACAGTAAACAGCAGTGATGTGGTTTATACCTAGAATAATATCTTATATTAAAAAAAAGAGGAACAAATCTTGCAAAGATATTGCCATTGACATGTCTGTCTTTCCTCTATTGGTTCTCCTGCAACTTACACTCAGGGGTTGCAGACTGCAATATCTGATGACCTGCATAAACTTGTAGAGCAGCTAGCAGAGTGCTGTGATTCTATTATCTAGACTTCACATCTTACCTGCTGGGAACTTCCAAGAAATGATGTTAGACTACAAGTAATCCAGTTTTTTGTTGTATCTTTTCCTATAAATGTTACAGGTGAGGATCTTCAGGCATGCAATCTCCATCTGTGCCTGTGTACACATGGAATTACACCTGAAATTTGGCACCTGCAGAACTAAGAATAGTCATCATTTTATCTAGCAGAGCCTTTATACCATCTGACACCTACAAGCTGGCTACAGGTAAAGTTTGCTTCCACAAAGCTCATCTAGAAACTCTTTAGGAAGGCATAAGTACAACAGTTTGAGTTGCAGTCCTGAGCTTTGCAGACTCAGAATCACAGAATCATTAAGGTTGGAAGAGACCTCTAAGCTCATCCAGTCCAAGCATCCCTAGCACTCCCATGCCACTAACCCATGGCCCTAAGGAGAGCAGCTCAATGTCTCTTCAACCCCTGCAGGGATGGTGAATCCAGCACCTCCCTGGGCAGCCTGGGCCAAGACTGAACAACCCTTTCAGGGAAGAAATTCCTCCTTATATCCAATCTAAATCTCCCCTGCTGCAACTTGAGGCCATTTCCTGTCATCCTCTCACTGTTCACCCTGGAGAAGAGCCCTACCCCCAGCTCACTCCAAGCTCCTTGCAGGGAGTTGTAGAGAGAAATAAGGTCTGCCCTGAGCCTCCTCTTCTCCACACTAACCAACCCTAGGCTCTCCTCATCAGACTCTGGACAGAACTTTGAGGAACCACATCTTTCCTGGTTATTAAATCTCAGTGATCTACAGGGGGTGTGCAAATGTCACCAAGTGTTGTCAGCATAGTGTCATGGTGCAGATCTCCTCAATCTTTCCTAGGTTAATATGGTGATGCAGGCTTCATGCAGTCTTCCCCAAATTTCCTGGGGTAGTTTAGGAAAGGTGTAAAGTACACCCTGTGCAATACTCCCTGTGCTGCCCTCAGCAGGCAGGGAAAAGTGCAGGTGTTGGCACAGCCAAGGGCTGGTTTCCTGCTGGGAGCCATTCCCAGTGCTTGGAAGAACCTCAACTTTGGGCTTTCACCCCACTGCAGAGGAAGCTCTCTGCTCTTAGGTAATGCCCATTTCCTCTGCTGTAAAGACACACAGGAAGAAAGGGCTGGCATTAGCCACATATCCCTAAAAGCCTAGCAACCAGGAGTATTATCTTTATTCAGAAGAAGTAGAGAGCTTTTAAGGTTCAGAAACATATCTCAAAATTGGGTTGTGAAATGGTCACTTTTCCCCCCTCTGCTCTGCCATTATAGCGATCAGCCAAGCTTCTGCAAGGTAAATACTTTTGGAAAATAAGTGGAAATTTGCTGCAAATCAGTCCCTTTTGTGCATGGCCACAGGAGCATGTTGAAATGTTTGGACACTAATACCCATTCATTTTCTTGGCTCCATAAATAAAAGCCGCCAGCGATGTGGCGGCCGTGAAATGGTATTCTTCAGGCCCCAGCAGGAAGCCCCATCCTTATTACCACTGCAGGGGGCAGGACAGGCCCAAAATAGCAAGACAACTAAATCAAGACATTTTCAATGTCTAACAAAATGACTGTGGTTTAGAGAGAAGCAAAAGGTTGGGGAGGGAGGGGTGGAAATTGGGCAGCTTTTCTACTTAGCGTAATACCTTTGTTAAAAGAGTTCAGATCAGAAAATGAGATCTTCAAAGCACAGCATCAGCATATTTCTGAATAGCATTTGGAATATGCAAAGATCTCATGGAATCATAAACACAGCAAGGGCATCCTCTTCAAGCCATGTTTTCCCAATGGTAGCCCATGGTTCACAGTCAAGAATGTTTTCTGGCAATATTGGTGTGTTTCTTGGGTTCTAATGGAGCCAAAAGGTTTCCAAAGACATGGAAGAAATTTGTTAGTAAAATCTGAAATCATTGTTGGTCTACAAAAAAAAAGAAGAATATTTATAAGGAGTAAAGGTTTTGGACTAAACCCCTTGATTTTTCTTACAGGTTTATTTAGGTTTTTCTGGGCACTATGCTCCTAGATTTGGGCATAACACCATGCTGAAGGGCTTCAGTCAAAATAGAACCTGTCTGAAAGCAAGGGGGGGGTAAAGTAGTTTTAAATAAAGTAGTTTTAAAAACTGAGCTTCAGGTAAATGGATTATTTTAAGTGTACAAAGTGGGTATCCCCTTGCTTAAGTTGATGAGGTTTAGTGAGTTTGCAGTTTATTACTGTACTCCAAAAGCAGCAGGTCATTCTTTCCAACTACATCACTGAAATCTTCATTGTATTCAATGAGATCTTCATTTTATTTTATCTTTATTCACTTGTGATTCTGATTATAAACGTGCTTCAAGTTGAAGTAAGGATATATCTTGAAAGAGAAGACTTTAGTGAGGTATAGATATGTGTGTACACTTATAAATATATACACATACTTACAAGTGCACACACATTTTTGGGAATCAGGGCAGTTATTCAGAATGTCTTATTGTAGAAAGAAATCTTCAGCTTCAGTTTCAAGAGAAAGTAATTTTTACCTGAATATTAAGCTGACTTACACTGCAAAAGGAGAAATTGCTAAGGCACAAACTGTCGGGGGAAAAATGAATTCAGTGTGTTACTGAGTGTTGCCTTGTAGACTAACAAAATAAATCAAAATAAAGTCTGAAAAGGAAGAGAGGAAGTGCAGTGCCAGTTTGGTGCTGTCTCACCTCTGCACTAGCCTGGGACCTGGGGTTGTCATCAGCCTCAAACTCCCTGGCCAAGCAGACCTATTTTTATGTTGGCTGTCCTCCTAGCTCCACTCTGGAGTGAGCCAGATTGTCCAGGGGAATTTGTACCTGTGATAGGAGTGGCTTGTGTTCAAGTTTTTTTCCTTACAGAGAGGAGAGAGAGAGAGAACTAGTTGGCTCTGTTTGAGTCAGGAAACTCAAGTGTGAAAGGAGCAAGGCAATGGAGTTATGATCCATGCCACCAACCACAGCATGTGGGAATGTGCAAAGGGTTCAGACAAACCTATCTTCATATTAGTTCACATAGGCATTGAGGTAGCTTATAAAGAATTCTGTTATAAAAAGGACCCCCAAAATGAGAAAAAAATGAGATCTAATTGTTGGTTGCCTTTTCTAAAGTAGTTGAAAGAAACATTAAGGGGAGAGTCCTGCTTGCACCTTGTAAGGACACAAGGAGGTCCCAAAGGTGTCATTATCTCCATCCTATAAGGATCTCTGCATCATTTTGTTTCAGCTCCTTCCTGTGTGGCACAGGTTTTACAGCAAGGGCAAGTTGTGCTTGCAGACTTGGTGGTAAGGATAAAGCTTCTCCTCATGCCTAGGAGCACAGCCAGCCTTCCACTGCCCATAACCCCCCAGCAACTTCAGATACACCTTGCCAGTGAGCCAGGTAGCTGAGGCTGCCTGCTGCCCAGCTGTGCAGCTCACCTTCCTGACCTCTTCAAATAGCAATGGATCAAGCAGTCTGCAGAAGAAAGTGTAGCAAAGGACACGTTGGTGTCAGGGCTATCATTAGCATCATTGATGCTGCTAAAATCACTCCGACATTCAAGCTGCTTCATGGAAAAGCAACAAGGCCAAAATTCACTGAAATCAGTGGAGATTCAACCCCTTAGTCATTTACTCTTGCCAAATTCTTTGAAAGCTTCTATTTGCAACATGACTTTCAAAAGAATTAACCCTGCAAGCAGAGTTTAATACACTTAAGTTGGAGATGTGGAAGGAATAATACCTGAAACATCTTTCTTATGCTCAGCCTTTTATGACTCAGCCTTTAATGATTGCCATAAACATTAGCTTACCTAATAAGAACTCTAGTGCAGAGTAAGTTAACTGCACCCAGTGTCAACTGCAGCTAATTAATATTTTTAGAGCTGTCTTCCATCCACTATAGTTGAAAGGGAAATATTGTGGGGTGCTTACATCAAAGCTGGAGGCAATCGAGAGCCTCTGCTTGCTTTCCAGGCTCAACTGATAGCAAGTAGACCAATTTTTATAGGATTGTAAAAGGTGACAGTGGCTATGGCTCATGCAGAGAGGCACTTTTCCCTGTAGCTCTCCCAATTCAGCACTAATGCTGGTTTGCTGGTTTGCTGTGAGGGACAGCAGACAGATAAACTGGCAAACAGCTCTGCCAATACTTAGACAAAGCACACAGTGACCCAGACAAACCACATGGGTGAGGTGGGTTTTTTTTTTTCTCTCCCCCTTCATTTTAAAGGCTTTAAAAATGTGCTCTATCAAGCATTTACTTGTGGTGCAGATAAGATTTATCTAACAAGAGTGGGCTAAAATGAGAAAGAGAGCTGGGCTAGCCCCAGTGGTGCTAATGTGTGTCCTGAAGCGTACCAATCGGCCTAGTGCAATGTCACAGCCCTGGGCTACATTTGCAAGTGGTCGAGCATCTCCTTTTTAAAAGGTTAACCTACAAAGAGCACACAAGCCCCTCTCTATGAATATGGGCAAACACCCAGGGAGCTCCACAACAATAAGAAAATAATGACATCAACCTGACCATGCTTAAGTACATAACATGCTGAAGGTTCACGGTTGTGTGGCCTGGAACAATAAAGGAAAAATAAAGAAGCCTGCTTGGTAGGCCCCAGCTGTTATTAGCCATGCTGGGAGATCAAGGGAAGGTATGATATGGGCTGCCATTTCAATTGAGACCAGGTTAATCTCTCAATTTGTGGAAAAGAAAAACTACAAAAAAAAAAAGAGAAGGAGAGAAAAAAAAAACCTAGGGAGGGGAGAGAAAGCAGCCTCCCCTCCACACTGCTACATGTGGGACAAATAACAATAGCCTATTTACATAAGCTGTCTTTAACCCTTTCCTAATAGAGACTTAATTTCCTAAGAGTCACAAGCTGCAGATTTCATTTTGCTGCCCAGCAAAATGAAATAGCAAACCTCTGTTAACCATTGGTTTGCAGCTGGCACCAAACACTGCTGCTTGCTGCTGGGCCATAAGGAGCTCGAGGTGCTGATTCTGTCCCTTCTCTGTTTTCTAGCACTGGGTAAATAATGGAAGATTGGTGCCATCATTTACAGGCAAGAAGTATGGCAAGTAATGCCAAGCATTTTCACCCATAGTCTCAATTAAGAGATTGCATTTCTTGAGCAAAAGCATGATGTAAGTGACAAATAGTCCTCTGTGCTGTGGCAGCACTGTGTAGAGGTAACGTGGTGACTTGATCTCATAGCTTGATGTTTAAGAGCCTGTGCAGGGAGGGAAGAAGCCCAGGTTCTTCTGAGGTTGCCCACAAGCCTCCTTTGGGCTCCAGGTTAAGGCAAAGTTTCCAACAGGGCTCCTGTGGGAAGCTGCTTTCCTTCAGACGTGGAAAAAGGAAAGGCTATTTCTTAAAGAGTCTAACTGATGAACTAATAGCCTAGAGCTACAGTATTGTATTACAGCTGTTTTATTGGTAATGTGGTCTGTGCAATCCTGCATGTATGCACAGCCTGGCACTGCTGTCCTCTGCAAGAAGGGCAGCCTACTCCTTCCCCAAGAGCATGATCCCAGAAGACTAGGAAAGGGAAAAGGGAGCCTGCAGCAAGGGCTGAGGCTAAGATGCTGCTGAGGACAGACAACAAGCAGGACTCCGAGGCAGCAAGAGCACAAGAGCTTCATAGGGAGTTGGGGGAACTGTGTGTAACTTGTGTGAAAGCAAGGCTGAGGGGAAGGACTCACCTTGCAAAGGGCACAGGGAGCAGGGAGAGACTTTTGCCAAGGTTTTCATTCCCTTTTCTGCCTTCTTGAATTTTCGTGAGGTTTCTTTCACTTGGAAAGTCTCCTTGTGCCTGGTTTGAGAAGAACCATCTCTAGCATGGACAAAGAGAGCACTGGGTTCTTGGTGTGCTTCCCTTTGAGAGAAAAGATTACAGGCAGAGTCATCTCAAAGTTCTGCTGACTCAGCAACACAAGTACTAGGACTGATTAAAGACTTGTGCTTTATTTTGCAGGTCCCAGGATGATTTGAATGGGTTAAAAGAGCTGTATGAAGCTGAACCAGGCAGGGGGAATGCCAATAGGAAGGCTTGGCAAGACAGAAAACAATGTCCAGGTGAGCAGAACAACCACTGTAGACTTACTGAGTTACTCCTGTGCTCATCATTAAAATGTTGATCCAGGAATAGTAGTAGTAGTTGTATTTATTATTTTGCTCTCACTGTAGGCTTTACTCTCAACTGTGCTCATGCCTCAGCTTCTGAAGACTTTGCATTAGAACATTTCACTGTTAGTTCATCACTTAATCATGCTTCTAAATATGTTAGCAACAGCAAATTTCCCTGTGTATACATACATATGCATATAAATATATAAATATACATGCCTGCTCATGTGTGTAGATCTATACTGAATAAGCATATGTCATGATAGTTACTAGAGATGCTTGTAAGCAGCATGGAAATAGAAAAGATATCTAATAAACAAAAGATCCTGATAAAATCCTCAGGTTCATACCTATTTATTCACTTCTGTCCCATAAATCTACTTCTAAAATCTGTTTATGAAAGGAAATACCTTGTAGTCCAGCACAGCTTTTGCTTAGGAATGGAGGTGGAGGAAGCACTAATCCTAATTGACTTCCTGACACAAATGTGCCTGTTGGACAAGGATGGAAGAGCAAAGCTGCTTCCTGTAGGATACCTGAACAGGGTTAGCTTCACTGCTTTGTTTCTGTTTTGAAGACTATGTCTTTTGAGAAAATTCTATTGGCAATACGAAGTGGAAATGATAGCAGGAAAGGCACTATATTGATAGACTTGTACAGTATTTATATATTAATTAGTGTTATGATGCTACAAAACAGAACTGGGCAGCATTTGCTTGAAATATTAACAGGAGGAGTGGCAAACTCCTCTGTGTGAAAGTTTTTGGTTGAGATTCTTTAGTATATTAATTTTGCCTGAGATCAGGGACTAGATTAGAACCAGAAAACCTTTGCATTCTATTCACAGAGAAGTTCCTTCTTTCTTATTTTGTTTTTTCCTCTGCTTTATTACATGTTTTTGTTTTGTCTGTAAATACCAAAGCACAAAGGACTTTGAATGTAGAGGCTGCATTTTCATTGCTATCAGCAGGGAACAGGATGGAGTTGTAGTGCTTGACTGAGTGTGTGCATTGCCTGGAAGATACTACAGAAAACAGCAGGAACAAGGCTATCACATCCTAATTAACCATGAGAGTCTTGCATGGACAAACCCAAATCTAGAACCTACTTCTTTCCACCTCACTAACTCCTGCAGCAAGGCAATGTGCCTGGCCATGCAGTCAGGGGAGCAGCTGGCATGGCTTCCTTTACCTTTCTAATGAATGGAATAGCTTCTGGAGCTTAATTTCAAATTCAGGTATAGAGCAATATTAGAAATCATGCCTTCTGTTGGCAAAGAGTAGCTTTAGCACCCAGGAAATCATGCTTTATTCCCTTAGCAGCAGTGCAGCCAGCTGTTAGAGTTACAGCAAATGTCTTAGTGGTTCAGCTGGCACAACCATCCCAAAGTTCAGCTCCTTGTCTGGAACCTTCCCAACCCATGCTGGTCTGGAAAGGGAATGAAAAGAAATAGTACTGGCAAAGCTGCTTTCTAGAGCAATCCTTTCCTTCTGGTTTCTACCCAGCTTAAGGTATATAGAAATAACTCTATCTATTGTGTTATTTACTCAGAGGTGCATATGAAGCTGAAGAATTCAGGACTCCCTGACTTGAGATCCTAAGCTGTTCTGTATTTCCTGCACCCATTATCATCAGGAGTACTGAGGGGAAAAGAATCAGCAAAGCACCTTTAGGAAGAATCTGTCAGACACTAAGGAAACATCTCCTATTGCTTTCTAATGCGTTCCTAAATTCATTCTAACTTTAATAAATCAATTGATCTATTTTTTTTATGATCCTGCACTTCTCAGCTATGCAAATCCATGATTTGAAAGGACAGTAAACTGAAAGGGGAGGAGAGGAAATCAAATTTGGGCAAGCCTAGTGCTTTACTGACAGAGACAAACAGGTTTAACATCATTTCTGGAGTTAGGAGGATTTGGGCTGCATTGCAAGACAAAAGTTGTGGCTTTTCTAAACTTAAAAAAAATGAAGGTTCTGTCAGTAGAACATCCCAAATGCTTCCTCATCCACCTCCTCAAGGTAGCAATTGTGCCAGGCCAGAAGCTAGACCTCCAAAGGGCTGGCTCTGTGCTCCTCAGGCTGCATTTTCTCCTAGGGAAGTTGTGTTCCCAAGCACTAGTGCTGCCACCTGGAAATCCTCAGCCTCTGGCTTTCCAGGGCATGTTTAGCTGGTGCAATACTTCCATCTAAACCACCCTGTTTATATATAATGCTCCCAGAAGAAATGCTCTCTTTCTCCTTTCCCTGTGGGAAAGCAAGAGGCTTGTGGTAGAGGTGAGAATGGGATGATCATTTCTCCCCCCCTGCACTCCCCATGTTCTCTTTGGGTTTTGTGTACAAAGAAGATCCCCTTGGTGCTGTGGACAAGTGTGAGACCACCAGCTAATTGTGCATAGCCCACTGAACAGTTAGATGGGAATTGCTCTTCAGGGTGTTCTCTTTGACAATAAACAGAAGCCTCAAGTCTGTGCTTGGCTGCAGTTCAACAGAATTACTAAGGAATCCTCCCCACTTGTGTCCATGAATGCAAGCAATTGCACATTCCCATACAGCAAGCTTGCAACCACAGCTATTAACATTTTCAAATGGGGAAATGCAAATAAAATGACTGAGTAATACATGTTATGTTAAGATCAGCTATATGAAAAGGAAAAAGGATTAAAAGTTAATTTCATCCTTTTTAATTCAAGGGACATATAAATGGCATTCTGGGTAGAGTCAACTCCTCTTTTATCAGTCCTTTGATGCTGCTTTCTCACTGATTCAGTTGTTCAAATGCTACCTACATAATAAAATTCTGAGTTAATTTACTAAGATTTTACACCAGTGCAAATGAAAGAAGGGAAAGTGCTAAACAAGGCAATTAGCACTCTGTTTAGTGCACTCCCAAAATAAATGTAGGCAATTTACAATTTGGCAAATGGCACTGGATCCAGATCCAAGTCATTTCAGCCTAAGGGGGTGATGCAGTTCATTAGGGGTGAAGGGAAAGAGGCTTTGTTTTGCTTTGCTTTTTAGCTATATATATATATATATACACACATCCAAATAGACTCTTTGCTATTAAGGTCCAGCCCATTTTAGAGCACAGCAACAGATGTGACCCCTCCTGGGGTTATTAGGGTTTCTGGGTGGGAAAAAGGTCAAGTTGCATGCTGACACTGTCCCCAGAAATGACCTCACTGACAGGGACAATGCTCTTTCCAAAGGGAGCCATTCCAAAGTTGGCAACTCCCTGATAACCTCCTTTGTGGCTTTCTTGCCATGATGGTTTTTTGGTGTACTTACATGTTTATTATCACTGGAGCTGTTTCAGATCAGATCCCTGAAGCTGGGAATGTCCTGAGTGGAATGATAAGATAAAGTACTCTGCAGCTACAACTGACTCTCTTTGGGACTGACAGCAAGCCTGCACTCTGACTTCCATGTTTATCCTTGTAAGCTCCTTACTAATGCAAAAATAATAGCTATTATTAATGCAGAATCACAGCCAGCATTAATATTTTAAGATGTAAGAATGAAGGAGGTTAAATACCTGTCTATATTAGTTTTAAGCAGAGAGCTTGGCAAAACAGTTAAGGCAAGTAATGATGTCCATGTTCCCTGGGAGTGTGTGGGGTGTGCAATACCTGCTCTCTTCTGGCCTTTAAAGACACCTCCTTGGTGGGATAAAGGTCTTTGGTTGCTCTCTGGTGTTGTCATGCCATTTGTCTCTCTGAATTGCTCCTGCTTCTCCTGAAACAGAATGCAGATGAAGATTCTAAACAAACTAGGTGATATACTGTGGTACTAGCACTGGTTTCTTTTTTGTTTATTCAGGCTGTAGAGCTCTCTTTAGAGGCTAGATCACAAGGTAAAAGCATTCTTTTGTGCCCTCTAGCTGCTGGTTGTACAAATGAAAGGAAGAGGGAGAGAACAACCCTGTGATTATTAAATTCTCCTCATCTTTAGGGTTAAGTACCCTGGCTAATAAAGATCTCTCATGAGGATAAAGTTTCTTTCTTGGCAGTGTCACATCCATTTAAGTAAGAATCATTGGGATGCTTTCAGGGATTCAAGCTGTTACCTTTACATAAAGCATCCACACCAATTCTTTGTATTGTTTTTATCCTCTGAGAAAGCCTGACATTGCACTTCTTGGGGAAGCAAACCTCCCACTGAGGCTGTGCTGTGGGATTGGGCCCTTTTGTGCTATAGAAATCTCTGGTTCAGAAGAAGGGGGAAAACCATCCTTCTATGTTCATGTAAAATTGCAAGACCTCTTTCCCATCATTAAACACACTGTTTCAGACCCTGACAACTCAGCCTGAGCTTGGACTCAGCCATCATTAAGCCCTTTGATTTCAGACTCCTTTCTGGCAGCATCACATTTGCTGCTGAGCTTTGCATCCTCATATCCCAAACTCTTTCATTGGTTTTGCTAGCTTGTTCTTCCCATACATCTCTTTCAAACAAAGAATTAAATTTCTGCATTATTTCAGAGCATAAATCATCAGTATCTTTTGAAAAACTGTTCTCTGAACATCCTCTTGCCTATACTCAGTCTTTGAAACATTTTAGGGGCCAAACCTCTGCTTTTCTTTCTAGATTCCATTTAGGAGTGTGCAGATTTGCTTGTATGGAGGTTTAATTCAGAGCAGAAAGGATCTAGTTTAGCCAGCAAGCAAAACTTGCAGCAGAGTTAAGCACTGGTGTGGGTTGCAGAGGGAGGTGGAGAGTCTCTGCTGGAGGTTGGACAAGGCTGTGTCAGGAATAGTTCAGCTGTCTGCTCCTGCTCTGAGTCCTTTTCAGCTAGCTAATTTTATGATTCAGTGCTTCCTGCACTTCTCAGGTGAAACCACATGAGTGCTTGAATTGCTTTGCCATGGGTAGGATTGTTCCTTCCCCTACAGGCTGTGCCTGTGCTTTGGAGACACTGAATGGTACTGCTGCCCATCCCTTTCCACTCTGGGGAGGAGCAGGAGCTTTGCCAGCTCCCAGGCAGTCTGTCAGCAGGGTGTTCTCAGCAGCCAGAAGTTTAGTGTACTTTGCACTCCTCTGATGAGCTCTTCAGGTGGCATTTTCCTCCTCAGGGATGAACCTTGCACAATACAGCACCAAGCAGCCTTTGCTGAACTGTGTGTGACACAACAACATTCAAACCATGCCTGAATCTTATTCACATCTCAGAAATGAAAAGGGGAATCACAGAATCATCAAGGTTGGCAGAGACCTCTAAGCTCATCCAGTCCAAGCATCCCTAGCACTGCCATGCCACTAAGCCATGGCCCTAAGGAGAGCAGCTCAATGGTTCTTCAACCCCTGCAGGGATGGTGACTCCAGCACATCCCTGGGCAGCCTGGGACAAGACTGAGCAACCCTTTCAGGAAAGAAATTCCTCCTTATATCTAATCTAAACCTCCCCTGCTGCAACTTGAGAAAGCTCATTCTGATGGCATCCAACATATTAGAGGTTATTTTTTGTTCCATCCTTGCTCTTTCATCAAAGTTGGGGCTGTAGGGGAGCACCTGTGATTTGTCTTTGTTGCTATGGTACATGTGCATCTTTTCTGTTCCTCTCTCCAGACTGACTAACACTGGAAAGGGCCATGTGAGAGAAAGAGGAGGAGCATAACTTCTAAAGAAACTGTTTTGCTCTGCTTTGGATTTTGCCAATATCATCAATTCTTTGTTTTGAATACATTTTTCTCCATTATGGGAAGAAGCAGCATACTCTGAGGCAGTCTTGTGTTCCAGCTTCTTTACCTTTGTCTGAGGAACTCAGCTGGTATTTAATTGGTCAGCAATAGGAGGGAAGTCTCCTTTGAGGTAATGAATATTGACTGTTTATGTTGAAATGTCACTGTGAAAAGAAAGCTCAGCACCAAAGAGGCAGAACTCAGTGTGAGAGTTTCAGACACAAAGGAGACACCAGCAAAGCACAGGCATTGAAAAGCAAAGCAGCTGAAATTCAAAGGAAAGATGAAACAGAACTGGGCTACATGTGTGGGAATTTGGAGCTGTCAGTTGACAGGTGAAGGAGTCATTATTCCACCTGTTAGCATGGAGTGTAATTGCTTGTTTTGCCTAAAATAACACAGAGGCCCTGACTCAGAAATTTTTTTAATTGAAAATTCATTTACACTTATTTGCAAATACTTTACTTCTTCTTTCAGGGTAAGTGGATTAAACTTATTAGCCAATTCCTCCAGCTCAGGCATGTCAGAAAGAAGGTGCTGCATTTTCTGGGCTGTACTGGGTACCAGACAATCAAATCTGGTATTCAACCACCTTTTTTTTTCTGGTAAAGCAACTTGAATAGCAACTTTAGAGCTGGACATGCAAGTTTATCATCCATACTATAGCACTCATTGATTGAGAGTGAATAAAGGCTGTTCTCTAGCAAATAATCTTAGCATCAACCCACTGCATGATGTATGGGCTGGAAGTTTGTGCTGTAGCATAAAAGCTGTTCTTTGTTTGCAGTTGCTTGTATGAGATTCTGACATATTTGAAGGCATTTCTTATCTAGATGGCATGGAGAAGCCAACCAGCAGCTCTCTGGGCTCCATAATTGAGTTTTGATTCTTGAACCCACTGTTCTTTCACCTCTGACATTTTTGTTCTGTGCTGACCTCTAGGGAACTCTGCTGAATAGTTTTTGCAAAGTTGACCCACTGCTAGGGAGTTTAACCTCTGGTTTGTACCATTTTGGTCATCTGGGTCCTTTAGGAGAAAGATTTGATACACAATGATTTTTTTCTTTTTAATGTAAACACTGCCTTCATTGTTTGGGTGGAATTGGCTGTGCTGTGGGTTAGTTGATGTAGTGTCTTCTGTCTGTGGATCTTCATGGATTTCAGGCAGGGATGGAGCTCCTCATATTTAGTCATAGATAAAAAGAATCCATATTTCTCTTGGTTTTGTATTCCATCTTAGTAAATTCTGCTAAGCATCTTAGGGGAAAGCACAAGTGAATAAGGAAAAACTCTTAGAAGTCAGAGTGTTGAAACCAAATAAATCGCAAACATGTTCTGCTTTTTCTAGGAAAAACTGCTAAAAAAACTTCAAGCAGACTATCTCAAATATACCTTTACTTAAAACTAAGAGTTGGTTGGGGTTTTTTTTATTCAAACAGAAACATTGCCTGAATGATACAAACATTCTTTTGCCCGAATGATACAAACATTCCTTTGAAAAGCTGAGACTGGATTTTCCACTCTCCATGCTAGATTTGGCTCTTCCAATATTGATGTGGTGTTGGGAAAAGGTTCCCTGAAGCAGCCAAGTGTGTGAATGCAGCAGGGTTCAGGCTCCCCACAGCCAGGCAGGCTTTGCAAGGAGAGCAGTACAAGCTCCCTCACAAGTTGTGCTGAGCAGCAGCATGGGGAGAGCTGCTCTCAGTCAGCCAAGGGCATTGGGATGGTGCTTAGGGCCATGGCTTAGTGGCATGATGCTAATAGGTCATCATCTTAGAGGTCTCTTCCAACCTTGATGATTCTGGCTGGCTGGTACTTGGTGTGTTGTTGATCTTGGTTGTTGGATTAGGGACCTTCCTGTCTGTCTAAAGAGCAAGCTGCTTCTCATTCATGCTGAAAAGCAGCCCTCCTATTCCTTGAGCCTCCTAACTGCATTAAAAATATATATATATATATGTATCTACTTTGGGAATAATCCAACTGAGTGGCATATCTAAAGTATTTTAACCAGCTGAATTGCTGTAGCTAAAGATACAAATCAGAGACTTGAGCATGAATTCACCAGCTTGGAGCAATGAATGGGCTACACAAGCATCAAATTATCTCCTCCCTTTGATATTTATTCTTTCTTTTTTCTTTTTTTCCCCCCCCCATATTCTCATGTGTTCACTGCCTTCTTAAAACATTTGCCCTTTCCCTGCCTAAGGTCCTAAAAATGCTGACCTGTCCAGCCAAGCTTGATTTCCTATTGTGCTGGGGAGTTCCAAACCCCTTAGATTTAGACTTTACATGACTTTGTTGTGATTGTGTGTACCTCTACACAAATAGAAGAGAACATCTTTAGTCACCATTCTGTGTTCTGCTTGAACTGTAACCTGTGACATTCACCTAGCTGGATCTAACAAGCTTTGTGCTCCCTGTCCAGATGAAGAGTGATACTTCTTCATTAGCAAGATCAGTTTCACCTTTAAAACCCCTTTGCTTCCCGTTTGCATTAAGGCAGATTGAGATGTCTTGGGTCATGATGACATTTCAGGAGTATTCTGAAGCAAAAGAGGAAGTCATTACATCTGCAGTTCACCTGCAAAGAAGATGTCATTAAAAAAGGAAGCAAAATGAACCCCTGTCAACTTGTTAGGGCCCCAAAGGTAATTCTGCCATCATAGATGAAGCAGAATATGATACAGAATCCTATTATTACTGACACCAGAGAACTTACTGGTGTAAAAGGTTCTCTTTGCCAGAAAAGTTCAGGTGATACTAGGTTTATGAATGTGTCAGTTTGAGGAGATGTGATGTCATTTCTGTTGGCTGCAGGGATGACAACTGGAGTGTCCTTGCTCCTGTCAACACACTATCAGCTGCATTTCTTTTCCTGTGCCCCTTGTTGCCATCTGTGGAGGAGAGAGCAAGGGATGAGGGTGAAGTGTCAGGGGAGATGCCTTTTGAAAAAAGAGAACTACTACTATTTGACATTTCTCATTTTAACCTGCCTTTTCCCAAAACAGACATTTATTACATTATATTTCTGCTAAATGCTTGGCCTGATCCTGCCAGGATCCAGCTCCTATGAGCTGAAGCTTTAGCTGATGGTGCAGATTGACAGACTCAGGCTTTTGTTCTTTACTAATATTCCTCCATTCAGAAAATATTTGGGTTATTTTCTTTTCCACTTGCTAGAAAATCTAAGCCCTGCCTTGCCCTCCAGTGTCAGTGGGCAGAGAGCTGAAGGGATGGGATGGAGTTACACAGGAATACTGAGAGAATCCTAGCTGCTGGGGGATAAAAGTTTGAGTCCTCTGGGGTATTTCAAATAATATGGCTCTGTTCTTTCTGAAACTAAAGCTGGTATCTTCTTGAACAATCCTGCTTGTAGAAACAAGGTAAAATGTTTGTTTTTAGCAAAGAGATGAATCACTTCTCAGTTGTGCTGCATAAGAATAGTTTTATCCTGAAGCCTTTTCTCTGCCTCCTGTACCTGGAGATAGAGAAGAGCTGAAGAAACTCATCTGAAGGTTTTTAATGAAGATGGGATTACTGAAAGGGAACATTTTCCAGGTGAAAACCATCTACTGAATGCAATCTAGAGTTTTTGTATGAGCATGGTGGTAGCAGGCAATGTTTTCTTTCAGTTGTGAGGTGTCCCATGCTGGTTCTGGGCAACACATTGCAGTGTGAGTATTCTAACAACTCAGCTGATACTGATCTTAATGGATTTTTGAACTGCTAATATTTCAGATCTGAACTGCATGTACTTCAATTGATGATCTGAGCATTCCACAAATACCAGAACCAGCATGTTTACTGCCCTGCCATTGATTGATATCTCCTAATGAAGAAAGCACCTGGAAAAATGATAAAGGAAAGTTACTAATTGGTTTAACTTAGGTCAGCCACTTCATATTTTATAAATGAGGAGACTTTTAAGGAATTGCTGCTGGAAGCCATCTGCTAACTAAAGAAAAATGAGTGATAATCATCAGGTTCCACATGCAGTTTACAGTAAGTATCATCAGAAAAAAAACAATACAGCTGCTTGCTTCAAAGTAAGAGCACTGCAGAAACTCAGACTCAAAGCCCTTTGTCATCATCTGTGTAATAGAAAGTGTTGATCAGCCTGGTGTACACAAACCTGTCAGCAGCTCTGGATCCCTTCACTGGATATCAGAGGGACTACCTGTGGTCACTTTTAAGAGCTGCTAGTAGACTTTACAATAGCAAATGATGATTTATTATTCACAGAATCACTAAGGTTGGAAAAGAAACCTCTAAGCTCATCCAGTCCAAGCATCCCTAGCACTCCCATGCCACTAAGCCATGGCCCTAAGGAGAGCACCAACCCCTGCAGGGATGGTGACTCCAGCACCTCCCTGGGCAGCCTGGGCCAAGACTTAACAACCCTTGCAGGGAAGAAATTCCTCCTTATATCCAATCTAAACCTCCCCTGCTGCAACTTGAGGCCATTTCCTCTCATCCTCTCCCTGTTAACCTTGGAGAAGCAACCTACCCCTATTCCTTCCAGGTCATCTGATGTTTCTGTTCCCAATTCTGCTTTCCTCCCCATCATCCTTTGCCCAGTTAGGAGTGTAGCAGGCTGGGAAATGCCCAGGATGTGAGTAGTTCTCTTGTATAGTGCATATTTTTGCAAGTCATTAAACCTTTGTTTCTTGTCTCTTCTAACCTTTTTAGTAACCCATCTCAACAACTCTCACAGGAAAATGAGTCAATCAGAAAAGAGACATCTCCAAGGCTAAGGGGAAAAAAGAGAAATAGAAATAAAACTTAAAAAGAAAAGATTTCACTTCTAAAATGTAAGTACAACTCTGGACCTTGCTCCTTTAAAGACATACAGTATGCTTCCCTTTATTTCTACTGCCTGTGCACTTCTATTGAATCTGAAAGGGTACTCATGGGCATAAAATGAAACACACTGAAGAATATGGGAATCCTTCAAGCTACATTTGAGTGTGAAGAATGCTATATAAGCATCATAGGATAAGATTCTTCTTGGCTTGTAAGTTGAAAATGAAGAGTGGCAGAAAATCTAGATGCTGTTTTGTGCAAGTAAATGTCAGAAACTGCATCTTCCTCTCCTAAGGGCCCATAGGTTACCCTGATGGCATGGCAGTCCTGAGGCAAATGAATGTCTTTCCCCATAAAGACACACTTTCTCCTTGTGTTAGTAGTCCTTTGGTTGTATTCTGTGCAGCAGGCGTGATTTCCTCTGGAGCATTTAGAAGAGCTCAGCTGAAGCAATGCTGGCTGTTTTGTCAGGATGACAAAGGGGAATTACATTGCACCCATATATGGCAGACAATGCATGGACAACATGTAATATTCTCTGTGGGTAAAGTTCACTTCTGGGCAGAAAGCCAACAAAAGGCTCATGCACCACTTAAGTCCCACTTAAACCCTATTTTGAAGGCTTAATAGTACACAGGCCATGTTCTGGCCTCTTGCCCAGGAGTGAATTTTACCATGTTAGCATCTCCTTTCTCTGCATGCAAAGGGGACAAAAGGGCAAAGCTTTTGTGCTGGGCAGTGAACTGATTTGTGGAAGGCAACCCTGGTCTCTCCTCTACTCGAAGGGAAGCAACAAATCCATAGAACAACATCTATCCAGGTTTATGGCTAATCCACCTTCCCTGATTTAGCAAGAGGTTGCCTTGTGCCAATAGTCCTGTCCTGCAGAGCCAGGAGTGATCAGCACATCACTGGCACTGAAATGTTTCTCTCTGGCTTCCTGCACTGCTCAAGAGCTTCAGCTGTCCTTCTCCAAGCTTGGATTATTTTTATCTCTGTGGTGGCCATTAAGAAAACCAGAAAATTTTAGCTCTGTCATGTCAAAGATGCCTGAGATCACTGTGCTTGTCTAGCCTATAATCTAGAGGGGAACTGATAATGCTTCCTTAGAACTCCATGGCTGGGAAGGTGTTCTCATTTCAAGAGTTTGCTGCATGCAGCAGGGTTCCAATATTCTCCTGTCAGGGAACAGGATGGGAAGATCTATTGCAATAACACAGCACATGAAGCATTTTCTGTTTTCCACCTTAATTCATGTTTAAATGTAGTGTTACAAAGTGTATTAAACGATACCCAGCAAATAATTATTCATTATTATTATTGGCTTACACTACTTTGCATATTAATCTCCTGCAAGGAGGTTGGAGTGAGCTAGGGGTTAGGTCTCTTCTCCAGGGTTAACAGGGAGAGGATGAGAGGAAATGGCCTCAAGTTGCAGCAGGGAAGGTTTAGATTGGATAGAAGGAGGAATTTCTTTCCTGAAAGGGTTGTTAAGGCTTGGCCCAGTGCTGGAGTCACCATCCCTGCAGGGGTTTGAGGGCAATTGAGCTGCTCTCCTTAGGGCCATGGGTTAGTGGTGCTAGGGATGCTTGGACTGGATGAGCTTAGAGGTCTCTTCCAACCTTCATGATTCTGTGATGTATTGTAGAGTTTTCTGCAAGATTGGGGGTTCAAGATCCCATTGACTTGCAGGCAGTTATAAACACAACCCTTCAAGTTAAAGCTGAACATGGTCAGTCTGTCTCACAGCTCGGGCTCTGAGTATGTTACTCCTTTGAGTATGTTACTCCTCTTTTCATTAATGAAAGCTCAGCATGCAGGAGCATTCAGAGAGATGGCTCTCTGTGAATGGATTCTAACCCACACTGATTAAGTAGACTGGAAATCTTACTTCCTAATAAGATTTTTTTTTTTAAGTACTTTTCCTTCCTAATTAGCAAGCAGGACATGGAACACTGTAAGTATACAGTTCCCTTTCATAATTATTCTGTCTTTATTTTTAAACCAGAATACTTTAATGATTTACTTGGAATGTCTTTTAGAGATCATTTCAAAGACAGAAGCTTCTGCCCACTAAAAACAAAACTCCTCTCTGAAAGCTGACTTTGTGTCACCAAACCCCTTGTGAAGTTCTGAAAATATTTTGACACGTTTTATTTTTCTAATTGATAGAAAAGGATTTTTTTTTTTTTTGCAAGTATTCTTATTGTGTCTCCATTTCCAGAATTGTTTTTAGTTCATTAAAGGCTGTTCTGTTGCACTGGATGGCTCCAATCATGAAGTATCCTCTTGTGCTTGCTATCCAAACAGCCAGGTGCACCCAGCAGCAAGGCAGGGCAGGGACACATGGAAGCTCCTCTGAACAGGAGGAGTTCAAGTGAGCTGAAGTGAAGCCAAGGATTCTGGATGAAGGGCTTGTTTCTGAGGGACTCTGGATGGAGCCCAGAACCTGGGGAGAATTGTGGGTGCTTTTTACCAGGTCAAAGATGACAGCCTCTGCCAGGATTAGCTTCTCAGTTTGAGTTTCTATCAGTAGGAGATCTACTTTTCTATTGAATCACAGAATCAGGAAGATTGGAAGAGACCTCTAAGCTCATCCAGTCCCAGCATCCCTAGCACTCCCAAACCACTAAGCCATGGCCCTAAGGAGAGCAGCTCAATGTTTCTTCAACCCCTGCAGGGATGGTGACTCCAGCACCTCCCTGGGCAGAAACACCATGCTCCTCCTGCCCACACCCAGAACACTCTTGCTGTTCAGATGTTTGTAGAGGTTTCATAAGAGAGGAAGGCACGGAAACTAAAATCTGCTAAAAGTCAAAGAGAAGATGACCAGAAGTTAAATAAAGATACCTGTGAAGTTTCAGGATGTCTCCATTTCCTGTGGGATTTGCCTTTAGGAATGAAATAATGAATTTGTTTTGTTCCTGGATAGCCAAGGGCACCTAGAGTGAAAATTTTCATGGGTAAAACACACCTTACAGCAATTGCCTGCCTTTTCTTCCTACAGCCTCAGGACTGTGAGGGCAGGAAAAACAAGGGGACAGTGACATAGTGAAATTCTCCTGGCTAGAAAGCAAAGCAACCTGTCCTTTCCTGACAGGGTGTTGTGTGGCCAGCTATGAATATTTCATTAATGCTGGGCTGGGGCCACTGATTCAGTTCAGACTCCCAATTAGCACTCTGCACCTAACTGTCTGTTGTTATCCCTTTTTACTCTGCTGTGATGTCTTCATTTATCTCAAGTGGGTGGTTCCTTTATGTCTCACCCTTCCTACCCTTCTGCTCCCTTTCATGGCACTTTGATGCCTGTGAGTTCTTGTGTCCTCACCCTGCAATGGAAGGAGCTGCTTGCAAGGAGTCCCTGGAAACTCTGGGAGGAAGAGTTCCTTGTCTTTGTCTCATTGTCCCATTGACATCCTAACAGCAGTTAGCCTGTTCCTAACCTAGCTTGTGATGTTCATTCTTTTACTGGCCAAATACCCTAATTCCTCAAATGCCAGAGAAATCCTTCCATCAGCTCTCCCTTTATATCTCCTCTCTATGAGCAGTCACAGCATCCTACTCTGGCTCTAAACTAGATTGTAATCTCCTCTAGATAATCTAGGACCTTTGTCTGTTCTGAAGAGTGCTGTGCAGGTCTACACACAATATGTATTAATAGTATGAATTCATTCTGGTCACATGCAGTCCAGAAGACCTGAACACAGTGAAAGATCTCTCTCCTAGGGTCTGGGATGCCCCAAAAGGAGTTGAGCCTCTTAATTGTGGATGATCCTGGTAAAATTTTGCCTGCAGTTACATGAACAGGTACAGGTTTGGGGAACAGGAGATGCTTTGCTTTTGTTTTTACTTCATTCGTTTCTGTTTCTGTTATCTGAGAAGATCTTATATTCTACAGTAGATGTTTACATTTAGTCACTATCACCTGTAGGTGCATGTTGTGTGTCAAAGGTCTTCATTTCTCTGCTATCTTCATGCACAAAGTAACCAATCTCTAGGAGAGGGTGAAATGAAGAACTGCTTTTTTCCTCGTAGAGCTGACTGGAGAGTTGTAAGCTTTGTTAGATAAATTGAATCTCATAGACATTTTGTGAATAACTCTCCATGGGCTGGTTCCTTCTGGTTCCCTTGCTTTTATTTCCAGTAGCTGCAGTATTAATAGGGTTAAAGGTGGTGGCATGGGGAATTTATGGGTGACAGCTCCGAGTCCATGAAGGCAAGATCACTAATGGGTGACCTTGAGGTTCGACCATTCCAGACTCAGCAAGATCAAGTCTCAGACCCCTCCTGCAAGTGCTCTGACCTCTCTATTCTTCCCCTCTATGGCCTAACCTTTAACTCACTGATCTTTGACCAAATTATTAAGCAAACACCTGCTTAGGTCTCTGACCAAAGCCTGTAGACCAGGAGAGCTACCATAATTTCATGTGAATTAGCCTTAATAATAACAATACTAGCCTAAGGAGAAAATCAGAGGGTAGGTTTACAGTAAATAATCATGCTGCTCCAGAGTACAGACAGAATGGACCCTTCAACAGCTCTTACCTACAGTAAATCAATGCTAATCTGTTTGGCTGTGGTAATAACAGCTCGTCAGCATATAGAGTTTCTTGATTTGACTTGACTAGGACAAGCACTAGGTAAAATTTATTTCCTCTTACTAAAGCAAGACAAAGACTCAAATTAATCCTTTGATGCCAGGGATTTCCCCTTGGTGATAATGCACAAACTGCATTAGTGTTCAACACAGCTGCTAAGAGGAACTGGGACAACAAAAAAGAGTGAGAAATATCTGTTGATGTCAGACACTGAGCCAGAGTAATGCTAGCTGAATTGCAAAGAGGAAGAAAGGCCTCAATTGCCCCAGATTTCACTGGATTGCCTCTTCCTTCTTCCCCTCTTGTGATGGGATCTTATAAACTTGCATCATCAGAGATTCACTCAAAGCTTAGTAGCTCTAGCAGATGATTTCTTCCTAACTACATTGGTTGGGAATTCCTTGTGAGACTCTGACCACAAGAAGTAGTGCAATCTGAATTCTTTGCCAATAATAGCAGGCTAATGTACTAAATAGGGATTTTTTTATCAGTGAAGACAATCCTGAGCACACCCTGAGAGCTGAGTCTCTGCTAGCTGACCCTGTGTGCATGCACTAACCCATGGTCTGTTCCTGGAGGCAACCTACATGCCTGAGCTAGGCATTGGCAGATCTGAGAGTCATGGTCCTGTGCAAAGTCCATCTTTCACCTGTCCTCTTTAACAACAATTAGAAAGCTTGCTTACTGATGTAGGGCATGGATTTAACCTTTATTGCTGCTAATGGGAGAGGCAAATGGGTTGAATTGGATGGGATTTGGCTATAATATTAAGTACAATGGAAGCTTGGGGTGAGTGGATGGGAGCTGATAAAATCCTTTGGAAAATATCCAGCTCTGGCTACATGAAACAGTTTGGTGTTACCCATTTTGAAAGGCAAGGAGTTCTAGTACCAAGCTAAAGCTCACTGGAGTTAGAGGCTGTGTACTGAGTGCCAGACTGTTGGTTCAGGTCTGCCTTTTCCCACCTATGCACAATGTCAATTCTGAATATACACTTACATGCTTTTTAACCATTGAAGAAGAAGTAAAAATATCACTGATCTAACAAATACCTTCAAGCATCAAATAGGAACTGTATTTATTTACTCTTCACTTGAATGGAATGTAGAATGCATTACTCAGTGCTCTTTTGATCTATTTTCCAGGTTGTCCTTCCTGAAGAGATGTAGTTATATTTTCATTAGTAGGATAAAACCTAGCTAACAATGTAGTAATAACTTCATACAAACCCATCTGGAAAACAGTACTAAATGTTTGTTTGACTGATGCATACTCTTTCCTGTGTACAAGCTTATTCTGATTGCCCATCCAAGTTTAAACTGGTTTACATAGGTTATTGTTTTCCCTTCCTTGATTAGAGTAGTTATAATTAGATATAAGGTTAAACCTGGTATAATTGGCTAGTTGATGTCATGGAGCACATGCACATACATATATAAATCCATATGGACTTTGCTTATGCCTAGGTATTCATGCCCAGAGAGGCCTACAGAAGCTTTACAGGTTCTCCCAAACCAATGTTAATCAGTTAACCAGGAGCTTGTTGCATAAAATCTGCCCTGGCTGGCAATGTGTCATTGAGCAAAACTGGTGGCTTATATTGGTTAGAAAGAGGAGGTAAGTTAAAAGATAATCAGTATAGTGTAAAAAGTTACAAAGCAAGCACTGGCAAGGGTAAGTGGGTTTGCAAATGGTGTTTGTTTGAATGCTCTCCCTTCCCAGAGCCATGAATTAGTGAAACACAAGCCCAGATGATCTCAGCACAACAGAGGGATTTAGTTCAACACATTGCCTACTTCTTTTCCTATCTATCATTATACAAGGTCCAATTTTGCCCAGATTTACACAAATGCAGCCTCACTGAACTCATTTGCTGCCCTCAGTCATACCAGGCAATTCCACAGATGATGGATTTTTCCATTTCATGAAAAAATAGAGAGTTGAGAGCTTGATTGAAGGCCCATTAGAGCCAGGGGAAGTCTTTCCTTTGGCTACAGTGAGCTGTGAAGCAAACCTTGGTTTGATGGTGAAATATCCATAAGAGATTTGGCTATCTGTACTTTGATATACTGCAAATTCATGTTTTAATAGTATAAACCCAACATTTTTGTTGTCTTTTTAGCAGGGAAAGATCTTAGCAGTGCCTAAGATATTATAAAATAAGGAAATATAAGGTGATTTCATTTGAAGAACAAACTGATTTTGGAGCCTGTTGATGATTCAAGCAGAGAATTGCTTTAAAATATCACTGCAGGTAACACCAAAAAAAAGAAAATAGGTGCTCTGACATATGGAAAAGTGGGAAAAGAGGGTATTCCTGAAAGAGGAATGCACATCAGTCAAAAGCATCAATAAATAAGGCTCTTTTTCATATGTAAATGGGAATTTCTCAAGTAAAGGAGGTATTGTTTTATAAATAGTGAGATAATATTCTTGAAAAAGGTTACCAGTGATTACAGAAGTTATCTCTCCCAGCATAAAAATGTAGAGCTCCTAGTTGCTCTTTTCATGAAAAAGCCTTTTCATCTAGGCTCCTGCAGAAAGCCAAGCTCTGCATTTTAATTAGAGATAGTAAATAATTATATCACTTAAGAAACTGAAACTATTGCAGTCTTTTTGTGATGCTGTGTAGCTATAGATCTGCCTAAATATATGTGTGTGCATTCAGCTTCTGATTCACTGTTCATACTAAAGGAGATAATATAATATAGAGTCATAGTTAATACTTATTATATATATAATACTTATATAATAATACTAATATAATACTTCTATAAATATGAACAATATTCAGGGCCTTTTGACAAAGGGCAAACTACTGTTATATGCTTGCAGCAGAATAGTGACCAGCCTGGTCAAAATATTGACTAGCCTCAATAGAAAGGCAAATAAAGGCAATAACATCCCTACCTCACCAAAAAGATATTAAACTAAGGAATTGCATTGAATGGGAACTATAATGTTAGCAAACCTGGGACAAAGCCCTTCCAGAGCAGGAGTTTGCTCCTCTAAAGGAAACATTGGAACTCTCTCTCATTTGACCTCCTAAGCACAAGCTCCTCTTTTTTTCTCATCACACACAGGGGCATCTTCTCTGCATGAAATCAGTGCACCAGAGTCAAGGGCAGGGGGGAAAAAAAAGCAGAGGCAGACTTGCCCAAGTTGTCCCTCCCCAGGGAGCAGCTGAGGTTGAGAAAGCAGAGCAGTGAGCCATTAGAGCAGGCTCTGGGCTTGACACTGACCTGGTGCTGCCAGCCAGCATTGTCCTGCCATCTGCACAGGCCTGAACTTTGCCTCTCCAATTTGGCTTCTCAATTAACATGTCCAGCTGGGGGGAGAATTCCATCATTTGCCTAATATCATTATTTCCACTGCTCTGACAGACTAATATTAAAAATATATGTGACCAGATCAAGGATTTGCCTAAGCACTTCTCTTTTTATTTCCCATAATGGGCAGGAGGTGAAAGAAGACACAATATAATTTGAGAAGCATAACCCTGATTAGGCAGTGATTGGTACACAGCTAGAGCTCACATTTAAAAACATTTTCATTATTAGCAGTGCCTGTCAAATACAATTCTTTTGGGTTGTTTTTTTTTCTTCCTGTTGTGCAAGTGGATGCAAAGTCCTGTGATGTTTGGAGGTTTCAGTAAACAGAAAAGGAATTAGATCATATCAAAGTATTTACAGAGCATTTTAAGATGGTATTTTTGGCAGTGGCCATTGGTTTTTTAATTGGTGATTTTGTGAAAGCTAGAGACAGGCTTGAGTCACATTCTTGTGGTGTGGTGAAATCAGTGACTTCTCTGGCCTCAGGATAATGGATGAGACCTTAAATATTGGGAGACTGGAGATACAGTGTGTTTGTCAAGCTTGGCACGATGCTGCAGCTCCTAAGCTTAAAGATGCTTTGAATGGATAACTACTAATAACATTGCATTTATTTCCAGTCCCCACTGGAGAAAATAACACACTTTCCCTAGCCTTTCCAACATTATGCTGCATGCAGCATTGTGCTGCCTTCAAAAAATGCTTCTAACATGAAGAAGTCACCTTGAGAAATATCTGTAGCCTGCCTTGCCTTGCCTCTGAGTGCTGGGTTTTGTTCAGCCTTCAGCCTATAAATGTGTTTATGCTCCCTTACTTTTTATACCTCAGAGTAATCACATTGAGCTCTCAACAACTCATGAGTAAATCTGAAACTACCACTAACAGAACACAGCTCTGGAAAATGGACAAGCTCCTTTGGAAATGATTCCCCTAACAGGTTAGTGAAAGGTGGGAATTTCCTAAAGCATCTCAGCTCGTCAGGCATCCAAACCTCAGTTTGGGAGGGGAGTTCCTAAGCCCCCACACTACCTCACTCACACAGGCACTTGTGGAAAAGCCCAGAAATTAGTCCTTTTCCTACAAGATGGAGTTTTTCTCTGGTGTTTCCTCACAATTTCTAAAGTCAAGGGTAATTCACTTCTCTGCCACCACGAGGTCTTTTGGAGCTAGATGAAATAGTGCAAGTTTCCAGAGGCTAATATGAACCTTTGTATTGAGTTTAATTATACCTGGTCTTGTCTTAAATCAGTCTCAGTGCACAACACAGCTGAGAACTGAGACTTCCATTAACAAACCCTTCTGAGGATTAAATAGTTTCTTGAGAAGTATCACCTACTTTTATTATAACAAAATAGAGTTGTGCTGCTCCTTGTAGAGATGTGCTTGTCCCTGATTTAATCTTAAATGACAGAAATTCTATGTCCTTCTATTCTAGATGGAATAGGGGAGCTAGCTGATGGCAACTCCTCTGTTTGTTAACCCAGACACAATGGGATTGTTACCAAAGTGACAGTCTTGGCCCAGGCTGCCCAGGGAGGTGCTGGAGTCACCATCCCTGCAGGGGTTGAAGAAACCTTGGGATGCTCTCCTTAGGGCCATGGGTTAGTGGGATGGGAGTGCTAGGGATGCTTGGATTGGATGAGCTTAGAGGTCTCTTCCAACCTGAATGATTCTGTGGTTCTGTGAAGTTTCCCTGTGCAGTGCATTAGTGACACTAGAACTTCTCAGAGTATTTTGAAGCCTGTCCAATGCAACATATAAAGAGTAATAAAAAAACCCACAGCACAGCAGCAGGAAGAAAATGCTTTTTAGATCCTGGCTGTGGAGAGCAGAAATTCAGTACTGCTCTTCTTCCAAACTAACTGCAAGTTCTTGCTGAGCACAGCAAGGCAGAGGCTGTGAGGTGAGTTGATAGCCATGTGGCACATTCCCAACAAGGCACTTTGTATCTCTGGGCTGTTTGTGTGGAGTTTTGTGACTTGAAATGTTATGAGAGTTTCAAGCTGCTTTTAAACTTTGCCTTAAACATGCTGGATTTGCTGTGATCTCTGCAAACTTGTCCCACTAAAGGAGGGAGATGGAGCAGTGGTGAAATGCCTGGGTGATCTGCTGCTGGCAGGGAGGCATCTCTGAGAGGTAGATCCTGGTATTTTTCCAGAGTTCTGTAGGCTGAGGATGTCCTCAGACACTACTCTCATCCCCTCCATGATTTCTTCTTCCTTCTCTTAGTGAGAACAAATTTAGCAGAAGTGCCTCAGGCTTGGTTTTACAGCATTTGCAGCTCTTTTCTCCCTCCAGTGTTGTTTTTCTTTGGGAGGTAGATGATATCCCTCTGTTGTTGGGTTTATTTCCCCTTGTGAGAAATAAATCTGTTTTTAGAAATGCTTCAAATACTTCCCTGTGAGCAATTTTGTCTCCTGTCTTATGCCCCAAAGGCACTCTGAGCTGAGCTGATTTCAGGATTTTGCAGGAGGACACTGGAAATGTTGAGATACAATATAACCTTCTTAAGCAGATGCTAAAAATGGATTAGGGCTTTTATTCTTTACTCACACTTCAGCTTTCTAAATGGCTGCATGCAGTTTTCATCTGTTTATTTCAACATCATGCAGTAGGCAAGAAGAAATGTACATCCTCTTTCTGCTCCCAGCTTCTACTGCTTAAAATATAATTGCAATCACATCCTTTAGGTCCAAACTTCAGAAATACCCAGGCGTTGTTGGTCTGGGTTTGGTACCCATATTGACACATCCAGCCTGCTCCTCTGAGGGTTTGAACATCAAGAGATGGAGCTGATGATGACTTCTCAAAGTCTCTCCTTCCCTATAGTAAAAAGAAAGCCCAAATGACTTAAAATCTCTGGAAATGCAATTATTTCATTCCTGCTGTTAAAGAGCCCAAAGAATGTTATCAACACAGGAGAATTTGGCCTAAAAAAATATTAGAAATGAGGTGATCCTGCTCTGGCAGGGGGGTTGGACTAGATGATGTTTCTAGGTCCCTTCCAACCCCTGACATACATGTGAGACTGTGATTTAGTGTGCCTCCTAGGAGATTGATAATTTGTCTCACTTTAATCTTGGATCCTAGGACATAGACTTTTTAATGTTTCATCTTTAGTTTTGTGTAAACTCTGGTTTTAGTCATCAAGGCAATTCTTCAATGAATCAGATAGCTGCATTTGGTCTCTTTAGGTACTTAAGGTAAGGGCAGGATTATAACCTTGGCTGAGAACACTGTCATTCTGGTTTTGCACCGTTACCAAACGAGTTACCAAGGTTTTCTGTAAGTATTCATGCTAAACCCTTTAGTGCAGATGATGTTTCTACTTGATGACCTTAGAGGTCTCTTCCAACCTTAATGATTCTGTGGGATAAGCAGCACAGTGGCAGCACCAAACTTGTAGGAATTAGACCTGCAGGATTGGTAAGAGTTCCCAACATTCAAAGTTCAAGTGAAGTCATCTGTGTGGATCAGAGCTGAAGTTGGTTTCACCAAGGTGCTTTGATAGCCATGGCTTATACTTCACCCTACTGCTGTGTCTAAACTCAGGATTTTCTTCTGAAATCAGACAGCTTAGCAATAATTAATAGATCTTCTCCCTTTCATGGTCAGCACTTACTCAAATAACACTTTTGGCAGTTTCAAAGGCTATAGATTCATATCTTTTACTTGTTCAGCACATGAACTTCTCTGCCTTGTTGTTATTAAATGGAAATGCAACACAACTATTGCAAGGAGACTCAGACTGAAACTGGACCAGAAACATTAACTAGCTCAAATGAGAAATACAAACTAAAAAGCTGTCTATCCATTTTGGAAACATGCAGATAATGTGTGTGTCACTTGAAATTCACAGGCATTTGGGATCTGCAAGGAAAAGTAATATCCAGCAATGATATCTTTGATCATTGAAAGAACTCAGAAACATAGGAAGTGTGTCGAGTGTGGTTATCATCAACCCATTTTCTATTCCCAGTGCACAAATCATTTCATGCATTCTACAGCCCAAGCCATGATGCTGGGCTTCAAAAGCAATTTCAGCAGCAAAATAAGGTGCTTTTCTTCAATTTTCAAGCCATTTGTAGGAGGTTAGTGTTGTTTACCCACCTGGTACACTGATATTTACATACCCCTTTAAAGAAAATTGGTAGGTATGATTTATGGAGTACTGTAAGAGCACAATTTTCCATGTAGTGCACCTAATCTGAAAGGGCACTTGCAAAGGTCACTCTGGCCATACAAATACCAAGTCTTCTCTTTGGAATAAGTTAGGATATTCATTTTTCTTGGGAAATGTCAGCAGTACCCTACTCCAGGGGTTAGTTTATGCAGATAAATGCGTAAGCCTTTAATCTTAAGGCAAAAATACTCCACACAAATGTAAGAGAAGTCCATCTATCACTGTTAAGACCTGTAATTTGTTTTTATTTAAATCCCAAGCCAGGGCAGCCTGGGCAACAAAATTGTTAACATGGTAGCTCACATCTGAGCCAAGATTAAAGTATATAAACATACATCTGCTTTCAACCTGGGTGAACAATACACCATGTCTCCTGAAAGCCATAATCTGGATTTCCAGCATCTTCAATATCTGTTCTTGTTGTGCTACTGGGAAGTCTCAGAGTGCCTGACCCTAGCATGTTAAATTGTCCAATAAGTGCACTGTACATTTCCAGCATTTTATCTCTCAATGAAGAACAGTGACAAATGTTTTTAAAGTAAACACACCATAACTAAGGAAAAAAAGATCCATTTTTCAACTTTGGACAAAAAGGACATCAAGCTAAGAATTGCTTTAAATAATTCCAGTGCTATTTTTCATATAATATATTGATTTATTTATTTTTTGTGGGGAATGCTTTCAGGTTGTTTTTTTCCCCCATTTATAATGACCCATCTTAATCATTACTGGAAGCTGTTATTGACAACAAACCCTTCCATCTTGGTGCTTAATCATATCCATGTGGGAAGTTGTTTTCATGCATAGTTTTTTCATGCCTTATTTCAAATCATGTTGCAGTATATTTCATAATGAGGAGCCTCAGCTTTAGTCAAGTTCTCTCAACAGCCAGAAACAAAGAATGTGATCTTAATGAGGTCTAGGAGATTTTCAGATGGAAATGATGTTGAAGTGCTTTCTAAAAGTGATGTTTCAAATGTCTAAACTAGGGAAACTAATAGGTATTATTTCAGAGAATGCTGCTGATCAATCCTACTGAAATTGGTCAAGGTCTCTAGTATTTATCCTGCAGAAGGATGATGGATAGAGCTGGTGGATCCAGGTCTGTTGCTATTGTCCTCCCACTTATTTTTTTCTTTCCTCTGTACACAAGGAAAGGGAGCTGCACTGTGTAGTTCCTGTGCATCTTCATTTCACATGAGCCATCTTCAAAGAGACCTAGACATTGTGTCATTTATTACAACAACAGCCAAGATGTGTGGTTCTAACAAGAGGAATCAATGAATTAGGAAGCTCATTGGGGTTTGATGCAACACAATGATTTCTTTTGGAAGAGTAATTCTCTTTCATGCCTTGTAGAACGTGCAAAAATAGGACTTCTAAATGAAACCTTCATACATATTTTTATAGCTATCCTGGATTTTCTCCTGTGTGCCTTTTACCATCTCTTTCTAAAGCAAAAGGGTATTTAGTCTGCAAGCTGATGTGCAGGAAAACCTTAACAAGTAATCTGCCTGCAAGTCCAATCCTTTCAGGTCTTTAGTCACCTGGGATGACATCCTGATCCCTTAAAGTCAAGTCAGCACACACCTGTGTATGAACACTGCCATATTAACCCTGTTCAATGCTTCTCAAAATAGGGATTGACCAGTTAATAGGCAGAACCACAGGACTGGCCTTGAAAATGCCTCTCAGTGAGATGCTTTTAATTGCAGACAACCAGAGGTGATTTTTTTGGTCATTCTAGATTTGTGGATACTGCTGGGCTCCTCTCTCCTTTGGTGCTTACTTTATCTGTGCACATTCTCACTTAGAAGCACTGCACCCATGAAATAGATGAGCTGCAGTACCCAAAGCTCAATAGCTCTGTTAGCATAGATCCACAAAGGTTAATTAATCTTGAAGTAGCTCAGCTGTTTCTACAGGATACTGAGCTCTAAGAGTTATATTGTCCCTATCTGTTCACCAAAGGTGTAACCACAAGGCAGAAACACTGTGGGGACTGAGGTGCAGGTAGCCTTGTTACCATAAAAGACAGTGATGAGGAGCCAGTGTGAAGCTATGTGAATAAATCCCACTCTGTGCTGGAAGCTCTGAGTGAACCAAAGAGCTGAAATGGATGAAAATAGTGGCTTAAAATCAGGGATTCTTTTGAAACATTAAAAACCCCACTAATGATCTTTTATAGGCTTTGAAAAAATGACACTTCTCAGAGGTTTGGGTTGGTTGTTTGGGGGTTTTTTTGTTGTATTCTTTGCCTCATTAGAAGGAACTCAAGTAATGGGAAATGAAATCCTTCCACAGAAGAATGTAATAGTAGTCAAAAGAAAGAGTTGGATTTTCTTGTTACAAATACATGTGAAAGGGATTTAAAAATACAGCTCAGAGGATCTAAGCCTTTCCCTGTGGACCATGCTGAAATCTTCTGCAGGATCTCCACATTGCCATGAAAAAAAAAAAGGAACACAAACTGGCTGAGATTCCAAGCAGGCCATTAGTTTGCCATTGAAGCATAACCAATGCCTCAACTAAAACAAGCAAACAAGCAGTGGAACATGTTAACATCATTTTCTATCATTTCTTTTTGATGTGGATTGGATGGAAAAAAATCTGGGATGGAAGCCACGATGTAGATTTTCAGAATTGATTAGCATTTTTGGACAGTGGCAGCAATTTCTGGGGTGGTGTCATTTATTTTAAGCTAAAATTCATTAGTGCTTTTTGGAAAAAAATGAGCACCAAAATGGCTATGCAAATCAAGGTAAATGGAGCCATGAAATGATGGGAAAAAGACAAACTGGAGTAAAATGTCAGCTCAGTCTAGTGAAGGCCAGTTAATATTACAGGATATGGAAGGAGACTGGGAAGAGTTTTCCTTGGGTTTAGATGAGTGATTTATAGTTGTCAATCAGTGTATGGTTGGACCTGATGATCTTAGAGGTCTCTTCAAACCTTAGTGATTCTGTGTAAAACAGATCTGTGTGGTTGTGGAAAAAAGGTTGGTTTGTTCTTTGTCATAATATTAAGCAAGAATAAATTCACTTTAATTCTAATGGGGATATAATGTATAATTCCATAGAAATTCCTTTGTAGCTGAACATTACACTTGGCTCACATTAACCCCATGCAAGGCTCTAGGCTTGGGGCAGAGTGCTTGGGTTGGTGCCTGGCTGAGAAGGAGCTGGGGATGNAGCTTAGAGGTCTCTTCCAACCTTTGTGATGCTGTGATTAATGCCCACTTGAATGTTTTGGTGACTTTAAGAGTTATCATTCCATATGTTCAGTCAATCCCAGCTGACTGTTGGTATAAAGGGATTGTATATTTCCAGCTCTTTGGCTTTGTCTCTATTTCCAGTGCACACAAACAATCCTTACAGAAACTATGTTCTTTTGGTGTTATCAAACACAAACAGCAAGTTAAGGAGTGAGTCATAGCAGGGCAATTCTCAGAAGAATGAGATCCTGCAAAGGTCAGCTCTTCTTGCTCCTCAATTGGTGACATTTAAGCATTTATTTCAGACGTGGCTGATAATGTTTTCTGAGATAGGGAGGAGGAATTGCTGTGGTGGTATGCAATTAGGAACATAATGAAATGCAAAAATGCAAATGAGGTGATACATGCCAGTCCTTTGGAGTGCCTTTTGTCAGAATAGCAGGCACCAGGAGACTTTGATAGATACCATGGCAGTCCTCATTGCTGGAACTGTGATATCTTTTAAAGAAGCATCTCTAACATGTTATCACTGGATGCTAATTAGAGGTAACCTTTGAAGATGAAAAATCCAGAGGTCATATTCTGTAAACTCTAAAAACAGCACTGAACTAATTGTGTCAATATCCTTCTACTGCATGAGCCCAACAGTACCTTTTTTTTCAGTCCTCTATTTATACATCAACACTGTAATATCCAGCTCACTGATACTTAGCATCCCTTCTGTCCCACAGATTTTTTTCACTATCCTCTTCATCAAAGCCTCTGCATTTTTAGATTAAACCGTGGTGATATAGTCTTACATATCCTCTAAAAAATTTAGGCACTATACAAGGTCTTCATAGCTCATGGCAGTAAGTAGTAGATCAGAGAAAGAAGAGTTGGACAGAGTAGATGTGATAAGCTACACATATATTGAGGCTGAAAATCAGGAGAGCAACTGCTCTAGCAGAGTAATAAAGCAATAGGTGTAAGATGCTTTGGAAGTGTTACAATGGGATGTGAAATCATTTTGGGTGACTTTTTTCTGACATAGTTGCCTGCAGGAAGTGGGACATGACTTTGCTGAACTAGAAGGTCCTAGATTCCTACAATAATCCTGTATTTCCCAGTCACATACCATACCAGATATACAGTTACAATGAAAGAAAACAAATATATTTCATCATTTAGACCAGAGGAATATTGGCCCTGGAGCATGCTGGGGTGGTAATGCTTAGCTTTCAAAGCAGATGCTTTAAATTCAGCATTGGAATCATTCCATGAGTTTTGGTATCCACACCTGTACTTCCCCAAAATACTCCCTACAAAGGGAAGCACTTAAAAAGTTCACTGCTGTTTTGAGGCCAGTATTTCAGGCTCTGAGAGTATCAGGCTCAAAAGTCTTTGTGATTCTCCCACTTTACAACACTGGGGACAGATCATCTTTTGTTTCTTTGGTAGTTTAAGTGAGCATGACCTAGAAATGAGGATTAAACAGTTGCATCCCTGACTTGTACCTGTCAGAGAAGCAGCACTCAGGCCTGTGAAATGTTCAGATTCTGTCTGACTTCAGCCAGCTTGATTCACTCTTACAAAGTCCAACCACATTCAGATGTCAGCCCCAGAGCAGGATTGCAGGTAAATGTGAAATAAAAACAGAAAACAGAGGAAATGCTTTAAAGCACTGGACTGCCTTAATGAGTCCTTATAGCAGTTAGCTCTTGCAATTCCCCTAGAACCAGGCATGAATCAGTCCCTGAAATGATTTCTTCAAGAAGTGTTTCTGTTGCCAACTGTTCCTGTGAAACTGAGTAGAAAATTCCAGAGGCAAACACTGTTGTTGCACAGGCACTGCCAAAGGGGGCACGTGGAGCTTAATTGCATGGAATAGCTACAGCTGTCAATACTTTCTTCTCTCTTGCAGCATCTAATGGATTCAGATTTTAAGTTTTTGACATGGAAACTTTCAAAGAATTAGAATAATTTCTCTGTTTGTGGGTTGTTTTGCATACAATAGATCTCAGCTTTGATGCTATTTCACTAGGGAGCTGGTTGTCAATCCCTGCATAGAGGGTTTGGTTTTTTTTCTCCCAAACTTTTAATGTGGTTTTCTTTTATGATGCTCTCTCAGATACAAAGCTAGTGTACTTTGGCTACCAACTTAATCAATCCTCATTCTAATTATACTCAGCATATTATCAACTTTGTATGGCACTCCAAATTCCTTCCCCTGGGGAGCGATGCTAGTAAGAATACCAAAGAGATCTCAGGCAAAACTTCTGTCTCCCACATTTTAATTCTTGGTGGGCTATCTCTGGCACTTTGGAAATAGAAGATGCTGCCTTCTGAAAACTCCTTTCTTGCTCTGTCTTTTGTATTTGTCTGTGATAGGTTCTAGTCACCAGCAAAGGCTCCCACGTGCTAGCAGAATGAAAGGGAGAATAATTTTTAGTGTTACTGGAAGACTATTTTGCCTCTGTCAGAGAAGCTAGGCTGTAATGTAAAATCTCTATTATACCAGGACTCACTAGATGAATTAAAGCAGTGAGTGTACACCTGCCACTTCAGTCTGATTTTCTGCAGCATGTCAGTAAATTTAGCTTATAGGACTGGCAAACTAAAAAAGATATGTGGTGAAATCCTTAGTGAATTCAAAGGGAAAAATCCATGCACTGCCCACGTTTGCAAAGCTTATTTACAGTTGCCTAAACAAAACTGATGGAATTGTTTTCACTGCCATACCTTCCAGAACCTCATTTCCCTACCAGATTATGACCATGATGTGGTAACCCATGTAGTTCAATTTGGCTCTATGTGAGAATCACTGCCCTGTGGCAGGGCCCAGGGAGGGATACTATTAACCAGGGCATCCTGGTGTTGGACCTGTGTCTCATCACTGATATTACCTGAATATGCCAGTTCAGTTCTGCTTCTGGGTGTAGAGTCACCAAGTCCAGCCTGTGCCTCACTCTGCCAGTTTTGTTTCTCATCCAGAAAAACCAGGAGCATCTGTCAGGATTGGGTTCAACAAGGAGTGATTCACTTTTGGAACTTACTGCATTTCTTTCATAGAATCCTAGACTCATAGACTGGTTTGGGTTGGAAGGGAGCTCTGGAGCTCATCTAGTCCAACCCCCCTGCAGTGGCCAGGGACATCCCCAACTAGATCAGCTTGCCCAGAGCCCTGGCAAGCCTCACCTGGAATGCCTCCAGGGATGGCAACTCAACCACCTCCCTGGGCAACCTGGGCCAGTGTTCCACCACCCTCATGGGGAGGAACTTCTTTCTAATGTCCAGTTTAAATCTTCTTTGTGGCTTAATGACTAGTCAAATGAATGTTTAAGCTTAATTCAAGACCTAAGAACTAGATGAGTCTGTCTGGTGAAGCCACACACTCTTACCAAGACCCAAAAACCCCCATGAGGGTGCTTTGCCTGTCATCTTTGCTCTAGTGGTTTGTCTGTACACATTTCCTCACAGCTACAAGAAGGCTGCTGCTGATTGTTTTCTAGTGAAACAAGCTCCAGTCTGATTTGAGATCTAGTCTCCAGTCAATTTGACATGTTTCTATGCCAAATAGTTTGAAAGACAACTCTGTAGAGGTTGCAAATAGTTTGCCTTCTTCAGAAAGGGTGGGAACAGTGAGATTCATTTTCCTTGATTCCCACTGAAGCTTACAGATGTTTTTCTCATGCTGCTGCTGCTAGGATGTGATAGACAGGAAAAAAGCTACTTACAAAGTTGGTAGCCTACTCCTACCACAAAGTAGCTTGTTTCCTGTACTGTGCTCCTTCTAGGAGTCACAGCAACACAAGGGAAAATGGAAAGTGTTTTGCCCCAGGGCAAAACTTTCTCATTGAGAGTATAGGGAGTCATTTCTCAGCTTGAGTTACTTAAAAATTAGGCTGTTGGTCCATATAGGGCAGGGGAACATCTACCTGCAATGTCTATACTCACCCATTTCTCATGGAAGGAGGTGGATATTCAATAAATTGATGTATTCCCATGGGATTGGTGCTGTTTTACTGTCCCACTCCTTCACTCCTACATTTGTTTCTGAGGACATGTGGCTACTGTGGCATTCACCTATGCTACACTGGCTCTCTGAGATTCTGTGCTTGAAAGGAAAAGACAAACATCTTAAGCTAACACTGCTGAGCCTGAGGCAGGTCAAGATCAACATGGCTTAGCTTCCTCCCTGTCCAGACAAGCATAGTTTTAAAAGATGTGTTTATGATTCCCATCACCTGGAAAAGTGCAGATTTGCTTTTTAATTAGGGAAAGAGCTCAGCTTCCCACACGTGCATATAAATACTTGAAATCCTTTAAAATCATGTGATGTAGTCAAAGTACCCCATGCAAAAGGAAGGCCACCTGACAGACTATTTCCCAGGATGCCACAAAGGTAGAAGCAAAGGGCACCACCTCCTCCCAGGTGTAAATGCTCACAAGTGGGTTAAGCCCCTGAGGGGCTCTTGGAGTGTGGTTGGGGTGGTGGGCTACTGATGTGTGGTTCTGGTGTTCCTGTGTGAAGGGAACTTTCTGGTAATTACTAAATGTGTTTTTCACAGTGTCTAATTGCTTCCTTCAGTAACTACTTTGCTTTTAATTAACACTTTTGCTATTCTAACAGCCATAAAACCTTAAGCTTTTTAAGATATCCCTTTCCTTTGTGCTCACTGGCCAGTGTTTTGCTGTAAGGTTTGTGTATGTGCTGTGCTATAGGAAGACAAAAGAAAAGTCCTGCTGGCTCTCCTGGTGTTGTGATGCTGGTTGGAATGGGGTTGTGAGCACCTGTGTGTGCATGTACTGGCAGTGACCTGTGTTTCTGGTGCCAGGTATTTCTACCCCTTGGTCCAGGCAGTTAGTGAGTGCTGTAATTACAGGAAGCTGTTGCATCCCAGTAAATATTAGGTTGTGAGCTAATTAGTCTCAGGGAGGGAGAGACCCTTCTGTGCACTGTGAACAGTGATACCCGGGGGGGTGGTGGCTCCAGGGGTGCAACAGGAGAGTGCTAAGCATCAGCTCTTTGAAGACTTTGCTTCCTTACTGGTTGCGTTGCCTTATTGTTGGGAGGGAATGAGAACACATCCCAGACCATCCAGCTCAGACGTGGCCTGTCTGACCCTACTAATGCTGCTGGCACTGCATGAATTTCTACCTCTGGATTCTCCAGTGTAAGCAGCCAATTTATGGTTCCTTCTTCCCCTGATGGAGGAAGCAGCTCTTTGTGCCCTTTATGCCCCACTCATAAAAGTCTGGACTTAATTTGGCCCATGTGAATTAAGCCTGTAAAAACAAAAGGCAGGTGATGTTTGCAGCACCAGGCTGGCTGAATAAATCATCTCTATTGGGTTTCCCCCCCCTCCCCCCTTTTTTAATATGTTAATGTGATATAGAGAGTCAAAAATAAAATCCTCGTTAATGAAGGAAAAATAAAGTGCCTCCTGAACTGTATGCCACAGCCATGGATGTGACACTTCTCTCCACTTTATTAGCCTGCTGCTGTACCTTGCCAGTGATCTGAGCCTGCTGAGCTGGGCTGCCCATTTGTTCCCTGGGATAGGAGGGTAATTAGTTCTCCATGCTGGCTGTGTCCTGGGCCTCTCCTGAGCAGAAGCTGACAGCCATGTGTAGCATTGTGATGTGGAATACTGGTCATTAGGGACAGAGCTGAGATTACCTATCTTATTTCCTTTCTGACCTTAGGTCAGAACAGAAGCACAGTCCCTAAGGTAAAGGGCTTTTGCTTTGTACCTAACACTACCATGCTAACTAGTTCCCTCAGAGCTGGCACCTTAGGGAGACAGTGAATCTAAAGCAAACATCATAACTAACATGAGTAATGTGAATGAAATGTCCCTCTACAGACAGAAGCACACTTTGTCATTTCTGGTCAGTCTTTCCAGGGAGGCACTGTGAGAATTTAGTGTGTGTGCTTTGATATTTCTTGCATTTGTTGTAACCTCAAGTCCGTATTCCTCATGCTGGTTTCATGGTGTAATTCCAAAGGGGGAAAAGAAACAACCCCAAACATGTGCAAAAGTCAACTACTGCCTAATTTCTGGTGTTAAAAAACTATAACTGGGAGTAATATTTCCCCACTGCAGGGAATCTGAGTGTTGCTGAGTTAGGATTTTTTGGGTGTAGGAAAAAGGTGCTGTGAGGTGTGGAATTCCAGGTGGATAACATCAGTGTGCCATGGCCATATGCACTAAGTCCTTCCTGAAGAGATCTTCCAGTGCCATACAGTGGTGGATAGGAAGGCAGTAAAAGGAGTGAGGCAACAAATGGACCAAGAAGATGACATCAGAGACCTGATGGGGAAAGGAATGGAAAGACTAGTAAGTCAGAGTTCTGGAAAGTGTGGTCCACAGTAGCACTGATGCTGAGCTGAAGTAAGATGGCTCCTCTACAATAGGCTCCCTTTAGAACTTATGGGCCCCAAGGAAGTCCTAACCAAACCATTATAAATAATATACATGATCAGTTAGATCTTCCTAATAATCTGACTCTAATTCTAATATTTCAGAATTAAAGAATAATATGTAAAGGAATCATCCTTTTCCTCTCTTTTGTTTCACTCATTGTTACTTTGCTGAACATGCACAAGTATTATATTCTCAGTAAGGCAGAATCTTGTGCATAAATAAACACAAACATGTAAATGATGAGATCACCTCTTAATACTCCTAGAGTTACAATTAAAAACATGGTTGTTTTATAGAAATTTACATTCAGCAGACTCCTTATATAATACAAGATTTTTATCTTTGTATCTATTTGACTTATGTAATCCAACATTAGTTTAAATTCTTCATGGTGTTCCCTGACTTCATAGCAGTGACTGTTTTGTCACATTTCAGTATGTTATTTTACAGCTGGCTTCTACCACCGCTGGTAGGTAACTATGTGATATATAACTTGCAAGCAGTCCTGCTGTTTGTTACTGGCAATTAATTTCTCTGGTGCCTTTCTTCCATTCAGGCCAGGCCTTTATGTTCTAAATCCAGCTATTCTAATACTCCCCACTTCTGCTGTGTAGAAAAGACTCAGACTGACAGATTATCGCAGGGCAGTTAAGCATGTAATTGCTCAAATGAGTTAAAATCCCTTCAAATATCTGTCTTTGTACCTCATCACACCACTTCATGGACTCAAATATTTGACAATTGATGAAGATAAACTAAAAGGATCTTCATTAGCTACCAACCACCGTGACAAGCTTCTTTCAGCTAAAGACTGGTGAAGTTTGGGACTTATTATCTACTTAAAAACTGCAGGAAAGCAGAAAAATACTTCAGTGTACTTTAGACTAGAGAAAACTAGAAGCTTACATGGTAGCTGAGGTCAAACAAAGCTGTGGTTTGCTATCTAGAGCTGTATTTGTTACAAATATGCAGTAAAATACCCATGGAATCTTACAGGATAAAAGCATAAAGGAAATATTTCAAGCTTCTGGTAGCAGCACTGATCACATTCCCTCAGCTTATGGTAAATAGAGTGATCTTATTCATTACAATGCAAGTGTGCACCAGGAATCCATTTGTCTATTGATGTCCCTTTTTTTATTGCATTGCAGGTTCTCTAGTGGGAACAAAAACTTTGACTTTTACAGCCACCTGGATTTCAGGTGCTGGTTTTGAGGATGCTGAACATCAATGCACCTAACAAAACTCAGGGCAGAGTGTTTTTGTATGTGTGGACCTATACATGTACATATGGATGTGACACACATGCCTCAGGTTTGCTGTTCTGCATAGCAGGGAACAAGTTTCCTTAGTATAAAAAAAGATTTATACCACCTGTAGAAAGGTAGATACTTATTCTAACATCAGGTAAACAAACAATAGTGTATTTAGTGTAAAGCCTGCTGAGACAAAGCTGCCCTTGAGGTTTTGGTGAACACTCTTTAATGAGCAGATGACATTTGGACTAGTTCTGTACTTTGCATTGCAGAAGTGGCAACATTTTCACCTAAATCTGCAGTGTTCTGCATGGAGGTGCACAGCAGTTTAGTGTAAGATAATAAGTGTTTGTGTATAGTAGATGATTTAGGAAGTTGGGCATTGCATAGAATTAGACCAATACAACAAGGCACAAATCCATGGGATCCTTGTGCAAATCAGCAACAGTAAGGATGTTTTCTTGAGGCTCTTAGGAAAACACATTATACTCTTTTATTCTGTATTGTACCTGCTATGAGCTTTCAAAGCATAAAAAGTATATTCTGGTAGAGTTACAGCTTTTATTCTTCAGAACACTATCCCAACAGAGGCAAATCGAGATTGTGCAGTTTCATCTATTAAGCACAGGCTGCAAATAGTGGCATCTCTTCCCTCTCTGAACCAGGTGGAGGTTTAGGTTGGATATAAAGAGAAATTTCTTTCCTGCAAGGGTTGTTAAGGCTTGGCTCAGGCTGCCCAGGGAGGTGCTGGAGTCACCATCCCTGCAGGGGTTGAAGAAACATTGAGATGCTCTCCTTAGGGCCATGGGTTAGTGGCATGGGAGTGACTTGATGAGCTTAGATGTTTCTTCCAACCTTAATGATTCTGTGTGTTTCTGTTGAAAAGCAGTCATTTGAGGTGGGTTTTAAGGTGCCATTCCTCAGGGGTGCCCCTGCACAGGCATGGGCTGCTCACAGGCTGCAGTCCCTCAGGGTTTTGTGCTACAACATGGAGTCCTCCAAGGGTGGTCATCCTCTCAGATTTCCCCCCTCAGGCATGAGGTACCTGTACCCGTGTCTCTAACTATGTCCCCTTCCCCAGTTTTCCCTTGTTTTATTCAAAAGGTGCCTCATCCTCTTTCTCCTGGCTGTCTCCTCAGCCCTGCCAGTTGCCGTGCCCTCAGCTCTGCCCCCCTGCCCTCCCTTTGCACTGCTGCCCTGCAGCACCAGGCTCTGCCCTGATTGGCTGCAGTGCCCCCACCATCTTCCCGCCTCAAAAGGGGCGGGAACCCGCCCAGAGCCCTCTGAGGGCATTACCTGACATGGCACCCACAGCCTTGTGACCCCGTTCCTGCTTTCTGCGCCCAATACAGCTGCTGAACTCTGTTAGAAATTGGTTGTTTATGGATTTTATCGTGAATGGAAGGATATTCTACCAGATAGTTAAAGCTCGAACTGTTTTTTGTGGTGATCAGTGCCAGGACAGGAGAGCTTCAGTGGAGCTGCCCTTCTCTTAAGGTGAGGTAACTCTGACAGACTTTGCTGCTGCTACTCACTCAGGGCCCACAAAACTAGATCCCTTATCTGGAATGAAACATGGAAGTTATTGCATTTTTATCAACCATCTGTAATTAAAGTCCAGTACTTCCCATTTCAGATGTGTTTCAAAGAGAATGATGCCTAAAGGACTGGGGTTTTTGTCCTTTCAGTTGTTGGCCATGCTCTCATGATCTTATTCCTATGTTTTTAAAAGCAAACCAGCCAAGCCAAAAGAGAGAAACTGTCATTTTTTTCTAGCTCCTGCCACATGCTAATGATCTGAGTGACCAGTATCAAACTCCCCACTCATTTAGTTTCCTTTCACAGAGGTGAAGCTTGAAGTGTTCTGCAGAGGAAGAACTGTGCCTGATTCCCTCTGCTCACAGTAAGTTGAACTTTAAGCATTCTACTGAAGTTAATCACACTTTCTCTCATAAGTAAAAATGTTTTTAACATGAAACAATACCCCACTGAGGTTTGACAAACTATATTTTAATTGTAATTGATTTATACCAAAAGATAAAATAAGTTAATTAGGGCATGCTATCAGAATTAGTGGCAAGGGAAATACTCTGTGCAGCTGGCAGGTAGGGGGTAGGAGATGAGAGATTTTTAAAGGGAATAGGACACTGGCACTTTTAACCTCCTAGTGCTGAGCTGAGTAATGAAAATTTTCTACCCCTGGCTTTTTGTGCAGATGAAGCATGTGCATTTTCTGTAGTGTGGAGTCTAGGTGGAGGCTGAATGCAATCCAAAGGGATTTAATTGGATCTGTCCTGCTGGTACTCCTTCATATGATATGGTTTGTTTCATCAACATAACAAATGCTTCCTTGGTCTCAGAGTTTCTGGGTTGTGTAAAGCTGGGTGCTGTTTCTGTGAGGCTGCCAAGCTGAACAGGTACTATCTAATATGAGTAAGGTTTAGAAAAGAAACAGTGCCTTAGTTATTGGTAATGTTTCTGGTCATATTGACAAGTTCCATTTCAAGCTGTTGTAAGCAGGTGTCACTTTATGCTGCTTGGCAGTGGTGTGCAGTGTGTCATCATTATGGCTGTAATTTGGTCATGGAAAGCTTAGCAAAAATCCAGTTATCATGGTGGAGGCATTACAAGGGGTTATCTTGTTATCATCAAAAATGTGTCTTGTGCTGGCTTGTCATTGTGGAGACATAAGTCATGGCATGTGCTAGAAATGAGACGTGTGCTTGGCTTATGTATGCTCTTTAGGGGGATGTGCTGGGTGGGTAGGGCTGTGTCAGCAGTCTAAGGTAAACCCTTTTTCCAATTTGAGCATAACAATAATTGCTGTTGTGTGAAGTGACATATGACTTTGTTATACAAAATGATGCTTGTTTTTACTGAAAAAAAAACCCCACTTTTGTTCCAGTTTTCTGTGGAATAATGTATAAGGTGGGTTGAGGGTTTAACAAGTACAGCTGTTTCCCAGCATCAGAACATTTGGAACACAAGAAGTTGTATGATATTTAAGGCGAGTTTAACTCTATCCCTTGAAGAGTTCAGTCTGAAAAGACTGCAATTCAGAATGTCAGTTCCTATGTGGTGATTCTTCTTCTGTGAGATATCTCCAGAAGATGCTACACTTCTGAGCTCCATGTCTGCAGACAGAGGAAGCTCTGTTTCCTAGAAAGAACTCTTGCAAATAATTTATACGCTTTTTTGCAGATGTAGTTGCATATTCTGGTTTAATATTGCAAGGCCAAAATCTGATGTGAAAGAGCTAGGGAAGTTGTATGTATCACTTCAGAGATGATGAGATGGTCTCATTTACTTTCCTTATGGGACTCTGTTACAAAAGCATTCATGCCAACATGACAGGTTTGTCTTTTTATCCTTACAGGATTCAGGTAATTCAGGTTCTGCTATTATAATATCTGAGATAAAGTAATTATTTATGAAAGTCAATATCAGTGTAGACTTTAAAATATTACGGAAAGATTTCCATATGTGAAGAAATTACTGTTCTTAGGAAAGGCTTAACATCTACAAATGTTAATTTTGCAAATGAATATGGACCATGTGTGCATTCCTGTTTGGTTTTAGTTACCTTGAGACACTGTAGCACTAAGACAACTAGTTTATTTGGTAATTTTTAGGATAACTCTCTTCTTAAAATTACAGAGTCCGTAATTAGAATTAGAAAATACACGGGACAGCAGAGAAGGGATTTTGACAAAATCTAGTGCAGCCTTTTGCATTTCACCTTTGTCCTTCTCATCCTTTTGTAGAGTCCTTTCCCCTGTTACTGTTCTCCTCCTGCATGACAGGTGAGGTCGGATGTGAGAGAGTCAATAAAGTTTCTCATGTATATTTCAAAGAACAGCAGTCAATTAACCTTGAGAGAGTTGGACATTCTCTTGTCTGTAGCAATAGGCCAATGCACTAAATGCAGTAAGACTATGGGTATGTGTGGAAAGATCTGGAGTCACTGACATGCAGATAAGTCATACTGAGGTCCTTTTAAAAACACTTTTAAAAATGTAGTACCTTTACCAAAAAATGTTCGTTTGTAGCAGAATTTGTCCCAGTGTGACAGGGCATTGTTATTACTGTTTCAGTAACATCATATTAAACACACCTTTTCTGAGCATAGAGAGAGACAGGGTCATTGATCTGAGCGTGTCTAAACTCAACTTGGTCAAAGATGCAACAAGACAAATTGTCAGTAGGATGTGGAATTAGGCTGGATAATCATCCAAAAAAAAAGCTCATCAATACTTCTAACAACATGATCAAATGTGGAGTTCTCAGGCTTTTTGCAAGAGCAGTTCTAACAGCTTTGCAATTTAAAATCTAGTTAAAGCACTGATACCTCTAAGGCAGGGACTAGCTTTGGGAGAATTGTCACTAACCCTAAACTTTGCAGTTTGAAAATCTTCCAGCCTATTTACACATAGTCTAGTCAAAATTTTACTTTTTGTTGTAATTGTAGCAGTCACTTTTTAATAAGATTATATATATAAAACAATGAATTATGCTTTTAGGGGAAAAAGGTTGCTATTATTATGATTTAACTTTCCTTAAATCAAAGATTCAGAGAACATTAGAGCAATGTATGTTGGGTTTTAGGAAACAGTCTCCTTAGGTGAGGAGACTTGCATATGCACGCATGTGAAAGGCATTTTATATGCAGAAAGGATCAACAAAAGTAGCAGAATGGAAATTACTTTTTCATATCTGTTAGAAAGAAACCCCTGTAGACATTGATATCCTTGCAAGGACTCATCTTCACCTTCTATAAGGACTGCACTCATCTAGTTATTTTAAATTGGTTGCAAAACACAATTACACATAAAGAAACACAGTAAAGAGATCTATCAAATGCACTAGAGCAGTAAATACTGTTTTCAATTAAACACTAATCTAAAGGATATCATTTCACTGTCCAAGACCTCTCCAGATTTTTTTGTTAAACAAACATGTTTTAATTACAGAATTTCATTTGCTGGTTCTGAAAGTTTGTCCTTTTAATGAAGTAGATACTTTAAAATTACTCACTATAGTAACTTGCAGAAGACCTCATCCTGAATTTCATTAAGCACACAGAAATCCCTTTGAAGTATTCTTTTTCAGTGAAAACATTATCAGGCCCAGAGTTAGTATGCTACTGAAAACGAGTGTGGGTCAAAGTCTCATACTGGGCAAATCAGTACATCTCTGTTGATTTAAATGAAGTTATGTTATCTTATTTCAAATGGGACTCTGAACAACTATTTTAACATCTGAAGGTGTACTATAAGATTGTTAAATATTTTAAGGGCATACAAACATGTATTTTTCATTGTCTGAATTCTGGTTCAAGTAAGACATTCATGAAATATTGAATAGGCTTCTGTGATTCTTGGAACTGCTTGACTCCTGGTGTATCTATATTGCTGCAGTACTAATTATACTGTATTTTTTAGAGTTCATTAAACAGTTATCCAATAATGAGATTCAACTGTAAACTACCACAGGAGGAAAAAAGGGTAATTAGAACTCTGTTCTCACCTCAGTTCAACAACATCAGCAAACACCCATTTCCTACAGGTCACTTTGGGGTAGCAGTAAACAACACAGTGCTATTTACATCTGTGATTTCCGTCATGTTGGTGCTGTGCTACCCAGAACTGCTGCACAAAGCAAGCTGGTTTTAATTTTTCAGGAGGCATATGCACAGATATATTGGACGGGAACAAAGAACAAATGATAGTTTGGAAAGTTGTTTCGCAGTTTCTTGTTGGTCCAAATCTTAAATTCACATGATTGGCATTTGTATGGCAGGTAATCCATATACACACTGACTTTGTCAATGCTAAAGAGTAATCAATAATCACTGAATTCAATAGTATTAGGTAGCCTCTTGGGTCTTTATAGTGGCATAAGTTAATACTGACTCCCTAAAAGAAGCTTTTCCATCTTCTTTTTCATCTTCTTAGGAAGACAGACAAGAATTTCCCAGAAAAATGCATATATCTTTTCTTGAATTGCTCAGGAATGAGGGCTGTTCAAATGATCAGTTGTAGCAAGAATAAATGACTTGTTTGATTACTTCAAGAATCTTATCTAATCATGTGCTTGCACATCAGCATTTTTAAACCAAGACTCAAGTCTCCAGACATACCTAGATTCACCAAACCTGTTCATTGAAGGGGAAGGTAGAATGTGAATGGCATTAGCTTACTGTTACTCATACATATAAATAAAATGGCTTGCTTCATTTCTCAAATAGAGGTGTGTTAGTGCTTGAAACACTTGCCTCTTCTTGTTTATGATTCAGAAACATTGTAGTGTTGGATTTTCCAAACACCTCTGGAATAGGTATCCTAATTCCATTAGAAGTCAATAGGCTTTTTATTACTAAATCCCTTGGAGTCCTCTGAAAAATCCCACTTGTAGGACACAGCATCAGTGGTATAAACAGTTCAAGGCCACGTTACTAATTTGTCAGAAGGACTCTCCAGATTTCTTTGATCTTTTCCTGAGACATTCCCAGTGTTTTTGAAGGTATAACTGCTTGTTTAGGAGGCAGAAAGCTGTCCCCGCAGTCTAGTTTAACCATCACAGCATATAACTGTTGTAAAGCAGCTATGTCTACACCTATAGTTGATAGGTGGAGTCCAGGTAGTACCTTTATCATAATCCAATAATGTCCAGCCACTTTGGTTTTGTAATGATTTCTGCCTCTGCTTGTTTCATCATAGAGGATTATGACCTCAGGAACATGACTGCTCCACATAAAAGATTACTGGGGTAAAATTAAAACATGTAAGAAACTTGTTAAATGTTGTCAGGGTTTATAATTTAAAACTGCTATGTTATTAGATATTGGAATAGCACAAAAGGTAAGTTGTACAAAGGTTTTAACCTCTGGCCTCTTCTATACCAATTAAAGTAAAATGTATAATGAAATTTTAATCTCATATAATTAAACACAGTATTAATTCTGTAAAACTAGAGAGGCTTTCTAACCTGCATTAATCTTCCTTTTGGAGCAAAATAAGTGTGTTTCGTGCAAGTTGCATTGTTTCTTTTTAATTAAAGGAAAGAATTAAATTTCTTTGTTTATATAAATTCGTAACATTTTCTCTACATCTTTCCTCTTAGGTTAAATATCAAAAGCAAGTTGTTTGGGTTCTTTGTTATTAAAAAAAGCATTGCTGAATATCATAGTTTCCTCGGGGTAAGGTAATAGACTACAGATTTAATTAATCAAGAACATATTTATACTGTAAAGTGTCTAATATATCATTAAATCCTTTCCTCCTTTTTTGCCACACTATTTCTGCTCAGTAGGTATTAAGGTCTTCATGTCTTAATGAGACTTATATCATTCATTAAGCTTTAAAATAAAAATACTGTAGCTTATATATATGTGTATATACACATGAGCACATTTCTTGTCAACATTCTAATTTTGCAAGACTTAAGTGGCAAGATTTCCAATGGCCAATATCAGAATATGCCCTTACAGGATGGAAACAATGTTGTAACATGATATTGCTAGTAAAATGTCTGAGAAGGGTACAAGGAAACGTCTGTAGGCAAATAATTGCATTCTGTAAAAGTTAAAAAGTATGTGCAGCTGGAAAAGATTCTGGGGATTTTGAGGAAGATGCACATGATAGCTAATACTCAAAAAGCATTAAAAGCTCTAGCATAAGCAGTTGGCGTATAATGGATAATTTGGGCTCATTACTGATGACATCTTGGTGTATCATCTCTGTGGCCTTGCTAGCATAAGCCTTAAAGCAAATGAAGCACGGTTCTTTTTTGCATGGCTAAGTGTTGTATTAGGCGCTTGAGAGTGACAGCACTAATTCAGTAGAACAGAACGTGGGTGGAGGGACTTCAGTTTCCTAACACACCTACAGCAAACGAATGCCCTAGCTTTCTTTTGTCCAGTGCCTCCATGTGATTATGTGACAATAAAGAAAATGATGCCTTATTTGTATCTGTTGCATTTTATCCCCCGCTTTGCACACCCTTTTCCTGAGATAGATGACTATAATAATGGCATGGCAATGAGATGTGCAGTCCCAGATATTTCTTCAAAATTCAACCAGCCTTCCTAACTTACCAAGTTAAACACTACTAGACATTTTCTCTAAATTGCCTCTAGAATAGTTTAAAATATGGTTTGGGGTTTGTTGGTTTTTTTGGTGTTTTGGGTTTTTTTTCAGGGTATATTTTATAGAAGATCTGGAGTTAACATCAAGAGACTTTTTTAATAACATGCTAACAGCTAAAAATATTACCCAAGTTTCAGAATAGACATCATGTTTGATGAGTAGTGTGACATTTGGGTAATTTTCTTGCCTTTCTGTTTAAAACAAAAGAGAGCATAAAGCAACAGAAATCAGAGAATCTTTGGCTTTTATAGATAGATTCACTAGCCTGTCAAATGATGATGGATAGCAGGCAACTAAGATAAATTAGCATCCTGTCAGCCCTGAATGGGAGGGCAAACTAGCTTTCGTCCAGGTCTATATTACTTTCCTCTGTGTGTATGGTACAACTGGGTATCCATTTGCAGATACCACAGCATGTCTTTCACGTGCCCAAATTCAAGCGTTCTATGGTGTTTTCTGGTGTAGGCAACAGTTACTATATCTCATCACAAGAGTTTATGGATAGTACTAAAAGTCCTAATTCTTGATTGAAGAGTTGTTTTGAAATTTGTGATGAGGTTCATTGTTACAGTACTGAGCAAGTTGGTAAAATACCCACGTTTGCAAATAATGAAGGAACTGTGAAGCTGCTTATGAATGGATACCTTCAACGTACAGAAAGAACTAAAGCATTTTGCAGATGAAAAAGCAAGGTGCTTGTGCTTTCTGTATATATTTGGTTTAAAAAAAAAATCAGTATTTTGCAAAGAATTTTGGCAGAACGTTATTTTATCAGTTCTAAACTCAGTGGCATAGAACACAAATTGGAGAATTGTCTTTATTTGCCCAGTAATCTGCTGTGGGAAGACAGCTGAAGGAATTCAAGCAGTAAATTTGGCATTGGCCCTTCTGTGTAAAGTGAGTACTCTTTTCACCCATCTGCTAACCTATGGACCTAGTCATACTACAATGGGGTCAGCAAAATAATAATTAGGCACAGGCAGAATGAAATATGTAGCCTTCTGTAGGTAGTACAAAGCTCCTAACTCTACTGTCAGCATGTTGCCTTATATGGCCTTACCCCACCCAGGGAATGGTTCTTAGATGGCAGAATCTGCATGCAATTAAGAAACAAAAAATAATGTTTAAAAAAAAGTCTTACACTCATGAGACTCTCCAACCTAGCATAAGCTTATTTAAAGTGAGCAGAGGTATTAGAAAACATGGAAGCTAAAAGAATAGAAAACAGAATAAGACAAAGGAAAGATGGAGGAATTCAATAATATTCAAATAAAAAGACTCTGCAGTGGGGAAGTTTTCCCCAGATTGCCTGCCTTTAATATTAAATTACTGTTTTCTGGCAGGATCATCTGCAAAACTCTGATTTTGTTTCTTCTTCTGTTCGTAGTCTGATAATTGAGGCTGAATTCCCTTGTCTTTAATATGCCATATATTCTCCACCTGGCAAAGGACTCAGACAGATACAGATAAATACCCTGTAGACATACAGACAGAGAAACTGCTGTAATTGCTTTCATAATGACTCTCAGACATCAAAGGAAGGCAAATAATGGTATTTAACACTGTTTCCATTCTTTAGCTGAAATGTAATTTTATAGAGTTATTGTCAGGCAGTACAGTGAATGTACAAGTGCAACTGTCATAGCCTACTCATATTAATTAGCTGCCCACAAGAGGTCCAGGATAGTAATGGCAAAGTTCTCCTCATTTGAGATGGTCTGATATTCAGACAGACCCATAAGTACAATAGCTTGATTAACATAGTTGCTTAGATCAGGTTTTCCCTAGGAGTATGTCAATTGGCATTTTGAAGAATCAATTAATTAGCACTCAAAATAATCCATTCTTGGGTTAATGAAAGTATTTTGTACAGCTGCAAAAACTTACATGAAATAAAATCCAAGCCTTTCCAAAGTGCTAAGGTGGAAGACTTGTAATTTGGAGAATGTTCTGTACTCCATGGACAGTTTCATAACAAAAGGTTATTAAAAGAAATTCAGCTGACCAGAGGTTATCCAACAGTTGAATTGTTTTGATTTGTTTGTTTATGTTTCAGGGCATATAACAGTATAATAAAAATGAGAACTTTACTATGCAAAAATAAAATTAAAATACCAGGTTAATTAGGGTAACCAAATATCAGCACTTTGCCTAACATTACTTACCACTTACAGAAGTTAAATCTTGAAGATAATTTGGTTGATTTAGATTCTGCAATGCTTTAGCCATATAAATAATCTAAACCAATGTGATTACTTTTACTGAGGTCACTGAATTTTTCTTGGAAGCCCAGAAGGCTTTGAAATTAATGGAAGTGCTTTCCCGTGTAAGGGAACTTTCAGAAATAGGCTTCTACTTTCAACTCCCTTGCCACTGAGATTTGAATCCTGTACAGATGGAAATTGCAAATTGGAGGGAATATTTTTATTTGTTTTAAATCTGTGAAAACAGCATTTCTTGAAAGACACTTCACCACCACTGCAAGATTTTGTTATGTTTTAAACTCTGAGTTACAGATCATTTGCAGTGTGTTCTGTCACATACTGGGTTTTGAAGATGATTTATCACTTTTTTTCTCTTGATGTTCGTATTAGTGATGTGCCAAGGTAGAGTGCTTATATGAAAATGCAAGCCTCTTCTCTTATCAGGCTGGCTGTATGTAAATCCAGACTCAACCCACCTCAAGCATCATGCTTTCTGAAAATCCAGGTATATTGCCAAACCAAAAAGCATGGTAATTTTAGCAAGTCGTTAAATGTCATTCCGTATAATACTGGAGTAGAAAGAATAGAACATGTCTACACTATTTATGCTAATACTAGAAATATTCTTATTTTCCTTATTGCCCTACATTCTTGATCTCCAGCTAGGCCTTCTTAGACAACTTCTTGTCTTGTTTACCTTTCTGTGTTCTTGCCTTGCCCTTCAGTCCAGTGGGAGCTAACATAATAACTTCATCTCGTACAGAAACACAGGTGTCTTTCACCTATGCGAGAGCCAAAGTTGTGAGAGAAATAAGGTACTTCTATATTTGAGGATAATGTTAGGCTCAATGTCAGTCTGTTTCTGTTTCCTCGTACTGTTGCTTCTCCTACTAGCTGAATAAGGGATGATTCTACAAGAACAGCTGGAGCTGTGCTGATGTGAAAAATGGTCATATGATCAGAATAACACTCTATTTAAATTCTGAAATTTTAGTTATGTTTTGAGCTAAGCATGGTCAAACTCTTGTGTTCTGAATGCCTGAGTCTACCAGTTTCACTTCGTAAAAGAATTTATGCTTTTGAATAAGATTAGGAAGTAAATAAACTACCCCAACAGCATGTCATCATGCAACTTCTATAGTTATGAATAAAACCTTCAAATCTCAAAGACTAGTTTTTCCAGATGATTTGGAGTAAGTACTTCTATAAAACCACGCAATCAGTGTTCTAGCTCTTCTGTGCCATACTGTGGTTGCTGCACTAGTTTAGGAGTTGTCACAGAATATAGCCCTGAACACAGTGCATTGGTGCTTTTGTTGTGAATGCTATGGTAAGACCTATGGTCTGAAGAGTTGGGTGTTCAGTAGGTCTGGTAGCCACAAGAATCAGATGAATTTCATACAAAATCAATGATCACTACACAGAAAAAAAGTAGAGATGAAATTCCAATGGACTCAGCCAGTGATGTGTATTCTATCGTACCTTCTAGTCTTAATAAATTTGCACCTCAAATAGCTGTTCCAGACTTTGGTTAGGCTTTACAATTTGCTAAAGTGTTCTGTTAATCTAGTTCATTTAAGCACATTGAGCAAAAATGTCATTTAGCATAGCCCTGTTATATCAAAAACCTGAAATACAACTAAATAAAGCTCTACTGATATTCAAAAAATAGAAAGCTTACAATGCTGCAGTGATCCAAAATAGATAAAGAGGGTGGCACTGTGGAAAAAGGTGATAGACTGAGATGGATTCATTTCTGATCTGCAAGAGGTCTTCTGCGTGCGTCACTACGCCTCAGCTTCCCATCTTAAAAATAAATCTTTTGGGTGTTTTTGTCTGTTTAAAGCCTGATATTTTCTACAAGTACAATTTCCAGTGAAAATACCTAGGATACCCAGTATATGTTAATCTGGTGATTTAGATGCATGTGTATAACAAAACCCAGAATTTGTGAGATTCAGTTAATTTTATCAAGGGAAAGATCACTGTTATGCTGTAAATAATTTTGCTGTACGCTAAATGCAATGAAATATAATGTAATTCTATTTATACATTCACTTCCCTCTTCATGGATGGATTTTGGGAGCTAAACAATGCTGAACGAGTAATTGAAATAGAATTATAAACAGTAAAAGAAGTCTGAGTATTTACAACATGTATTTCCTATGCTGGAAATGTAGCTTGTTTTCCAGCTTTCTAGAAAGGCTGTTGTGTTGCTGATGTTCTAAATCTTCCTTCTACTATAGCCAGCACTTAGGAAACTGGTTAGGGTATATTATTTCCACATTTTTAGGTCCCTTTTGTTTTAAATGGCTAACTTTAAAGTTAGTTGTCAGAGCTTATTATGGACTGACTCCAGAAGTGAGATCTTCCTTATTTTGCTAATCAGCTTCCTCCATATCTGCATGCTCATTTTCTGATATCTGATGAGGCGACAAGGTCATTGGACGTACAAGTACTTATTTAAAAACCGACATGAGAGTGAGATAGAGGTTAGTTGGGTCTATCAGAGCTGTCAATCAATTAATGAAAATTATTGAGCAAGGACACCGTGGGGGAAGCGAACAGAAGGAATGAAAATGACCATGGAGATGCAGCATAGGGAAAATGACAGAACTGACTAAATGTGCTCGTGTGAGTACTAAAACCAGACCTGTTCACGTAGCAAATGAAAGACAGCACTGGGAGACACCAGGGCCAGAATATATGCCATTATATGGACCAAAACACTGACAGATTACTTCAGCCTTTTGTCCAAATGCACACTGAATGCTGCATTTGCTAAGTAAAGAATAAAGTTGAGCAGTCCCCAATGCATGCTGAATGGCTTTTGTTAAGGTTCTACAGACTTACAGCAAATTTGCAGCATGTAAAAAATGAAATGTCTAGGGCTGGGCTAGAGTTTGCTGCTATGGTCTGGAATTTGAAATGAGTCGAGGGGGTATAGAATAGATTCCTACCTTTAAATAAACTGCAGATATAAATAGCAAAATAGGGCAGCACTGACAGAGTCTCACAAAAGCTCACTTAAAAGCTGCACTATCACTACAGTACACGGTGTACTGGCACAAGACAAGAGTATACTGTTTATCAGTACAAAAAAGAAATAATTTATAACTTGATCCTTAGGGGGAAAATGGAGAAATAAAAAAATAGACAAAAAAAGAAACAAGAGAGGAGAAAAATTGCCAATATGTTTGTGTGAATGAAAGATAGTGAGGGGAAAAATGAAAAGAGAGCGAAGTCAGAAGCAGGGAGATACTGACACCAAATCTCTGCAAAGCGTTCAAAATTCTCCAGCTGCCACGCTTTTAATTTGCTACCATTCTAATTAAAATGCAAATTAAATTTATAATTAGCATCAGCGCTTTCTAAAGAAACCTCCTTGTGTGCAGCACAAACATATGGGATGATGGTATAGTGTAAAGTTTGTAAAAACAGAAGGAGAGACACAAATGGAAGGACAGAAATGTTACTACCAAATAAGTTTCTGACTGGGAGGGGGTAGGGGAGCAAATGGGGAGACCGAGTGGATTTTAAGGGATGGATTTGTGCGAGTGTCCCAGTGTAACAAAGAGATTGCTGAATATGAAAGATCTGTCCGGGAGTTACTTTTTGTTGAATCAGGTGTCAGAGGTCATGCTGCATGTCATTGGTGTTGTATAGAGCATGCCAAAAAGGCATAAAAGGTCACAGCTTCTAATCAAAAAGTCTATGACCAAAAATGAACCGCTGCTTGCTTCCAGATAATTAATTTAAAAATTGATGGGAAACAAAGTACTAAAATCACATCATGATTTGAGCACATACACCATTTTAAAGCTTGCCGCTTCCCATGTGAGAATCAAACCAGAAAAGCTAGAGTCAATGACATGGAACATGCAGAATATTTGTGCCGTAATTGATCTATGCAAATCCAGTGAAGTTTCAGTGTAGGAGCTTTTATTTTCTTAACATTTTATTAGCTTTACTTCATAGCTGACGTGGAAAATAAGTTGGAAACCATTAGAAAATATTTGAATGCTCTGATTTTGGAATGAGTTGCTCTGGTTAAATGTGTGTCAGCATTTACACGATTGAGTTTAGTGGGAAAACCAGTTGTGTTCATTTATGTTTGCAACTGTACCTTTAAGATTTGCATGTAAACCTTGCACCAAGAATACCATTGCAACACCCAATCAGAGAGAAAAATGATGTCATGTGATACACCAGACACATCACCACTGAGACACTGTCCCAAATTAAAACATTAATTAGAACAAACTGTGGCACACACACTCTATTTTTTGTGATTATTATTATCATTCCATTTGTAGGAAGCTTGTGGCTATTTCATGAGTAGCAAAAGCAGCTGTATTAATCTGATAAATGATTTGTTGCAAATTTTTCCTTCATCTCTACTGAGACTGCAGTTGGGTGCTAGTGCTTTTCTGTTGCTACTTTCACTGTATATTAAGCAGCTAATGTGGTATTAAAGGTTTGATAAAATTACTAAGGACAAAATTGGCTTCATTAGAATAGCATTTGGTTGTAGGAGTGTCTTTGAGTTCTCAGGGGAAGGGAGGGGAATAAAACAAGCCTTTTCTCAAAAGCAAGAATTTACTTCTTTTTTTCACTAAGGATCCTTGCAAAAGCTTGGGTGCTTTTAAGCTAGAGTGCTTTTAATATTCTCAGAATTATGCTTTATTTATCAGTCAGGCTCTCCATCAGATATTCTAAAACTTGAATGTAACAGGAATGAATATTTCATAGCCCTGTGTTAAAATGTTACAAAACTGGTGTAAAGTAGGAAAGTAGGAATATTTTTATAAGTCACTAAGTCAATTAAAAATGATAATCCTATAATATTGTCAGTGTGATAGTACAAAAATTCACTTTGCATATGCTGTCTTGGACATGCAGGCAAATTGAGACAATTTTTGCTGTTGAAACACATTGAGTTTATTTTTAGGGGGGATAAGAAGGAAGCACTCTGTTCCAATGCCCAAGCTGGTGCATGCTGGCAGTGGGCTGTTGGCATTAGTGCATCAGAGCCTGCTAGATGTTACAATCTTTATCTTTTAATAAAGATTAAGAAACCACACACTATCCTACTGATTTTAATCAATATTTAAGAGTTCATCTAAGAATAACTCAGTGTGTCATGTCAGTTAAAATACGCCTTTGTTCTTCAATATAGTGTATATCCTGTGAGCAAACACAGCAACTCCATTCTTTATTCGCCATCAGTTCAGTTTTTGGAACTTCTGAACGCAACTCCAACTGACTTCACAGAAAGTCTTACTGACTAGCTCTGAAAATCTGGCTGTGGATCCCACTGTCCATATGGATGATATCATTATGCCCTCTTCCATATCAACATACGTCTATCAAAAGTGCTAAGGAATTGTGATCAACTGAAAAAGGGGGTGGGCAGCATGTAGAGTAGTGATGAGAAAGAATACATCATAGTGGAATGAAGTTTCTGGGAAAAAAAAGTTATTTGGGACTTTATGGATTACATAGAATATACAAAAACTTGAACATGTTCTAAATGCAGATTGTCTTAAGCGTATTTTTCAGAATACAAATAGACAACTTTGTCACTGTATAACTTTTTTGTGGTATCGGATGTATGCAGCATTATTACTAATCAGTCTACAGAGCCTGGAAAATGTACTCTTTATTGGAACTGCTGCTCCTGTATGTAGCCCAAACCACCACAGGTGATCAACTTGTGATGAAAGCCCAAAGTTAGGCATTTGAAAGATAATGCAGATTTAGCTGAACTGGATTGGTCTGAGCATGGAGCCTGAAGCCAGTGTAGAGTGCTTCCCTCTAAGCTAAATATAAGTAATTATGTGAGACACTCGAGAACAAAGTTTTCCTTCGTTCTGTGATCACTAGAGATGGGGAAAAAACTTTAGAGAAAAGCTCTGCATATAGAAGAGGTGAATTATGGAAATAATTTCTTATTGAGTGGGCATCTAACTTCAGAGGAGTAGGATTCAAGACCCAATGCTTCAGCATTCAGCAAAATTGTAAGCTGCCCAAGCCCTACATTTTGGAATGAACTTTGGCCCACATTGTGCAGCTTTGCAAACAGATTTTAAAATAACTCACTGGTTTCATAGAAACTAACAACAAGAAATTGAAGTGTTTTGTAACAGCAAAATAATACTACCAGCACCATCATTTGGGAAGCATTGTCTTCTGCACAGAATTTGAGTTCCGGATGTTTGAAAAGGGAGGCAATGAGCCTAAATAAAGACTTCTGTTCAACAGACAAAGGGCCAAACCCAAAAAGGCATAAAAGGATTGCTTTGTGTAATTTTTAATTGTTGTCCTTTCTTATTCAGTAAATGAAGTCACCTTTGTAGTGGTTTCATGAACCGCTGGGTAATCAAAATTATTATGCTGCCACCTGTTGTCCGTTAATTATTCTGAGAAGATACTCATAAATCATAACACTGGACAATAAATCAAACTGTCAGGACACAGGTCAAAGGTTATGCATGAAAAGTTATAGGTCACCAACAGGGTGTGAAAGATCAGGGTTGTGGAGCATCACTCATTGTCAAGTAGTGTTGGGAGAAGTGCCAGTGGAACAAAAGAAAAACTAAAGTACAGAAGAATTCAGGCCCAAAGATAGGCTCCAGGCTCATGCACAAAAGGAATCAAATTGACATGTCATTACACTGCAGATCTGACAACCAGCAAGATTGTCTAGCAATGCCCTGACTCAAATACTTTTGTCTCAACTGATCCTTGTTGCAAGTCAAGGCTTCTTTTAAAATGTTTCATGTATCTGGGCCAGATTCTGCTCCTGCAAGAAGTCAATGAGTGCCCTGGCCTCTGTGTATTTGGAATTTAAAGCAGTGTTAACTTTTTTTTTGCCCTTACTGGAGAATCATGAGAGAGTCTGTGTTTGTCAGGGCTAAAATTCGTGAGCCTCTTCTCTAGTTTGAGTGATTGGGAGTCCAGGGTTTGTCCTGTTTGGGATGAATTAAATCCATGGCATTAAAGCAAGTCCAATGTTACAAAAGAGTTCTTATTCCAACCTGCAGTCAGGCCTAAGCACCTCTCTGGGAAGGCATAAGAAGATAGGCTACATCTACCTTTCCTAAAGCCAAGATAGTGGGCTTCATACTGATTCTTACTGTCACTGGCTTATCCAAAGTGATGCCAGGGTCACCTCTCCTGCTGGATCTGCACTCATGTCAGGAGATCGGCATTCTGAGAAAAGATAAAGGAATGCATACTATCTGATTTAGCTTTCCTGAACTAATTCTTTTCTTGCCCTTTCTCCCTGTTACTCCAGCCCTGCTTATCCTAGAAAGCCATCAATTCCCCATGTTATGGGTAGTAGAGATGCACCTCAGAATGAAGTGGCAGAGACTAAGCAGTGAGTGCACTTACTCTGCACCTTCTTTCTCTTCAGCTCAGGTTTTAGCAGGTGTTGGCAATCCTCAGATCCATTAGCCTAAAGCTGTGCTCATCCCAGAATTACCTGCAGCAGGGTAACTATGTTTCCTCCCTATAAGAGGAGCTGGGACAGGATGGTGAACTCAAGTCTGTCCATACTTTCCCAGTTACAGAAGTAGAAGTCAGGTCTTCTTGGAGACAAGGTATTCTTGGAGGATTTTGAATTGGATTCCTGAATAATGGGGTGAGTTCAGTCCTTTTTTTTGTATTAAAAATCAGAGGTTGTAGCAAAGGTGCATAGCATGCTGGTGTGCTCTGAAGATATGTTCTGTGGTTTGTGCTTGCTCTTAAAAACTTCAGCTTCAGTTCATATCCATCATCTTACTTGTGTTGAATGATATGTATTTAAAATAGAGTAATTAATTAAAAGCAAATGTGCACTGATAGGAAATCACTGATTTTAAAGCTGACTAGAGGTAAATTGTTCATGATGCGAAAGTGACTTTGGACGGGGGACGCAACAACAACGAACATTTAAAAACCACCACAAAACTCCATCCAGTAACAAAAAGTCTGCTGGAAACAGCTCTGATAATGCTAGCAATGTGATGTACTGTCTTCTGCCTGCTGTTTGAGTTAACTTGCTATTAGGATCATCTGCTATAGGATTTGTAGCTAATGGGCAAACAACTTTAATTTAAAAACATGATATGCGGGAAGAATTCTGATTTGAGTGTAATTTAATTGGATGGTTTTTGCTCAGATAACCTGGGTTTTGTGGTGTTTAATAAAAAGATGAAAATGAATTCAAGTGCAACAATACTGTTGGCTTCGGTATTGACTTGGTCTTGCTCTCACTGTGAGATCAAACCTGGATGAATCTCTTCCTTGTTGCTCTGGGGAGGTCACTGAAGAATTAAGACATGGGTCTTGCCTAAATAGAGAAAAACTTGCTTGTAAATTAGAAGCAATTGAGGTTTTGATTAGATCTGTTCATTTCCCTTTGGTCCTGGTTCCTGAACATTTGCATAAGTGGAGTTCAAAGAAATGGCCATGAGCAGTATTTTTTTTTTTTAATTTTTTTAAAAGCCTTTTAGAAAGATGCAGAATTCATTGATGATGAATAAATTTATGAAGTAGAACTTTAGAACCATTAAAATCACTTGAGGCTCTGCCTTTGTGTTTCACCCTGGATTTGTGGGCAAGAGTATATTAATATATTTTAGAATATTGTACAAGGAGTGAATTTTTTTGCTTTTGAAACAAACACAGAAGCTTGAATTAATGAAGGCTACTAGAAATTTTGTGTTAATTTTGTGTTAGATCTGCCAGTGGTGGAGAGCAGGGTTAGGAACTCTGAACTGAAATGTTATTTACATTGAAGGACAGAGAGTTTGTTTTCAGAAAAACAAAGACTTGTGACTTAGTAAATATTACAGTTCTGCTACAAACTTTGTATATAAACAGTGCATGCTGAGGACACTAAGGAACAACGAATGTAGTTTATCAGCTAGCTAATTTATTTGAAGCTCTGTAGTTAATGTTGTTAAAGTCAATGATATGTAAGTAGATACTCCACAACATGGAGAACTTAAACAGTGCTCAGTATGTTTTTTATAACAGCTTTATTATATTAATGACTTGAAAAACCAATCACTGTACGTAAACAGGAACTACCCAAAATATGTCAGCTGTTACCCTGTGGAGGAACATGGATTGCCATTCTCTTGCAGTTTTCCTACTTTCCTCAATATCATACTTGGTTTCCTTGTAATCTTCTGTGAGTAAAACCTCTGGCTGTGGAAGTTCTCTATAACCCTACTTCTAACAGCTCATAGAATATCCACTAAATAACCTCCCTATCTGCTCGTGAGTGGAAACAACACTGAAATATTATGTGTTAATGTTTGTTATCACTTTGGCAGGACACTGAATATCATTTAATGACATTTCATATGCATGTTAGATATTGATGCAATGAAGGAAAACAGCCAGTGAATAATGTAGCATTTGTAGGAACTCAACTCTCTGCTGATAGGCATAAAACTTTGCAGAGGTTCTTCCATGCAGCTTTACAGGAGGAGAGAATATAACCCCTTTTGGGGGAGGGTCTGGAAGAGGCTGGACCAGATCCCCCAGTGTGGGCAATGGACATAGGACATTCTATATATAGGCATAGGACATTCTATGATAGATTCACTGTACCCCTGTGTTTAGTTAACAGCATACCAGTGGCGCCTCTCAGCCTGTGAACCTCTCCCCACTTGGATTTCCCAGGGTACACAGGACCACAAAATAAACCCTACAATTATTCTCTCTATCTTTTGGTTTTGAGCAATTATCATATGAATGTGTGAGCTCTGTGCACAGAATGAGAAAGCTGAGTTCAGGTCCTTGGTGATCAAAATAGTTATGAACTTTCTATTCCAATAGTGAGATTTCACTTCTTGCTTGTTACAGGTTTTTATCCTTGTAATTCTTATAGGTAATTGTTTTCTTTTTTTGCTTGCATTTATAGTAATGAACAATTTAGCCATCTACTCTACTCCCGTTTCACATAAAAGCAATTTTTGGCAATTCAGTGACAGTCAATGCATAATACGCAATACTTTGATATGAAACACTTAAGTAACATGACTCCAGAACTTTTTGCAGAAAAGTGCTGAAGTACTGTTCCCATGACACTTGGACTCTCAGAAAAAAACCCACAACTATACTTTGGATCAGTTGTATCTTTTTTTGTAAGATTTGTGATCAAAAGGAATTGAAATCAAAACTTTGCAAAAGTTGTTCGGAAAATGACATTTAATTTTGATAGAGAGGCAATGAGGCAGAACATTTTGCATGTTTGCAAAATAAGTTTCATTTTGATGCGTTTGGCATTACTGATTATATTAATTAACAGCAAGTGTGAAGATTCTTTATGATGCATTAAAAATGATTGGATCTTAATTGCTTCCCTGTAGGAACAAGGAAGTTGAAATTCAGGTTGTGGAGAACTCTATGGTTAGTCTTTCCTGTGACTTTAAACTGTTGTGCTTTTAGAACAAAGTAATTGAAATAAAACTAACCCATACTACTGAAACTGGTGACTGATTGTGCTTGAGCAGTTTAGGCTGATGATAATATTCTGGTTTGTTCTGCTAAGTTTGTTACTTCCTTAAGACCTCATTTCTTTAAAGATCAACACCTGTTTTCCAGAATTCCTCAAGAAGGAAAGACCTTGCAATCTTGCAATCAAACTCAAGAAATGAGTTTCACCTTCATGAGTGTACCTCTCAAGTACAAGCAATGAATAACTTTTTTGGAAACATGACTCTGCATCAAAATGTTAATGAACTCAGTTTCTTTAATAGGATGCTTACTATACAATAAATTTTTGTACAGGATGAGCTTTTCAATGTTCTATCTTCTGTTGCATGAAGGTGAAAGTACTCCCTTTTGATATGTTAAAAATTAATTTTGGTTTTAATTCTTTCAATGAAAATTTACTTCTGCCCCTAGCATGAAGTAGATGCTATCTTAGACCTGAAGTGAGAAAGACTGGTGTCCTAAGCAATGGTTTTAGAGTAGTGCTTCAGATTGTGATTATTATAACCATGAAAAGCAGGTTTGTTGATACCTTTTTATCCTTAATATATTTTAAATTGTGCAGTTGATAGCATAGTTGGTATGAGAGCTTGTGTAATATCTGTTTGATAAGTGTCTTCTCATACCCTGAGGTCTTTTATAGGCAATTTGCATTCTACAACGAGAGAAGTCAGCTGGAGAGGGTTTATTGTTTTGTATAATAGAAAAGAGTGTGAAAATATTCCAGCCTTGCAGATGGTGTTGCTTGTTAGCCCTGAACATATACAAGCAGAAATCTCCTTTCCCCTTAAAAAAAGGTCTCCCCATCTTTTCTTCATGCAATATATTTATAAAGGGGAACTCACAGTTTGGTTGTCTTGGAATCATCAGTTATTTTCAAAAGGAAAAGTAATGCAATAAAGTCCTCCTTTGAACTTCGATGTGTTGAGTGCTTCAGAGATGACAGAAAGCAAAGGATTCCTTTCTTACTCTGGTCTGTCTATAGAGACCTAGTCTATACTAAGATCTACTTTTCTACAAAGTGAAAGGATAAATCTCAACTTTTTCACTTAGAATCAAAGAAAATGTAATTTGATAAAACTTGGAATGTGTAGACAGAGGTGAATTAATGAAATTCTTTGTTTAAAATCTAGCACACATAAAAGTTTCAAGTGCAATGGAAAATTGAAGATACTTAATGGTGTGTTGGGAGAGTCAAAGACCATATGAAGCTTTTCCAGTGTTTTCAAGGTCTGTGAGGAGTAAGAGTTTGTTTTGGCTTTCATGCCCTTTGGTTTAGATTCTAAAATTGTATTTTGCTTAAATTGGAAAGTGAGATAAGGAGCCAGCAAGAACATAGAACGTGTTTAGCTTTATTCATGGAGGACAAAATACTGAGGAAAGACTCTTCTGTGTTCAAAACCATACAAATCCAAGATTAAAACTCTCAGCATTAATGCCTCAACTGTGGAAAAAAAAAAAGTTAGGAACTCCTAACTCTTAAGGCCAGTTGCAAGGTGCTACCACTGATGCTGGACACATTTTACTTGCAAGTTATGAGTAAATCTAAATAGTTTGGTATTGCAGGAGGCTGCAAAGGTGACTCTTCTTTCTGGTGTTTTGTTTTGAATGGCACTGTAAATATTCCAAGACCAGTTGTTTTCTTGAGCTATGCCAATGTTTTGTGATTCATTATTCCTGGAAATAGTACATGGTGAAACAGTCAGTGGCATAAAATGGCAGAAATTGAGGATGTTTTATTAAATTACTCCTAGTTAAGCAGTTGTTTTTGTATTGTTATGATAATTGACAGTATTCAGAACTTAACCTGTGTGCACACTACTGTCATTTGCAAATCTGGTCCCAAGTCTATCCTCATAAAAAGTGTTCTGGGGAATCTCACTGTGACTGAGAAGGGCCATAATCTTTTCACAGTGCTGTATCTCTGACCCTTTCTCCTTACTCAGTGAAAAGAAGTTTTTGCAGATATGGATGCATGTATCTATAAATTCCACACTAAGTAATTGGAGGTGGAGAGATATGGTAGGAATAAGCATAATAAAAGGACTGAGAGAAAGATTCTTCCTTTCTTCATGGCTATCTAGGTCTTAAGTTTGCTCTGTTGAACATCACCTACTTGTCAAAACCTGCCATAACACAAGGAATTAAAAAGAATCAGTCTTGCAATACATGCAAACTGAAATGACATACAGATTTTTAGACTAGGTAACCAGAAGAAGTCTAAATGGTGGTGCCCTTATTAAATTTAGACATGGAAGAAATAATACTACAGAATTACAGTTACTCCATATTAATAGTTATTACTTTGTCCAAAATATGGACTTATTTAGTAAATAGCAGCAAGGATTACCATATGTGACTCCCAGATACGTACAGAATTGTGCATATAGTTATCTCATCTGCCTCTGTTATAAAACTGCACTGATGGGTGCTGCTGTGAATTGTTTGTCAGTTAAGCACAACTCATTGAGAGACCTGAGAATAGAGGGTATTGAGCACTTACACTGCAGAAGTAAAAAATGCTTGCTCATGTGAGAGGCTTTTGGCCTTTGATTATATCTACCAAACCATCCTATTTCCATTTCTCTATGTTTTGCTCATAGCTTTTTATGGGGTAAATCTGTATCCTTTCTATAGTCCAGCTTTTTATATTTAGGAATTGCTCTCTGTAGCATCAGTGTCCGTGTCTTTTCCCCATCTTATCCATGTTTTCCTTTAGTTTCATCTATGGCCAGATGTCTTCTGGATTTCTGTTGTTAGTTAATGAAGTTCCTAATTTTATTCGCTCACCATGTTGTGTATTAGATAAGAATTTGTCTGTTACTGCTTGGGAAATAAGCATGTAGGTGTAACAGCATCTGTATAAACCTTATTCCTGTTCCATCTTTTGGCACTCTGAATGAAAGCACTATAAGCAAAATCCATAAGCACATCTATAACCTATAGTACAAATCTGTTGCACTATAAACAAATCTGAAAAACTGTGAGTACCTAACAAATACTTGTAGAATTTATAACTCTTACAGTCTTCATAGTCCAGGGCTGAGATGACAATAGACTATGGAAGAAATTGTTCTATTACATAGTACTGTGCACATGATGTGTGCATGACCTGGTGCTTTTCTTATAGGTCTCTGGCTTACTTCAATTCTGGAAGTAAGAGGTGGAGCTAGATAGGCTTAAATCCTGTTCTCAAATAGCCGTTGCAATTGTATATTCCTATAGAAAAGTCACTTTGCTTAATAACCTCCAATAGCTGGTGGTTCATCAAGATATTGATTTTAAAGCTTTATTGATTGTTTATAAAACACTGCACAACCACTTTCCAAGCTATTTAAGTGATTTGTTTGCCCCATATATTTTACAATGACGAGACTATTGGAAATCCCTGGGCAGATTCACTCAGACCATTACACATTATTAGTTTTCTCTTGCAGAACTTCCCCTCCTCCAGGGATTCTGACTGAAGCACCTTGCTGTTCCAAGGTCTTATACAGGGTGTTTGTTTTATATATGCTCATAGCAGGATAATTATATTGCTACCTGAAACACTTTGGTATGTGTGCAGGAGGAAGGCTCTATGCAATAGTGATTGATAGTTGGAGCTTAGAAATTGTTATACTGCATTAAAAGTATACTAACATTTATTACTTTTTACAAGGCTGCAGACATTTAGATTACAGTCCAGGCTTCCTGAGCTATGACAAGTCTTCAGACTGAAGCAAGCACAGTGGGTGCTCTTCCTTTTACACTTCTCTTTGCATGTGTTTTTACTGGGTGGAATGACCAATTTAAGATGCAGCTTATTCTTTATTTTAGTTAGTTAAAATAATTAACTAACTTTTAAAACATTAAAAGTCTCCTAGTTCTAAAAATATATGATGATTTAAGAACTTTCTAGATATCAATGTTTAAAACTATTAGGCATCCTTGAACACTTGTGAGTCAAGATTCCTCCCTCCACACCCTCCCCCGATGCTGGCATAAAAAGCAAGACAGACTTTAGTTTTCTGCAGTTAGTTTTGGCATTTTGTTTTAGGGTTGTTTTTAGCTTTTTGATACATTCAGGTCATACTTCAAAACGTCTTTATTTTAGAATTCTGAGTGACAGCTGATATGCTACTGTATTCAGCTGACAAGAAGTTTGAGAACTAGTGATGCTGGGCACATGCATGCCTATGTATCAGAACTGCAGACCCTCCTATGTATCCTGGAATAGTGAATTAAGCTGATGACTGATCATGTGAAAAATCACATCAGATATTGAAGCAAATGAAATGTGTTCTTTTACAGTAAATACATAAACTCTCCTTCACACAAATTAATCTTCTTCTGCCACTATTATGTTTAGATTCAACACTGACTCTTTTTTTGGCTCTATGGAGCTCAATGGAATAGTTAAAACCCTGATTTTTATTTTGTACTGTACTCTTTCCTAAGCCCTATTACAATATAAACCAATGCTGCACCTAAAATTGTGTGAGAAATATTGTCCAGAGAAAACAAACTAATTTGCTTGCAAACTTTCACTGACTAATGCAATCTATATGGCACTTTATAATACTTACACATTCCAGAGTCCTAGCTATCTGCAGGTTAGACCTATGGGATACACTTCAGAAAAGTTACATAAACAACTCTGAACCCTTGGCTGAGAAAATGTATACTTTGAACATGTTGAAACTATCCATATTAAGTCAGTTTAGCACTTTGATTAAAGAGTTTAATCAATCACCATCCTAAGCTGTTTATTAATCACTTTATCAAGCAGTTGATGCATTGCTGGTTTTAATAGAATCCATTTATTTTGATTTCTACCTACTTCATCTTTCCAAAGGGCTTTCTGAATCAGCTGTGATAAAAAAAGGAGGGGGGGGGGAAACCTTGGTTGCATCTAAACACTGGAAGGTAAGAGCTCAGACCTCCCTTGCACATACTTCATTATCAACATTCTACACCGACTTAGCCAATTTATTAAGGGTAAAAAGAAAAAAAAAAAACAAGCCTGCTTGGAGTGAGTCTTTTGGTGAACCACACGGTTTAGCTCAGATAAACAGAGGCCATTCGTTTGCTTTCACACCTGACAACCTCATGATATACGATCCTAATAAGATTAATCTCTTTCCTCCCCCCATACACACACACTTTTGTTTTGTTTAGTGGCCTGACTTCATGATCTTCTCTCATTCTCCACATTGGGCACTTACAATGCCTTTAGTTTCCGTTGGTGGTTAGAAGTAAAACAAACAATCAACCCCCCACCACAGTCACAGGTACTTTTTTATTCCAGAAGAAGATTAATATAACAAAAAAATAGAAAGTAAGCAAGGGAATATTTGTTACAAAGCAGGATGTGTATAAAACAACTTTTTTTATGCAATTTGCTTTGAAAAGCATTAAGAACATGGATAAATATGTCATCAAATACATACTTTGTAAATTGTGCAGAGGGGAAACAAGCCCTGAACAAAAGCATCAAATGAGAAATCCACAACTTGGGCCACAGCTGACATCTCTCTAACTGCCCTTTATGAGGTTTCACTTAACTCTTTTGCTGTGTGAAATCTAGGGGGAAGTAGTGTAAGGGTTTTGCCTGATTTGCTTTCAGTGGAAAGCATTAATGCAGAGCTTTGAAATATGACATGCATTAGTAACTACAGAAACTTTCTATTTTGAGTATACTCTAGTTTTATCAGCAGTATGCTTCATGCTATATCATCAAAACAAAGGTTTTTTTCCTTAAAGTTTGTCCAGTAAACAGATAGAAATGTAAAAATATGCAACTAGTTTAATATTCCGCTGTCTCATGCCTCATAATCAATAAAGTGATAAAGCAGAAAGATCCCTGATTCAAAATTCTCCTCATGCATTTTAGTATTTTAAACTCTCATGCAGATTCTGTCAGACAGTTTATTAACATGTGTGAGACCAGTTCTCCCTTTTTAAATGAGTTGGTAATATGTACTTTGTGTACAGACATGTTTATGCAGTGTGTTTTTACTGTCATAGGTTTGGATTCTAGGGACTTGAGAAACCTCTCTTCTGAAAGCTGAGGTGCCAAGTGCATCCACTATGCTGACAAGAAACTAGACCTGATCCCCCTGAAGTCAATGGAAACATTTCAATCCCCAGATATGGGTGCCTGGTAACTTCTCTGCAGCACTGTATAATAGACACTGATGAGAACTTGCCATGAATCTTTGCTTATGGATAAGGCAATACTGAGAATGTCTAATTTTAAAGGCTTGCTGTTAACCAGAAATTAGCCGTGATAGCTTGAAAGTAACCTGCAGAGATGTCAAAGCTGTGACTTGTGGCAGGATCAGATCTTTGTGCTGGTGTGTGCACCAGGTTTAGAGTTCAGTTGTAACACAGGATCCAACTGGCTATCAAGTGAGGCAGTGTGGTCACCGAGCTGCCATGCACTACTTCCAGAAATATTAATTACAGCTGTAAATAGCGCTGCAAAATTAGGGATACTGCAGCTTCCCTGGGCATTGCATCGGCAGCCCAGCTGTGAAAAGCACTTCCAGTCAGCTCTCAATTGAGATGGAATAGCCATACAGCTGAATTGCAGTGTTTCCAAAAATGTTAATTAAGAATGGGACACTGCTGCGAAGCGGCAGCTTTGTAGCCCTTTTGAAGCTATATTGCAGTTGCTGTAAGTATTGTGGCATTGTATTCGTGAAACTGGTAGCACTCTTCCTCTTTGTATGATCCGCAAAAATAGACCTGCTAATGAGTTGAAATCAGAAGACACCTTGTTCAGAGTCAGAATCAGCAGTTCAGATATTAGTCTTGATGCAATCTGCTCCTTTTTTATTATATATATGGTCAGTACTTTTTAGCTGCATGCAGCTCCTACTTTTAGATGAACTGTTGCTTAAACACTAATCTGGATCACTGAGAATTTATCCTAGGTTTACCCACCATTTTGAGTCCCCAATTGTTCTGTATCAGCTCATTACTTACACATTCAAGTGTTTTGGTGTGATGATAACATTGGCTGTCTTACCCATCAGCGTTTTATCAGTTTGAGTCCTGAGAATTAGCAAAAATATTTGTCTTTCACTGAGTCGAAATAAAACCAGGAAGGCTAAACAGCTATAGAAATCCTTGCAAAAAAAAAAAACAACCCACTTTCCCACCATTTTTTCTGACTACAAAAGAGTATGTCAGTAAACCTTTGGGGAATGTCATGAAAGGAGATTTTTCCTGAAAAATTGCAGATAGTTCCAGTTGAATGCAGCCACAACAAGCCAATTGTAAGATCTCTGGGGTGGAATAGGATTACAGGGGGTTTTTTGTCTTGCCCTTTTCACTTTTGGACAGACTGTAGGTAAGTTTTTTGCACAAGACTAACAGGACTTATATGCAACAGACGGTAACAGCAGAAATAACTGCATGGTATTAGGTTTTAAACTGGTACATAGGTGGTTTTATGGAAGACAGTGTTGAAACAATCGGATAATTTTCCTAACAGATCATTTTTATAGGGAAGAAATACGTAATTTAGAGCTGAATTCTAGCAAAAGCTGCATCATCAGCTGATTTGTGGTAAAAAGTTGTGTGCATACCGGCAGTCTAGGGTTTAGTAGTATCATATTTTCAATACTTCCATTGTTTTTTATACTGATGCATGAAAAGTTATGTGTGTGTGCCTGTCTGGCCCTTCCTGAAGAGCACCCATGAGGGAATGGCAGTCTAAGCTTTGGTACATAACCCATTTCCCTTCCAAGAAGCTAATGCAGCTGAAATGCAGGCTGTAAGAAGGACAATACAGGTAGTAAGTTTTCAGAGGAGGTTTCCATAAACACTGTGGTCACACAAAAGTTTTGAAGTCAATGCGTTTTTACTAACTGTGTTGAAAGCCTTTTGGTGTAGGACAAAGTATTTAGTAGTTGATTATCTGGTCACTGTGGCTCCTGTCATAGGCAAGAGGGAGCTATCTCTAAAGCTTCTGATGGTGATGGCTCGTTGGTGATCCAGAGACAGCTTTTTGTTGCTTTGAAAAATTGTTTCAAAAGATGGTTGATGTAGTAAGTAGTGGAATAGAGTCTTAAGCACAGCTTCTCTTTGCGCTTCCAAATTCTGTGTGTCTTATTTTGCTCCAAATATAGTGAGTATTGCACAAATAACAGCTACATACTTTCCAAAGATAAATGAAAGCTTGTGAATATAACAATACAGATAATTTTCTTCTTAAATACCAGAATATTTTGAAATAATACTTGGCTTACAAAGAAGTTTGTGTGGAGAATATTTTTTCAGTGTTAACTACTGTTGATAATTATTCAATTCATTGTTAATTATTAGCTGTATTATTGTTAGAGATTGCGCCTAATGATTAGATAGCGCTAGTGAGAAATAACTTGTTTGGCCTCAAGTGAGTAATTGTATTAACTTCTGTTGAGTTTTGTGGATTAATAACCGTAGTAGGTTGTGGGAGCAAATATGAAGAATTACTCTTGGCATAGAAAAAAAAACAAAACACAAAACACCAAACAAAACTCCAAACCCCCAGAAGGAATAGAGCATAGTTATGTAGTCACAATCTGACAGAGCCCATAAGCCGAAAAGGCAAAGTCAGACTCCAACTAGGAGAAAACTGATTTGGAAGAAGATTATTTTTTCTTATAACCTAAATATGAAAATATTTTGTGTCTTTTTTTTTTTTGGAAGATGTATAATTAAAAAGGAAAAGTATAACGAAAATTTAAATATTGGGGGAAAAGATCAATTTTATAGAAGCTCCACCCACATACTTTTCTCAGCAGGGCACTACAACCCTCTTAACAAGTAAGTGCAAGATGGAAACATGACATCATTAAGACAGTCTAATTAGCTAGTAATTTGTCCCAGAAAGGTATCTGGTTGCCAACTAATTGATGTAAACTGATTAACCCTTTCTCTAACATCCCATTCGCCACTTTTTTTGTAATTCCATAGAATATGGTAAGGGTCAAGACTCTGTTGTGCTACACACTGTGAAAACACAAATCAAAAAGACAATCCATACCCCAAAGAGCTTACAACTTACATGTTGCAAGGGAGGTGATACCTGCATACAAAAGGATTTAGAATGAATAGCTTAATACCAGTCAGTATGTTTGGCAGTGGTCTTATCCTAGCAGCAGCCGGACAGTTCTTGGGGCTTTTACAGACCTCAGGAAAAAAGGGAAATTTAAGAAGGATTTGAAGACATATAATGAGGTGTCTCTATAGATGTTTTTTCCCAAGAGTGAAGGGCAGAATGTGTGACAGTGGAAAGGTGCTTGTTTGAAAAATATAACAAGTGTGTGATGGAAGCTGGCATTATTGGCTCCTTGGAGATGAGGTTCAGCATCCTGACAAAGAAAAAGAGATGATTGGTAGCATAGGTATAATCTCTGAAGGGCCTTGAAAGTGAAGACAAGTAGCTTATGTCTGATGTAGTTTGGTGGGGGAGGGCAGCAGAAGGATGTAAAGAGAGAGGTGACATGGTCAAAGCAACGGGCTAGGAAAAGTGATCTTTATGGAAATATTCTGAAAGGATATGAGTGTAGCAAGGTTGCATTTGTCAAAGCTTAGGAGAAAGACGTTTCGTTCATCACATGGCCAGATGACAACGGTTTTAGCCAGAATAGACAAGGCTGTATTTTTGAGAAGTACTTAGGGCAAGGTCGCCTTCAAAGGTAAAGGCTGGGTTATAAGTCTGAGGAATAGGCAGGATAGTGCTGATCTCCCTGGTGACTAAAAAAGAGGTAGTTTTAGGGGGGCTGAGGAGGACACTTGTTGCTGTGTTTGTTCTACAGAGCTTGGGCTGTTTTCCAAATATCTGTGCAGAAAGTAGTGAGAAGGGATTTAACTTGGACAGTAAATGCAGAACTGTGAGTCATAAGTATAAAGACAATAATTTCTCAGCTGAACTGGCTCAGGGAGGAGAGTAGGAAGAGAAAAATGGGCCTAACTGAGAAAGGCAAAACCTTCACAGAAAGTTGAGTGGTGTTAGGATCAGCTTGAAGGCGAGAGGAGAGCATGAAAGGTCAGTGTCATGACAGTCAAAGAATAGCAAACTTTAATGAAGAACATCATGGAAAACTCTGTCAAAAGGACCTCAGCATAATGAGAAGGGTATGGTTGGAGCTTTGACTAAGAAGAGGTCACCAGAGACTCTGGTGAGAACTGTGTCAATTGAGTGTAACGGGCAAAAATTAGATTAGGAACAGTTTAGGACAAAATGGAAGGAGAACTGACAGCAGCTATAAACAGCTTGTACAATGAAAATGAGAGGAAGCAGTGATTGGAGAGACAGGAGTGGGCTAGAGTGTGTATGTTTTCATTTTTAGATGAGAGACGCTACAGCATGCCTATGTTGTGGTGGGAAAGAATCAGAAGAATAAGAGCAGTAGAAAGTCTGACAACTCTGCTGGAGTTTGAGTGTAATCTGATAGGAGAAACTCAGTGCAGCTTCAATATATCTGGCCCTCACATTAAAATAGCTGCAAGCAGCACATGCTTTTCTATGTGATTTTGAATGTGCTTAGTCTTGTTTGATGCAGTAAGCATAAGATTCACTGTGTGCCCTGTTAACTTCCCCTGGTTATCTTGTAAGCACGTAGGGCCAACTTATGCCACTACTCAGTGGCGGAGAAGGAAATCCCCTCCCCTTCGTCCTAGTTAACACCAAATCTGTTGGCTATTTGGTTGCAGTCAGCAGGTGCTGCACAGGTATCTATTTGGTTTTTTTTCTTTTACAGGCATTTTTTTTAATTGCCTCCCCCCCCCCTGTAAATAAACGTCTGTCTTCCACGGAGGAAACTCTCTGCTGTGTCAAAATACACTGCCATCTTTTTATCGGTAATTAAAAATTTTCATTCAAAAATGTCAGTTCAGCTGCCTCCATGGAGGGACATACCAGAACATTTTCTTATCACACTTTATTTGAATTTTAAAAGTTTTCTTTGATTTCTTAATTTCTTAATTTTCCAAAATGAAACATTAACTGAAATGTTTTTACTACTTTGAATTTTTTCTACTTATGTCCTTATTTTTCCATCTAACTCTCCATGTTACCTGTATACATGTCAGGTTTCTAAAGTTTGAATAGTGATGCACAAAGCAACAGCCAAAGGAGCTAGATTCATCTCCATGAGCCAGAGGTTACATGCATAAATTCATGTCCATCACGCTGTGAATAAATTCTTTTGTTTATGCAACAGTCTGCGCAAGCACAACACACTTGCAGCTGAGCACCAGTTGGTTTACAGCTTTCTGCGCCATTCTCACTTCTGGGTGGGGGGTTGAGTGCATTGAACCCCACAGCTGGTAAAACCAGTCCAGTGTGAGTTTATTTGCATCTGAAAAGCCCCGGTTCCAAAGGTGCTGTGACTTGGCTTGCACTTGCATGTGTAGGTTGCTAAGCGCAGCCCCTTGTGTGTGCACTTCTTGAGCACTATTACTTGATATTGTGGGTGAAAAAAGAGACTGAGCTTCTACTGAAACCCATGGAAATATTCCCACTGGCATCTCTGAGTGATGGCTGTGTTCCTAGACTTCAGAGGGTTTGTGCATGTGTGTTTTCAACGCAGGCGTGCAGGAAGGAAGATTTCTCTGTTTGGCTATTAGAATGTGCTGTATTTTATTGAGAGCAAAAATGACATTTCTCTCATGCTGAGTAAAGGAAAGGCTGACAAGAGGCATGATCTCCCTCCTCTTTGTGCAGGCTTCACAAGGGCTCACTCAGTGAATGGTTTAGTGTTGCTTCTGATTCACAGAAATACAAGTGAGAAGGGAATCGTGGTTTAAGGAGGAATATAGGTGTAGCCTAATTTTGTAGAATAAATTCCTCCACTTTAAATAGATGGAAGCTCTACTTTTGTGATTTCTGAATATGCAAAGTTTTGTGAGGATGTAAATGAACTCCTCAGCTTGTTCTGATGCGGATTGTTTGTGCTGAGAATGTGGGCCTGTTAAGGATGCTGCAAAGCAATAGGGAGGAAGCATTTAGCAGACATTTAGGGAGGTCTGTAGATACAGAGACAAAAAGCAGTTTCTTGCTGGGGTCCAAGAGACTTGTTCCTGGTTTCTCTTGCAATCTCACCTTCCCTGCCAAAACACAAAAGGCCATAACTGAGTACATCTCTTGCACAAATACTTCATCAACTTAGCACCATCTGAGCTATTTCACATTCCCTCCCCTTACTCCAAACCGATGTATGTGGCTCACTACATACAAAATGAAAAGTCCTCAGACAATTCTAATCATATTGTCAGTCAGATAGTCATCTTCTGAAAGGGGATCCTTCACCTTTAAGAATGCATGTACAATAGTGATATGTAAGCAGCTCAAAGACTCAATACCCCTTTTTTCTGCAAAGCAAGGCTGGGTTAGGAAAAAATCAATATGTTAGAAGTAAAGGTCATACAAGGAAAAGTGACATGAAACAGTCTTCATGAAGGATGTTGTTCCCTTAGTTCTGTTTGAAGTTTTCTTTACCCTTGTGCTAGCCTTAGAACAAATATATTTTGTCCTAGAATAGAAACATTTTTATTCACCTTTAAAAAAAAATCTGTATTTTAAATATTTGTCTATTAGGGCATGTTCACGTTTTAGCTTGTTTTATTTTTGTCCTGTGGGTGAAGTAATCCTTGGAGAAAAGAATATTGTGTGAATGCCATCCCAGTGCATTTGCTGGTCAGGGTTCCTTTAGAAATGGAAGTATATAATGCACACAAATGTATTTGCCTATCTTTTTAACAGTTCTCAATTTACTTTTCAAGTGGGCCAGATGCACTACTATAGCTCTTAAAAGGGTCAGGAACATCTCCTTATTTCCCCACACTCTGTACTTATTGCTTGGGTATAGTTTTAAAGTAGTCCATGAACCCTTTTCACTCTTGCAACACATTTACCCACAATTAACAATCAAACCATCCTTACTTCATTCAGGCTCCCATTCTCTCCCTGCCTCATTTTCCCTGCCTCTCTCTTGATCTGCCATTGTGCCGAAAGCTGTTTGTGCCATCGCAATCTGCCCTCCTTACCAGCCACACAAGGATGGGGAGGGGGGAGAGAAAAAGCACACAGCATTCAGGCACTGAATAGCAAATTGCTCTTGAGTGTCCTTGCTTCCCCCATCTCTCCCCCTTCCTTCAGAAGGACAAGGGGGCCCCTGAAAGCAACTATACATTTTGCTTAGTGCTCTTGAAAACAAGCGTTTCACACCTGAAGCCTTTCACGGCAGCCCAGAAGCACCCCTTCAAACCACTTAATTGCCAATTGCTTCTGAGCTCGTTGTAAAAGTCCATTATGTCAGCCAGCTCTATGGCTAGTGACAAAGTATGGGAAATAAAGAGTCCTCCTTGCGGGGCCAATGCAGGCTTAAAAATCCCAGTTCATTGGTTTGCTTGCTGTTAACAGACAGTTACTGGCCACAGTTAAAGGTATGCCAAAACCTCTATCTTCTGTTATTGCTTTTTTGAAATGAAAGACACTGTTTTCCATAATGTTATTTCACATGTGTCTGTATACAAACACACAAGCAAATTCTGAACGTGGCTGGGGAAGGCATCTTCACACAGACTTCAGTTGTACTTGTGAACCACAGATTGTATCATTGCCCCTATTGTTCTGCTTAGGGTTTGGTTGGTTTTTTTTTTCTGAGATGAAGTAATAAAAAAAAGTGATGTGATGATTTTCAAGGCTGAAGCTCTGTTCCTTTGGTAGTAAGGAGGAAAAAACATGCAGTTATTCTCTTAAAGGAAGAAGAGAGATCACTTTGAAAGGAAATGAAATGCGGTATTAAAATAAAACAATCCACAAAATCAAACCAAACACACAAAACCAGTCTTAGCCTGAATCTCAGCTGTGAAGAATCATTTTGAAACCCCTGTGCTTTCCTTGTGACTAAGCAAGCATCGGGGGAAAAGTTGTTTAGTGTTTCAGCTAAGCCAAAATACATGGATATAATATTAATACAGCAAGGCAAAGTTACAAACATGCCCTGATTTTATTTGAGTATTTATGATTTGTTGGTTTGATGATCCACTTTGACCTTTGTGGAACTCAGCAGAAAACCTCCCTCTGATTCTCACAAGTTCTTGATTTTGAACTTTCACTGCTCACTTCTGTATTCCTACCAGGGAGATACTCCAGAGAACTAGTTCACTTAATTGTGAAAGAAATCCCAGCTAATGCTTGAGAATGTTTGCAAAAAGTCTCAAAGCTGGTTTGTGTGCCTAGTATAAAACCTGGTCCTAAGAGTGGGTTTCTGACCTATGGTGGAATAGGTAAAACATCACATGACGTGTCAAAGCATGAATAACCAATACAGCTTCCACTCAGCCTGTTAAATAAGCTAACTGATTCCTGAGGAGCTGCAGAGCTGAAGAAAGCATTTTAATATTTTTTGAATAACAAGTTTAAGAAAATAGCTTTTTGTATATAGACAATTCATGGGTCAAAAAAGAGGTGGCATTAATTGCTTAAACTGTTCATTATGAACTAATCACCCAGTTCTAATTAACACCTTTTAGTGGACTTTAAAGAAAAACATTACATAAACAGATGCAATGTAAACTTGACTAAATACAGTACTCTTAAAGACAAGTAAATTCTTAGAAATGGACTTCAGGGTATTCTTAAAATGTGTATATAAATATGTACTCAGTTTAGGCTTACATTAATGAAATACAATAAGACAATTATCTCAAAATTCTGAAGCCATAAAATGTATCAAAAGCCTTTTTAGAATAGACTTGCACTCCCCTGATCCACCACTATACTTATAAAAAAATCTAATCTCTTCTGCTTTTAGATTGGGTTTACAGAGATTATTTTCAAGTGTGGTGGCCTATCAGATGCTTCTATCAAAAATTCTATTGAAACTGATCATTTAGTAATTTCTTTTACTTTTCCAATGAACCATATATCTGCTAGGTTGATTTCTTTATGGAGCTTAGTGGCTCCTGTCATCTGGCATTGTAGGACTCCAGGAGGTTCTGTTGCTCCAACATTTGACATAAACACTCAAGCTCCACTGTTCAGTGGCATGACAGAAAAAAAGTGTAAAATGTTGATTTTTATTTTTTTTTAACAAACAATTTTTAGTTTCCTCTACTATTTGCAAGGAAAATACTGAGTTTCTTAAAGAATTCATTGAGAAACTTTTCCAGGACCTCTTACAAAAGCTCCTTGCATTTTCAAGGTGCGTATCTGAGGAGAACACCTAATGTTATTTTTCTGAGCAGGAATGACTTCTCAGACAGCACTATCTCCCTTTGCTGCAAGAACACACATTCATCACTCCTTTTCATCATACTCTTTGCAGCAATTAGACATTTTCCTATATATTTCACTCTGCTCTGTAATTTTTTCTGACAGCTCATCAGCCTCTTTGACTCCTGACCTGTAATGCCATCCTTGGTTTTTGAGATGTTTGTTTTTTTCCCTCACCAGGAGATGTGAGCACATATTATCATAGATACATAAGGCCTATCAGTCATGTTTTCAGGAGATATCCAGTAATAGAGCAATACTGTTCCCTCTCCGCCCACATGTGATTTTTTTTTTCTTACCAATTTCCTTCAACTCCCTGAAAATAGCAGGTGCTTCTCTTCATTCACCTCCGCTTCATCCAGCCCATCTGTCTGATTCTTCTATGAGAAAGATTAATGGGACATAACTCACTTCATCTCGTGGTTTTTAACAGATCAGGGCGGAGGGGTAGGTGGAAATTCTATCCAATTTTAGATAGATGTTTCATGATGAAGACCTGATGATGCTAGCGCAGCAGTAAATTTGGGATCTTTCATAGTCTTGGTCTGTTTCCAAAGTATGTCACAGGCTTGTGTTTTGAATGTCACCATAAGTAAGTTGCTCTCTGCCCATCTATCTCAAAAGCCATCACTACTGTACCAAATAGATGCTTTAAGTGTAGTTGTGAATAACACTGCTTCAGCTTTATAAAGCTAAATACACATTGATCCCTTACTTGCCTGGTGTTCCTGTGTGGAATCAGTCTGGGCAGGAGTGTTTGTGAGGGTTAGAGGGGTGGTTTGTTTTGAAACATATTTTCAAGTAGCCTGTTAAAAGCCTTTTCCCCCCCTCTCTGATATACCACTGTCTGTTTTCTCTCATCGTGTAAACCTCACCACATAAGTCTTTTCTTTAGCACCAAATGTCTAAGGGGTTTTGGTTATTAAACTTTGTGACTTTGTGTTGAGTACTACTTTGCTCTGATTGTGGTCCTCTTGAAATAAATGGAAGTACACGAATAGGAAGATGCATCTGTGAATGCAATACTGTGACACACCCTGACATCTGTTACTTCCCAGATCCATACTCAGCCTCTCTTACCGGTCTTTACTGGTATTTTAGCTTTATTCAACCACCTGTTATATTCTGTCCCACTCTAGTAGAGGCTCAGCAGTGTAAGAAATAAATACCATGTCCCAGGGAGCAGCCTGTTGGAGTTCTACATTTTCAGTGTGCACATGTACCAGTCCTAGGTCAAATGGTTCATTCTCAAGGTGTTACTTCACCTTCTCTTGATGCATGTGTCAGCTACTGATGCAGACAGCTTCACATGTAAATATGAATTCTGAAGAGCTTAGGTTTGCCTAGAAAAATGAGTATAGTTATGTATAAACAGTGCATTTGCAAGTGCAGACGGAGTACAAGCATCCACTTCTGAGGCTGTAATGACCATATGAGCATCCTGAAGATGTTGCTGTTTGGCCAGCCCCTTGAGAACTTAGCCCTAAAAATCTCATTCTGCAGGAGACTTTTAGAACCACAAAGTCTAGATTTCTAGTCTAGTATTTCCACCAGTTTCATTTACAATGAAGAAAATGCTCTGTATGTTTACTCTACATATTTTGAAATCCTCTTTGTCCTTTTAGAGTATTGCCCATTGTAAATCAATGCAAAATTTGGCTTTAATACTTCAAGTGTCATCACATCCACAAGGCTTGTCATTTTTGTGCCATGTTGTGAAAGAAAGCAGCCCTACAAGGACATTACACGATCTAACCAAAGAGAATCCCCCAGGTAGTTCAGTATCTTCACAGAGGCAGATGGATTGGTTGTAGTCTGTGATGCCAAACCAGCATCTCCAATAATTTCTGATTTAATTTAACAAGCACTTGTAAGATGAAGGGATTAAGCAGCTACCTGAAGGCTACCTCTCTCCTCTAAGATCACTCTGCATTTTTCCACTAAGGCTAAGAGCTTTTCTTCTGTATCCTTAATTCCAAACCCACATCTGTCATGTTTCCTATGGGATCTTCTTGTCTGGTAGTTTGTCCAAGGATATATTTCTCTTTAGGTTGACAATGAAGACATAGCAGTATGCTGATTTTCTTCAATATGATGCTGTGTGATAATAAAGGTTTGAGACTTTTGCTCTGTGTGGGAAGCAGAAAAACTTCAGTGTAAAACTTTTTGTCATGTATTAAAATATTCAACACTTTTGGATCCTCTGCTTCTAAAAAGTAAACAATGGGGAATAAAGCACTCTTGCAGAGAAGTAGGTGTTAGAAAAACAGGATTCACTTTATTAAGAGGCAACTGGTGATGACAGTGTGCTATATCTGTCTTTGGCACTCTTAAATTGTCTCCTACTTGAGTTGGCTCTTGAAGCAAAGCACATGCTGCATACAATGTGTACAGGGCATCACATACTTTGATTTTTGTCTTAGAATGAAGTTAAGGCTTCAGTTAAGAAATCAGTTTTCCAATTAAAAACGTGTTTTGGGGTAATGGTTTCACTGGCAAAACTATCAAGTATTACAGGTAAACATATGCTTTATATGGGATCAATTAATTAATGTGTACAAAAAGGAAAGAAATAGAATTATTTCTGCATCCAGGACTTAAATCGATTTAGTTGCAGCCCTTTTCAGTGAAAATGGCAAATATCTGCTGTAAAGAGCTTGGATTACTTAAAATTCTTAAATTAAAAACTATTGAGGAAAAAATAAAGGTTTTGGATATTGAAGTTGTATTAACTGCTATACTTAAGTTGAAACCAGACAATACCATGGCCTCAACTTGTGTTGCAAGACAAATTCTGAAACTCCTTGGTGTTAATTTCCATATATATATAATATATTGCAAAAAATAATCTTCCATTTTTTTATGAGGGCAAAGGTCTTGGAAGTCCCTGAAGTGAAAGTTTGCTCTAGAATACTCCCTAATGTCAGGTGACTCTTAATTATAAGCATAGGACTCTCAAAACCATAATTTAACACAACAGCATCTCCACAGATTCAGTAATGCTCTAAAATAAACACAGCACATTCTGTAATTGTTCTGTTAGAAAATGAGTATCGAGTTTAATGTAAAAGTGAACAAATACAGAGTATATGTTCAAGTGAACATGAAAATATGAGCAGGAAGGAAGTATCCTGGCTGCTCTTTGACTTCAGCTAAAACTTGGTCTGAGATTGTGCTCCATTTTTGCTTTTGATAGATATTGGTTCTCTTAGAGGCTTGGCCATTTGCTCCAGTTACAATATGACTTTGGATTCTCAGGCAGGAAACTACGGGTTTAAACTCAGCCTGTTGTCTTGTCTGTGTATGGTAGGAAATATTGCCTATAGAAAGAACAGTGAATCTCAACAGATGTTTTTAAATAGCTACACTACTGGCAATTAAAATGTTTGGAAGACCTGTAGGGAGAGGAGGAATAAGAGCTAAAATAGGCAAAGTTATTTGAAGTCGGGGGATGGGTGAAAGGAAGGAATAGAGGATGTTTTCCTTGAAATATGTTTTCAGCGTGAAATTCCTGGTCAAAAATAAACACGATTTATATTTTCCTTCCTTCTGCACCCATCAATTTTTCTTCCTTTTTCCACCTAATCTGAGCTCGACTGCTGCTATCTGTGTTGCTCAGCCTTCCTGATGTGTGCAGCAGCCCAGGAGGGATGCCACAAGCTCTTAATGTTCTGCAGGGGAAAATTTAATCAGAAAAATAATAATCTTGCTTGCAGTGGAGAGGAAAAAAGGGAGACTCGGCATGCATGACAGAACATGCGTGGACCACCAGAAAAGCGTGGTGAGGTTGGAAGGTGGTAGAGCTCCTTTTTAGAACAATCTGATTAGAAGGCAAATGTCTAAAAGGAAAAGGAATCCGAAAAGAGTGTTGAAGTGCCAGAATGCACCAGCTAATAACTTTAAATAGTTCATTGAGTCTTCCGGAATTTTTTTGTTCTTCTTCAGGAATAATCTGCTTACATCGTTAAGACCTCAGCTAAGCTCAGTAACACAAATTACCAGATGTTGTATCCCCTAGTTTTTTCCATCAAAAGACCAACCACCAAGCTTGTTGAAAGAGAGAGGTCATTGTCCTTCCCTGGTAATAAAACTATTTTTGCATCTCCTAACAAATGCACTGTGAATACCTTTCAGCTGTAGAGGGGATCCTATCTCCTGCTTGTTCCAAGTTTCCCTGTTTGGCTTTGTTATTTTCTAATAATGCACTCATGTGTAAGCTAATAATGTGAACAGAGGGAAAATGAAGAGTTTAAAAAAAAAAAAAAAAAGGCGGCAGCCTGAATTAGGGCAATTGAGGTCGCTCTCTTTCATTTTTGCTGGAAGGATTTTAGCCCTAGTTTTTACCTTATCGCTTATTACACAATTTATGATAAAATGAGATGTGATTCCATTCTTATTGTTGTGCTATAGCCTATTGAACATGCATATATAGAATTCATTTCAAATTTAAACACTATCTTAATTATAAATTGAATAAAATGGACAACCTATCAGATTCCCTAAATTGCATTCTAACAAATAATTTCATTTTCCATTACTTTTCCACCAATGATATATTGGGCATAACAATGTTGAGTATACACCCTGTTCCTCTACTTTAATTGAGCCAGAGATTTTGCAGTATGACAACTGTTTCTCCATGGGCATGTGCATTGCTTGTCATTTGTTCCATAAACTTAGATTTTTACTAAGGCTATATAAAACCCCAGAAAATATTTGTATAAATTTGATTTTACTTTATCCTTTTTCTGCCACAGGTATTACAATTCACAGATTGCAGTTTTACATGTACAGCTTGGTTTGAACTAGGTTATTCATTTTTAGAACAGATGTACAAGTCAGATTTTGTAAGGATTTTTAACTTATGTAGAATCTGGGATCAGAACGTGGTCCATACCTTAGTGGGAATTGGAAAGTTAGTTGCAAAACTGATCTAATAAAATAACTGATGTCTGTTCATCACTCTGCATTTCTTAAAGTCATTTGGAAAATATTTTCTATACTAAATCAGCCTGGGAGAATACAGAAAAATAAGGCATTAAATTTTTAGTAATGTTTTCTACTAACTTTTTAGAAGCAGTTAAGAATTAGGATGTGAAAAAAAAATAAGGAGAAAATACACCAATAATAATATGAGTAGGGAAAAGAATAGGAATGTGTGTGTGCTGGCTGCTTTATGTGCCCCATGACTTTTTAATTCTGTGCAGATTTTTACTCAGCTTTACCATTTACTTCTATTACAATATCTCAAAAATTGCAGTGGTAAAACATAAACAAGATTTGATCTCTCTTTTCGTTATATTGTTTATACTTTGTAACTAAACTTCTGTGTGTTTTAAGATTTCAGGTGTATTTCAGCCAAATGTAGGCTTTTTTTATACTTGACAGAAGACTGACTATTTTAAAATAGCTAAACATCTGCTTTTTTTAACATGTGGTTCATAATTTATTTACATTTTAGGTGTATTTCATTTGGCTTCACAGATTAAACACACCACTGACCCCTGGTTTAAGGACTTAGGAAAAACTTTCTATATTATTTTATAGAATATTAAATATTATTTAAATACTAAATTCAAAGAGGTAAGCAAAGCTAATTTGTTGCATTTTTGAGTCTAAATAGTTAAGTCACTTGAGCAAACATTGAGTCTTTCATCAGAAGCAACAAAATTGTACAATAAACACAAATGAATGTTACTACTTTAGCATTTTTCTCATGTCGTATAGAAGGTTATATTCAAATTCCTCTTCCCTTCAACTTTTTATAGAAGTATCTTTTCAGTCCTTCAGTTTTTTCGTAGCATAAATTACTTACAGATCTGGGTAGTGTTAAACTAGCAAAAATAAATAACTTGTTGCATCTCAAAGGCTATTTCCTTCCTTCTGAAGTTTGCAAATAAGGCATAAAAATCTAATAGTGTCGAGAGATTCTAGGAAGAAGCTGAAGTATCCCAGCAACGTAGCAGTGAAGATACCTCTGAGCTTTAGCTGCAATCCTATTCCTCTTTATTTCATATTTTATACTTCAAGAGTTTTATCCAACACAAAACCTAACAACTTTTAGCTATTCCCCCCCTAGTTGAAATGATTTGCTATCACTGTAACTCGATCTGTTATCTCCCAAATAGTTTCAACTCCGTTAATGTGTGCACGTACTTTTTTTTTTCTTCTTCTTATCAGGCTTTCGGCAGCATTTGTGATTCATAGCAGTCATCAAAGTGATAATAAACTCATTCACAATACTAACAAACATGGGGCTCCCAGTTATTTACGAGGCAAATTCACTGCAACGCTGGGCACTGGAACAGGGGAGAATCAAGATGGTGTTGATTGATAAATTGACAGGTTAATTTACAAGTGGATAATAGGAGTTAGCCCCAGCGGGAGCGGCGGTGGTGCCCGTGCTCTAGCTTGGCTGCACTGCCATCTGTCTGGAGCCTGGGAAGCTGCAGGAGCCAGGCGGGTCCCCAGCAGACGCACATCCGAGCTTCCGAAATTAAAGACAAAGACCCCTCTTCAGGGCAATTTGAATTTGTTTGCTGTCTCAGCACACAGGACACCACCTGCCTTGCATCTCCCGGCCAGCCACATGGCACATAAATACCAACAGGCTCTCGTTGCTGAAAATGCTAAGTGTTTCTAAGGTCCTGGAATATTTTACTTTTAATTGAGGGAAGAAGATAAACATTTCTTTTACAAGTTACAGCATGATATACAGTTCGGGGTTGTTTGCATTTGATTAAAAAGGTATTACAGTATTTTCTAGTTAATATTCACCTGAAATATAGCTTTAAAACTGGTGAATTTGAAGTCAGCTTTAAAATTGGTGGATTTGAAGTCAATTTTACTTAAAACTTACTTTTAACTTATTTTAGATTAACTTCTTTCTGAAAATATATATATTTCACTGTTCGCTGTCTGGCTGTCAGGGACTTAGCTTTGTAGCCAAATAGTTCTATTTAGTTGGGAACATTTGAATAACTTCTGTGAGTCTTCTCATTTTTGTAATCCCTAGGAGCCATTTTTATGGCAATCAATCACTGGTTTTATGTCATTAAGCATTTAACTAAACTGGTTGTTGGCTTCCCCACAATGACCTGAAATTTCATGGAATTCAAGATCAAGGAACAATTGCCATTATGTCTCTTTTGAAGTTAATATGTTCCAGTCTTGCATTTTAGCATTAAGAAAGTTTTAGAGGAAAAATAAAAGGAGTGGTCAGGAATACACTTTTCTTATTACAGTAAGTGTCAAACACTGGAAGAAGTGTTTTGTTTTAAATACCGAGGATGCTTAAGCTGCAGTTGCCAAATGTGCATCAGCTGCCCTGTGCCTCCAGTGCAGAGTGAGCTCAGAACTGGACCCCCAAACCCAGGCAATAGTATGTGCTTATGTCTCCTGTCATTAGCCTCTGGAACCAAGTACGTGTTAACACTTATTGCATGCCAGCTTCTGGGAACATGAGTTCTGCAATACCTGGGGAGACTGTGAATCCAGGGATTTCACTCTGCAGCTCAAAATCTGACTTGAAAGTTTGCTGAATTTAGTTTCTCTTAAACTTGTTAAATTCAGAGTTACCTAGAGCTCCTCTCAGGCTTGGGTTTGCATTCCCATTTGTTCCTGGAGCCCCAGTGGAGAGCAGTAGATGTTGGTGGGCTTGCACAGAATGTAAATTGTTGCAGCTTGTCTCTGGTGAACAGTAGTGATTCGTAATGCTCTAAATGAAGTTGTGAAGGCATTCAGGGGAAAATCCTTTCCTCCACGCCTAGCCCAAATGTAGAGGCTTGACGTGGGGGAACTCTGCAGGGAGTAGGGCAAGGAATAAACCTTCTCTTCACAGGCCATGGACCAGCTTGGCTATAGTCTCCAAGCTACAGGCACCCTCTTCTGTGGTTTTGCTTGTCTGTCAAAGGATAAATTGCTGGTTGGATCTGCATAGTAACAGAGATCCTGCTCAGCTATTGCTTGCTCCAGCCCTGGTGTCAGCAAAAGACCCCCTACTTACCATCAGAGAAAATAATGTCCTGATATTGTGCTAAAACTCTTCAATGAGACTGATGCTTTACTGATCAGCAGTATGTTCTCTCAGATGTATGAAGCAGGCTGAACTGCTCAGTGGCTGCATCTGGAGCAAAACTAACACCTAAAAAACAAAACCCAAACCCCAGACTCTAGAGATGAAACCCAGTATTTTCTATGCACAAAAACCAGCCAGTGAAAGTTTGAAAAAGGTAACAAAAAACAGGGAAATTGGGCTTTTACAGGGAGAAATGATAAAATAATAACCCTCCAGTTTTTGCAGATAAGTTAGGGAAATATTACTGGTATTTGTACCAAACAAAGGACTAACAACTGAATTTAGCAGTCTATCTCATCCTGCCCATCGCTGCATTGGAGGGTTTCTCTTAACTAACTTTGTCTGCTTTTTGTATGCAGTGATTTTTAATGGGAGAAATTAGGTTTGTCGTAGAGAGTCATTTAGCTAAAACAAGAACTACTGCTTAGGAAGACAGATACTAATTTACTTGAAACAAAAAAATCTGGGTAACAAAACAGCCAAGATAGTCTTGAAGTATGATTGCTGGAGGGAAAAGCCAAGTTTTGAAGCAGAAGATGAGATGAGGGTTCACATGACAGGAGTTTTGTGCAAGTTAGTGAATCATCGTGATCCACTGTTTTTACCTGATCTCCCTTCACCTGCTTTGTACTGATTCAAGTCTGTCTGTCTTGCGGTATTGAACTGATTTAGTTATGTGGGTTTTTTTTTCTTTTCCCATGTCTTTGATTTCTTTTGAGCCATCTGGACTGTGATTGGCTTGTAGGATCATAGATTATAAGAGTTACTAATCTTAAAAATTAATTTCAAATCATGTTTGCAAAAAGACTTATCAAAATTAACAATAGCAATGTAAAAAGAGTGAGGGTGATGTTTGGTCCTGCTTTTTATAATACAATGTGAGAACTGTGAATGTTTAAAAGAAAAAAGTGTGTGTGTGTGTGTATTTATATATATATGCACACATAAATGTTCCCAATTGTCACATGAGTTCAGGTGGCTTTTTTTAGCTCTGCAGCCCAGAGCTACAAATACTATGAAATGAGAAAAGTGCAGATGCATTTAAGTTCCTCTTTCCCCTGGACACACATAACCATAGCAAATGACAGGTGAGCTACAAGTAGAGAATATTTAGACTCATTGATTTTCATGATGACTTCCTTCTCATTCCATATATCTCATCAAAGGTTGGTGGTATTCTGTTTGGAAAGGAGATCAATGAAAGGAGATAGGACTGATCCTTGCTATTCAAGAGGAGTTTCCAAATTCAGTGGATGACATAGGATAAAAGTGACCCTGGATTTGCTGTGCCTGTTTTCTGAAGTTTAGCTAGACAGACTGCACACAAAGAAAACGATGGATAGAATTCCGTCTTTGTACAAAAACTATTCTCCTAATTGAAGCTTACTTAAAAACTTAGATATTCTTTTCAACTATAATGCTTGAAGATTGTCTTCTCTCTATTATTCAGAATCATTTCAAGTAAAAGTGCACATCTCCTCTCAGTAAACATATTTTATGAATCAATCCATGCAAATAATGCTTTCTTCAATTGTGCACTTCCTAAAATAACATGTTGACATCAAATCATCCTGTTTTGAAGAGTTTGTAATAAATAATAATCAATGCTGCAGACTGAAGGATGCATCAATTATATTTATTTTACCCACAGTTGAGACTCTCTCGGTTGTATATTTTTCCCCAATAATTTTGCACATTTTATTGTAAAGTGTACTTCAGTCTAATTGGCAATGTGGCTACTGACTGCTGATTGAGACAAAATTACACTTTGTCTGAAACAAAAATTGAGTTCTATTATGTGAAATATAAAATATTGCCATAGTCTTGCAGGATTATTCTAGAATGTGGTTTGTCAGTGACAAGAGAGAACTGAAGAACAGGAAATGTAAAGAAATTAAACCTTATGCAAAACCTGGGAAAACGTTGCTTGAAATTAAATTCAAAGGGGAATAAATTTGGGAGATTATCAAGATTAAGAAAAAATTCGAGGAGCTAGTTTTGAGATTATGAAAGTATTTTAAATTAAACAGGTTTGGGAAACAACCCACATTCTCTTAGTGTCTAGAACATTATTTTAACATTTAATATGGGTGTGTGCAAGAGAGATGGAAAATTTTAGGCTATTTAGGATCAGTATATTCTCAGTAAACAGAATGAGTGTGTCATGGAGTTTTTTATGCTCTCCAGAGGTGAAGTACATATTGAATATTGCATTACAGAAAGAGAGCTGCAGATCTAGTAGATATGTCCTCACTTAAAAAGATTTCTGGGGACATTTGGAGGAGAGAAAAGATCACAAATATCATCAGAACTGAACAAAAGAAACTCCCTTTCAGAGAGTACAAAATTTCCCTCCAGTCTGTGTCCTATTTTGAGCTTTTAAGAAGTAGTATTTGAGCCCATGGGGAGAGACTGCTTGCTAACTTGTAATTTCATATGATTTGAAATGTGACACCTGCTGGTCTCCTATGTGGGATCACTTAGGAGAAACAGCAACTATCTGTAAGACCAGGTTGTCTAGCTGGTTATATTGAGCTAAATTCCCTTTTCACATTTTTGTTACCTACATAGCATATGTAGGGGGTTATTTTAGTATTGGATACCAATATGTAGATGTGATTTTAGTAAATCTGTTCTTTACTTTAAAGAAGTCAGAGTTCCTATGGTACCTTATTCAACTATAGCAAATGTTAGAAACAGGCACCAGATCATAATATTATCTGCTTAGCTCTGTGGAACAGTAAGCTAAAGAAAGATGCAAAACAAGTTATCAAATCAGACAAAGGGACCTAATTAAAACATGACTGCTGAGGTCTATGAAAAATACAATTAAGTTGTAAGCTAAAGAAAATGAGGTGGCAAAGTTAATGTATTTGCCATTTATCTCTTGAGATCTCAGTTCAAAGACTCTCTTTCAAATCCTACAGGATCAGCTCTCTCAGATCCTACAGCAGTCCAATAGATTTAAAAATAGATTGGATTCATCCAAAGATATAACGTGTGAATGTAACAAAGCCATTCTGAAAATAAAAATAGCACACTGGCTGTCATTGCTTTACATCTTCCCAGGATGCAGCATCCAGTAGTGCCTCATGTAGGCAGAGTAAAACTGAACCAAGGAAATCCAGGCACAAATCACACTTTGAATTATTTAGATGAAGTTCTGGTGTTAGAGAAAAAACATCCTATCTCTGTGTAAAAGCTCATTTTTCTTGATACTTTCCTCCCCTCCATCAGTTTGAGTATCCAAAAGAGCTATATTTATAGTTGATTACACTAGTTATCTTTGTTGTATACCAGATGTTTAATGTTATTTCCTCAGTATCTTCAAGACTAATTCATATATTTCTTTCACTTTTTAAAAAAATACTTATTGCTGAATTGCAGTTCAAGAAGGGGAATTGTAGTTGTAGGATAAAGAGTGAGTTCAAAATTCATGTCTACCACCTATTTCCTGTGTGACAGGACAAGTAACCTGCCTGTTCTGTGAGATTCCAACAGCCAAAAATGAGCATGCTTTTGAGCCATGTTATCTGGATGCTCTGAGCTGGGGACAAAAGCATCTGATTCTGATTCCATTTAAGCAGTGTAGAGCACAGCAGTGGTGGTGTTCTAGCCATCACCTGGCATGTTTCTGTTTCTGTGGTCAGGCTGAAGTTGGTTTAGGCTTGTGGTTTGGACTGTAAAGACATAGGTTGGCACTTCTCACCTGTTGAATCGTGTTCAACAGGTCACAGCACCTCTAATGGAGGTGTAGGTATTTGGCAATTAATATAGATAGCTTTTTCAGTGATTTTTGACCTGGTGAGAAACTGGGCTAAACATAAATTAAAAAATATTTCTTTCAAGTGAGGATGGTCCCTCCTCTTCTCCTCCAAGATCAGCCCTATTCCTGTTCCTTTATTTTATTCTTATTAGTTTTTGGCAGTCTCTGTATGGAGATAGTTCTTGTCAAGGTGAAAGTCACCTCTCTATCACTTGCAGAGTTCTGTCAGTTCCTTTTAAGGAGCTAAGTGCACTGTGAGTTTGTAGGATCAATGAACACCAGTCATTCTTGTAGCTGTCTGTAAAAACTTAGTTTATTTTTGTTTTGTGGAACAAAACTAGATGGTTTTAGTTACCTTCCTCAATTTGTTGGCACCCTGGCAAGGTACAATATTTTAAGTAATATGTCGTGGATATGTGAAACTGAACAAATAATCCACAGACACCTCAGTATACCTGAGCCTTCCTGCTGGAGTAGCAGTATTGGTTGTAGATTAAAAAAAATGTGTGTCAAACCGCATGTGGGGCAGAGGTGAAAGAACCACAGACTGTGGTGTGCTGTCCTACTTTCCCACTCGTCCAGCTCATGTTTCAGTGGAAAGTAAGATTTGCATTCTGGGCTGAGGTCTGCCCAGCACCATGCAGCCCTGCAGCTCCGATGGGGAATTAATTTCCTACCCTTGTACAACCTCCCTTCTTATGAATTCAAACCTAAAAGGGAAATTTTCCTCGTGAGTGACCTTGCACTTTTCCTCCTGTTGCCTAGAGGAGAGCAGGATCAGTGAGCAATGCTTGATGACACACACCATACTCCTGTTCCTTGCTGCTCCTGCACCCCAGCCGCTACAGATTGTAAAACCACGTGTCCATAATCAGTGATAAAAATAAACCCTGTCCTGGGAGGTGACTAGTCATCTTCTGCTGCATTCACATAGCCCGGTTGGAAAGGCTGAACAAGCAGGGGAAAGTACATCAGGCATCTGGAGAGGATGCTGAAGTTGGGAGATTGATATTTCAGCTCTGCTGTTGTCTTCCAACTCCAGGGGATATTCATTATTCCTGCAATTTTCTATGCATATTGTGCATAAAACAGACACAAACAAAACACCATGTTGTTACAGCTAGAGAGCAAAGCTGTATGTTGAGCAAGAAAAAGCATTGAACTACTAGAGCAAGGGCAAGAGGCAAAAGCAAAGGTATGTTCTGTTGTTTCCTTTGAGGAGAGGTGAAGGCAAAGGGGAGATTTAGCAGCTGTTCCTTGTGGCAGAAAATCATCCCTGATTGTTTGTAGAACAGAGGCGTATGAGTGTCAAACAGATAGTGTAGATCCACAAAGATATATCCTGACCTGCATGCCTGCTGGATGTGCATGTCATGACTGTAATTTTGTCATGGTAAAAATGTCAAAAGTCATGAAAACCTAGTAAAAATGAAAGAGAGAAAAGTCACTGGCAAGTTTTGAAGTAATCAAATGACCCTTGCAGACCTGGATCTCTCTAATCTAATTTTCTTAAGGTCTGAAGGGTGGCTTATGAACCTTCTATTAGGCAGTATCTAACCCTTACCTCTTAGAGTCCTCATGTACACATTCCTTTAGCAGTCTCTCTGTGCAAGGTTGTGCAGTGTCTCCTCAGAGGTAGTGATGGTAGAATATGAAATTCCTGTGCTAGGGCCCAGCTGTCTTGTTCCAGTTAAACTCATGGTACTGCTACAACATGCTGATTCATTAGCCTAAAACTGTGTATTTTCCATCATAGGTGTACTCCTATATCAATTGTGCCCTCTAGTTAAGGAAGGATAGGTTTGTGGATTGTTGTTTTGTTGGTTTTGGTTGTGTTGTTTGTTTTTTTTAAATATTGGAGTGGGGGTATTTTCCACACTGATTCCCAGCTTTTTGTTGAGAATCAGGTCAAATACACAATGCACAGCTGTGTGGTGAAAAGGAAGGAATGGACTGACTCTCCATATAGAATCTGTATGTCCTTCTGACAAGAAAGCTATCCTGCGTGATGTATCCCCAATCCTCAAATACATCCCTAAAGCCATTAGCTAGGTTGAATTACTTCTTAACTTGTATACGTTATCTAAACAGGCCATTTTTGAGCTAGTATACATTCAAACCTCCCTTCACCCTCCTTGTCTGAACCAAACTGGCCGTTTTTCAGGTTCAGATCAGATCACATCAATCTCCCCTCCAAATGTGCCCCCAGCTTCCTCTTTCTCATGCCCTACAGCTTCTCCCGTGTTGGGAGATCAGGTGGCAAGTTGTCAGCAAAGCCCAGCTGCTGCTCATCTTGAAATTCACGCTTGCTCTGAGCTCCCCCATTAGTTTTGCCCTAGAGAGTGGTGGTGTTTGCTGCTAACAGGGAAGCCCAGAGCCATCCACATTTCTGCCAGCTCAAAGACTTCAGAGGGCTTGAGGCTCTAGTGTAACTAATAGGGAAGTCTGGAAGCAATGGGAGATTTGAACGCAGAGACACGGCCTGGGGCCTGAGCCAGTGGTCTGTCACTACCGTTCCTCCTCATGCTGCTTCCAGAAACATAAAGTGGACCCTGAAACCTCAGATGAATAGACTCCCAGTACTGAAGCTGTGGCTTCATTGAAGACAGTGGCAAATAGATTGCTTAGTGATAAAATGTGTATTGAACACAAAGGAACAGGAGAGAAAGGACAGGCTGGGGGTGACCTTGAAATTTTGACCTAGTGCAGAGAGGAAGGGAAAGTACCAAATCAAGGGACTGCAATGCATCAGGTTCCTCCATCATGAGGCTACCCAGAAATATGGAACGTCTCCTCTGGGGTACTGAAAACTACAACAGAGCTAAAGTGTTCCCACACTATCCTGTGATGGAAAGGGATAACACCTGTTTTATTTTCCCCAAGAAGGCTCAGCTTTACAAAGACTGGGAAACACAACACTCTAGATAGTTTTTCAGCAAGAGAATTTTTGCTTAATTGGGCAGAGTAAACTTTGCTCAGCTTTGGACAACCCCTATGATCATTGTCTCTGTGAGCAGCATCCCTAGTTGTGAACAATGTCAGACAAAGAAGCTACTTAGAACACTGAGAATAGCCATCTATTGTGATGTTTTCCCCTCAGGTGTTTGCAAAACTGATCCCATCATCTGCTCAAAATGAGTACTGTGAAACCCTAATTTGTATGAAAATTATTAACAGAGATAAATGAAAATTTACAGTTCAAAGACTGATTTTGTATGAATATTCTTCTATCATGTAAGTGTTATCTGGAGCCTATTTGCCAACTGACTGTGCCTCTTTGTCTTCTGGTTGAGAAAAAGATGATGCTTTTTGGGTAATGATATTTGTATTTTGAATGTGAATGTTGAATTTCTTCTTAATATGTCAAAACAGGAAAGAAAAGTCTAAGTAACCTTTCAACACAGTAATAAATTTTTCTGCCAGTGTAATAAGTAATATAATTATAGTCTAATTATCTATGCACACATTCAGGACTTTGCTGTATTTACACACAGGGTCCTCTTCAATCATGCCAGTTAGGGACTGGTTTAGAACTAAACTTTAGTTGAGTTAGTGCTGATTCACACTGACATAACTATACAGAATCACACTTTTGTGATAGACTTTGTTCAGAAAAGTTACTATATTTTGAAAAATCCCTTCAGAGCTATGCTTAGGTGGTGGAAACTAGTGATTCTTATACCTCTTAACTGAAATCTGCTTTGAAATTTGTGCATCCCTTCCTCATTTCTCTCTCTCCCAACCCTTACCTCTCTTTCTCGCATTTCTCGTAGTTGTAAGCTAGTACATATGACCATGCTGTTATGCTGTAGAAGTCAAGAATGAATCAAAAGTTCTGAATTCCCACTCCTGATTCTGAGTAACTTTTCCCCTACAGAAAGTTAATTTTCATTGTTGTGTAGAACCTTCTGTTCAAACAGAAGGATGTCAGCTCTGCATTTTTACACTTCTCCCTAATCATTAATCTGAGTTACTGATGCAAGTGGTTTATGTGCCAAGGAAAATGGACTAATTCAGTCTCTTTCAAGTTTGTATTTCATGTTCTTCTTACGCACCACTCTGTCTCTTATGTTCCTATGGCAATTGCTATAAACTAGAAAATATTACCAGCTGATTATAAATGAAACCCTACCAAGAGAAGGTGATGAAGGACCTTGAATAATGCTGTTACAGTGACAGAATGAGAAGAGGTCAGGCAGGCTGAAAGTGCTCTGCTAGCATGAGCTAGACAGTCAAAATGAGCTTCCATATGCAACCTGTTCTTGTCAGAGTGGAAAAAGCTTTTCTGCTCACGTTCTATTGCCAGCATCAATGAAAAATGGTAAACACATAGCTGCACTGATACATTCTCAGATAGGAATTACACACTTCAGATATGTTTGTTCTGTAACATAAATCCCTACCCTAGAACGTAATACTAATACTACTACACAAAACTTTGTCAAAACCATTTGATGACATGAATTTCTTTCCAGTCTTTGATAAATGAGTCTCAAGGGGTGCAGGCATCACATTAGTAAAGGCGATCACCAGTCTAGACAATTCCTTTCCTGCTGTAAAACTGTCCATCCGTCTCCTGAAGCCAATGCCACTTGAAATGACTTCTCAACATCGGAACTGATTAAGAGAAGACATTTTATGTAAATGGATCTTGCAATCCAGGAGTAACTTTGCAGTTTCCTCTGTCATTATCAAATCCTAGCTGACGAGACACTCTTTAAGTGCAAGATAAATTTATAGCGGTCTCTTGCTGAATTGGAGAAAGAGGGGTTTGTGTTATGGGAGCTTAAGGGGTTTTATTTTGAGTTTTTCAATTTGTGGACAAGTCTTGTCACTAACAAGGATGCATTCTCGTGAGAAAGCCCTGCTCAATCTAAACACTAGTGTGGGGGAAAGTAAATCAAAAGGACCTTCTCCCCAAAGTAGCTCTTCCTTGGAAGCCTCCATAAACAACTTTAAACTTTGTTAAACCTTGCTAAACTTTCAGTGATAGTGACCTGTATGAAACACAGTATCTCCCATGAATTATTCCTGAAGCTTGTGTTATTCCTGAAGTCCCTAAAATATATATATACATATATCTTTCCTCAATGTACATATCATTCAACTGCTTGCAGACTGGTATAATGAGTTACCTCTTCAAACTATGCATTTTACTTCCCTCGTGGACTAGGGTTCAGAGCCCAAGTAGAGAGCAAGAAGGGCCCATCATATATGCTTATATTCACAATGATGCTTTTTCTTGGTACAAAGTTTGTCAAAACTGGTCTGACACTTGCAGGTATTCACTATACTTAGTTCTGGGCTGCTTTTGTCTTATATTTGGATTTGATCTACAGAGGGGCAAAGAATCTCAACTCTGCAGTTGCAGTATATTAGAGTTCTGTGAGCTCAAGACGCTGTAGGGTTAGGCAGTGCACTGTATAGAGTAAAGATGCTCTGGTGTGTGCCTTGTGGTCTCAGGCACCACGGGTGTATACACAATAACACCAGTTCAGTGAATGTGCTGGATGACAATTGTATTTGCTTCTGTTCTCCCCTGACTAAAGCTCCTCAATTAGGAGGTAAGGCATTTCTGCTGAAATGAACACTAAATGACTTGACTTGGCATTTTTGAGTTAGTGTGTGTTGAAGTCCAGAGGAGACCTATTTCTATGCAGAATATAATGTTGGTTTCCCAATAATGATCTACTGAAAGTCTCCATTTATACAGGAAAATTTTTTTACTGCTTTTAAAGGAAGCTGTTGCATTTATGGATTCTGGCAACTTAAATCCACCATTAATGGGAGAGAAGAAGCAATAGTCAGATTAATACACTTTTTCCTCTGTGCATTATGCTGTTTACCTAATCACAAGTTCATGGAGGAAGATAATTTAGAAGAAAGTGTATCACATGAATTTTGGATGACAGCCTGATTTCCCATAACTGGCTAACTAACATTAACTCTGAAATTGTAGTTCTTGAAGGGAAAACTCTAAAAAAGGTATGTATGATAAGGCAGTGCTTGATAAAGTCTAACTGACACTTTCCTTAAGCTCCTGGAGGGGTAATCACAGGCACTTGGCAATAATGGTGTAAGCCTGACTCTTGGGCAGTGTACTCCATCTCTGTGACTGCTAATGAGTCACACATCAAGTTCTCATTTCTGCCTTTGTGCTAAAGGTGTGAGCAGATCCTAGTCATCCCAGGTAATAGACAGAAGGGCTTGAGCCTGCAAACCTTTCTTTCTGGGAAGGACTCCAGTGACTTGTTAAACTTGACTTCACCTGTGCTCCTATAAATAATAGCTTCAGGAATGGCCTGATACTTGCAAGAGACATCACTTCCCAGTTGTCCAAGTTTGTGCCAGCCTTTTTCCTACTTGAAGGAAAAGACTATTCCTTCTTCTCCTCTCTGAAAATAATACCTTGATGCAATTGTTTTCTAAAGCAACATAAAATGGTGCTTTAAGGTCACTAACTGTTGTCACAGACAAAAAGGAACTGTCTCAGTATATTTTGATAGACTTGATCTTATTTATCTACTCAGAAACTTTTAATGCTGTGGCTAAAGGGGAACATACAAAAGACTGAAAAAATAAATAAGGGCCCTTTTGACAAACTCAGGTGAGAGTGCATTGCACCTGACACTTTAGTCCTCAAAAAAATGGTTGATTACAAATAATTGCTGTGTACAGGTGAATTCTACTAGACTAATAAACCTGCCTTGTGTGCATGTGTGTGTAGTGTTTAAACACCATGTAAAACATAAGCACTGAATAAATTAAGAATCTGTTTGTTAAACTATGCATATATTTAAACACAAAATTAAGTTGTGTGTATCTTGTAAACATAATGTTTTTATCAAGTAAACATAATCTCTTCCCCTACTCCCTCTCAATGCAAGCTTTCTAATGCTGGGTTGCGGTGTGGTTTGTGGGTTTTTATTCTTCCCCTCTTCATTGACTTTTCTTTTGGGAAAACCATGGATAGTTGTCCATGCCTATACCCCTTGTCATGCACCTTCAATTCTGGAATCTGTTCAGCTCCTTACCTTTAGCCCCAGGCATTGCTGTCTGCTCAATACTTTCCAGCCCCTGTAAAGAAGAAACAAGATGACGTATTACTTTTTAAACATAAACCACACATGACTAAGACCCAATAATTCGCTCGCTCCCGTTCGGATGCTGAATGATTAAGTCTGACATCAGTCAGTGCCAGTAGTGTATTTTTGATAAACCATAGTTGTCTGTTGCATACTCCAACATCTGTATTTTTCACACCAGAGGCATCTGTCTTGTTCAAGAAAATGAGAGACATGTAGCACACTGCTTGTGCAAGTAGTAAAACTGATAGAAACTGTACCAGTTATCATTCTACATAGAGCTCCTTTCTTAAGTGATAACAAATGACATATTTGGACCACTTTCTATAGAAACCATTTCAGAAAATGTACTTCCCTGACCTACTATGAAACTTGTGGAAATCTGTCCTCAGATCCAATAGCATCTACAAGTGGCAGAAAAAAGAGCCCAACACTTAATTGTTTGCCATTACTATTTATCATTATATAAAGATTTCCCTCTTCATACACCAATATATTTTGATGTCTTCAGAAATTTAATGTACTGAAGGAGGTCTTAGAATTCTCTGTGTTTTGGGAACTACAAAACTGGATTTATTATATGGCATAAAATGTTTATACTGTAAATAAATATTTGAAAATGTAGAGTTGACCCTGCCTCTTTACCAGTGATGCAGGAAGAATTGCACTTATATCAGAAATGGAGTTGAACTAATGGTCTCTGTGAAAATCATCATTCTAATCATGATGGTACTGTTCACATTTTCCATCTCCATATCATAAGTCATGGATCACAGGTCACCGAAGTTTTACTAATTTTCATGGTTACAAGTACAGTTACAATAGTCAGAAGGATGTATCTGTTCCTCTCAATATTCTTCATGTGCCAGTAGCAATATCTTTCTCACAAGCAACCTCCTTGCCATTTCTTATTTATGTTTTAAAAAATGGTCAGTGTTCAATATTCCTAATCCATCTTAATTTAAAACAGACTTTCAAGTGTGACCTTCTGGAACAAAGGTGAGAAAGAGGAGGTTCTAATCTGACATTCTTTTGTTAGCAAAACCAGAATATATTAAAGTTAAGAGTCAAAAAAGTCACAATGCTGTGATTTAGCAAGCTTACCTCTAGCAGTGCATTTGCAGCTGGTATTTAGCAGCGTCAGCACTCTATCACTAAAGGAGATTGTGGAAAGCAGTCTTGTTCAGGGTTTACTGCAAAAAGGAAGTTTGACTTTGATCACAGTTAAAATGATGGCATACTTGGTAGACAAAGTACTGCAGATAGTTGGAAAAGGCAACTGCTTTGGAGTATGTCCTTTAAACTCCAGAATATTTATGGGGAGAAGTCCTAAAAGGGTTAAGAAGCTGCTATAAGAAAGGCTAAAAATGATAGACTGGAAGAAAAAGAGGTAGTAAAAATTGAAGGATATAAAAAAGCAGAGGAATGTGGCTGGGGAATAATAAAATAAGAGAGAGAAGTTAAACCAGTGACCCTTGTCGGCAGTGAAAAGCGGGAGATTAGAAAATGTTTCATGCTAATTTCCATGGAGATTTCTTTAATTTATCGAAAATTACTTTCTTCTGCTTTGATTTGTCCAACTGCCTGCCCCCTCACAGCTTTTCCGGGGTGGTCCTACCCGTCACGCCATGCTGAATGTGGGCCTCATTTGCCCCCACACTGGGCCAAAGCGTCGTGAGATTACTGAAGCGTCTCTGACGTCTCTATCAGCTTGTGCCCCCACAATGCCCTATTCCCTTTTTTTCCTCTCTCTCTCTCTCTCTCTCTCTCTCTCTCCCTCCATCTCGTCTCTCCCCTCTGTAACAGAGTCTTAGGATTCCTGTCACATGATGGCTTCATCGGGGGGCCCCTTGCTGAAGCGTTTTCACTTTTCTCCTGATCCGTTCAGCTTGGTTCTCTCTGCTGCCTGGCATATCAAAGGAGATTTGTGGGTCATTGAGCCATGGACGCAGAATATAAAGTCATCAGCCTGCCTGGCAGCATCAAAACAACACCCCCCACCCCCCCAGCCATCATTTACCTTCTTCATCCTTCAAGTGGCAGGAGATTGTTAGTCTCTTTTACAAATGTATATTGAAAGCATTTAATTTCTAAAGGATAATCAGGATGTAGAGGTACCAGCTAAAAGACCTTAAATATTACAGCTCCTTATAGGGCAATTCGGATTATAGCATGATGCAGTAAGATGAAGAAGCTGCTTATATCTCTGGTTTTAAAGACACAGGCTAATATTAATGACAAGCTGATATTTTTGCAGAATAATAAAGTAATTTGCCTAACGTCTCCAACCTTGTCAAAGATAATAAATGGATGTATTTGATTACATGCTTTTTGGGCCAGTGGAAATTGATATCACTTCCTCAGTTTAGCGTAGTTGAAGATTCAATCCTTAATCTTTATTTGGGGATGCAAAGAAATATTCGTTACAGTAGTTTCTAAATATAGCCGTTGCCATTGTTTGAACCATCTCTCCCCAGTCCTTTTCTGAGCCTTGGGGCTGTTTAGCACACCAGTGAGTGATCATGGTAAGAATGCCAGGATGATTCTGTATTGCACTGAGTATCTCAAGTGTTACAGGGAATGATGGCACCCAGCACATGCAAAGGTACGGACTGCAGTACAGCAGCAAGGTTAGAAATATCTGTCTTGAATATCAGTCATTGTACCTCAATTAGAAACTGGTTCGTTTGAAGTGATTTGGAACTGTTGGGGGCTCTAAGCACCTTTTTAAAATGAGTTCTCATTAGTCTCTTCAAAATCAGTCTTTAAAACATACCCTTAAATGTTTCCCTCAGTTCCCTCTGGACAGTGAACTTGCATATTAAAGACCTTCTTTATCCTGTAACTAAGCCTGCTATGTATTCTGCTAAGCTTAAGGCTATCACTGCAAGGTGACTCACCTAGATCGATTGATTTACTAGGAGGTATTGTGGTCTGGGGCAATGGAGATTTGGCTGTGTCTGCCTAAGGCACACACTGCAGTAAGACCTCTGAAAGGTCCTAGGGAAATCATCCTGAGGGAAGATGGGTAATGGATGATGCCACAAACATTGGAGGAAAAGTCAGAGTGATACTAGGAATTCACCATGGCTGGCAAACAAAATCTGACCAGCTTACGGATACTGTGACCCATCTAACTATAGCTTTGTATGTACTTGACAGGAGAGACAGGAATAGGGGCAAGGCATTTGTATGTCCCCAAATTCCACAGCAGGGAGACAGGAATGCTGTCAGGAATACTGGATTTAGTTTTATTGTGGTGTGTCACCTACTATTTTAAATAATTGCTGCAGCTCTTAAATCTATTTGTCCTGTGTCTTCACTCTAATATCCCATAACATGTATCTTCGCATATTTCCTATTTTAGCAAAAGGTGCCTGATGTTTTTTTTCTTACATAAACATCCCTTGGCATAAGTAAGTTTGCTAGTAGTGTTTCTAGGGGCTTCCTCATCTCTGTATAATTTGATCTCATTCCTTGATAGCTTTATCAAGCTATATAGAAATGCATTAATATTTCTGTATTGTTATAGAAATATGTTAATATAGTTGTGCTTCTCTTTCGAAGCATCACCCTCTGTTTCCTCTGGTATTTAAATCTTGACTATATAACTGATTTTAAATTCACTCATGATCAAACATGATCATGCAGAGCTTGAAGTTAGGGAGAATGTTAAGTGTTCTCTAATTAATTGCGTAAATGCAGAATGCAAAAATTAAGTGTTAACTGGTAATTTCTGTGTGTAGTAGGCTTCCTCAATACGTGCTAGATTGTAACAACTTGCATGCGCTTGGGATACTAACTATTAACTATTCATACGACACTTGTTTTCCAAGGGTGATCAGGATACCTTTAATGAGTCTAAAGTTTGCTAGTGTATTAGAGAAATATCTAGAACACAGTTTTGTCAAGCCTAGTTATGCACTTACCATTTTGCTTTAGTTTTATGTGTAAGCATACATACAAATGCACAAACACAGGTTCTGTATCATGTTAGTGTACAATGGAGAAAGAAACAACATTTACATGACTATCGTTTGTTAATTAATTTGAAATATAAGCTACCTACTTTTTAGAATAGTTTACAACTGTGCACACCTCTCTTTTTCAGAACTGACTAATTATAATGACTGCTCTGTTAGATTTTTAAAAGGCAAACCTTTGTAGTATGTGTCATTTCGTCACTTACATGAGAGAGAAATGCTTTAATCCCCTTAGAAGTTAACCTTAAGGAGGAAACACCTACCTTATTGTGGTATTGACCTTGATCTGGTAAACTGCCATTGTTTTCCTTTACCTACACTGCAATATCAGTGTGAGATGTTTACATCAAGGATAAGGTTAAATGTTTCTCTTCTGAGGTCACTTTCTCTAGTTATTTCTATGTATATCTCTGAAAAAAAGAGAGCAATCAGACTGACTAACAAAGCAACCTGTGAAAGCTGTGCCAAATGCATCAGTTCTTTTGTGTAGAAGTTACCCTCACTTTGATGTTCTTGTCTGGATGACACTCAAAATGCAAAGCAAGTTGTGGTTAAATCCGGCAAGGTTTTCACAGACACCAATAAAAACTTCTATTTTACGTGTTTTCCACATGTGAAACTTTAAACTGCAAGGATGTGTCTTAAATCTTTATGTATTTTTAAAGTCCGTTGAAGATGTTAGATATGGTTTCAGGTTTGTCCTAAAGTCTTCAAAAAGATGAGTCAGATGTCAATTTTCATATGGTAAATGCATATAAATACAGAAAATTACCACTCTTTTAGGTGTTTCTCGCCACAGAAGACTTACTGAGATATACCTGAATAATTTGGGGTAAACCTTGTAAGAACACAAAATCAAAAAGACACAGCCAGAAATCAAAAAACCTGTTTACATCAATGAAACTGAATTTCCTCCAGCAAAATTTACACTATGGTACCGTGTTCAGTAGTTCTTATTTTTTTTCCTGGAACACAAAACCGAGCTGAAGGACCAAGAATTCTGAATCCAGTTAAGGTAGTAACAGGAAACTAGTTTCGTATGTGTTAGTTTTACTGAATCAAATATTTCTCGTGCCCATTTTCCACATTATTGTCTTAATACTTGTATAGGGTGGCTGGATCAGCTTGGTGAAAAAGGAAAGCATTTAAGAAAATAGAAAATGTTACCCCCTCTTCACTCCACCCCACTCATTTTGATCAGTTCTAATTATTTTCATAATGTGATCCCAATAAAGATCATAGAGTAATGCAGTCAGCATTTGTTGAACCTGTAAGTTTAATGAAATGTAGTGCTGTATTATCCCTACAGCTAAAGGGAAATCCCACTGGAAAATGTTGTTAACTGATTTTATTCTCTGAAATGTGATCTGAAAAAAAAAAATACACTGAAGGTTGTGTATAAAAGCTCTTACAGCATAGCTATGCCAGCCTCTCTTTCTCTACATGTATTGTGAGCTAACATAAACACAATTAAATCAAGTATTTACTTCCTTTGGGATCTTAGTATAGCAGCAGTTAATAATAAAGCACTGCATTTCATTAAAATTTTGGGTCTGAGGCTGCAGAACTTAGATATGGAGAATATCAAATGGAATAGCCAGGAGAAACAGTCAGCAGAACTTATTACCTAGAGCGGTGCTTTTGTGTGTTTTATGCATAATCATTTCACCAATTCCTCTTAATTTGTTGATGAGTAGGCTTAATTCTTTTTCTTCAAAGCTAGAGCATTAGCTGTAGTTTTGTGCTTCTGCTTGTACCAGCTCCATTTTAGAGTAAAGATATTTGATATGGAGAAGAATATTGCCTCTCCCTGTCTCATCCTCTAGTATTTGTGCGTATGGGATATGGGAGAGAAAGCATCTAGGACTTCCTGACCCGCAAGGCACTGCTTCCTAAGGACATGATTGATAGTAGTGTAGGAAGGCAAGACAGATTCAACAAAGTGGCTGCTGGTGCTCCAAATAACTTCTGTAGCAGAGTTTGAAGGGTTATTGCAGTACAAGGACTTCAGTAATAACCAAAGAATATATTTGCTGGAGAGGAAAAAGAGTTGTCACCCCATAGCCCTTCTGCAAGGAACTTGTTATTTACTAGGGTTTTACCAGAGGGAAAGGACACAGAATTGCATGGTAGTGAGCATGAATATTCTGCTGAAAATATCACAGCAGAAAGAGTAGGAGATTGGATTCTCAAATAAGCTGTAGCTTTTGCTGTCATACCTGTGGGGCCAGATTTGCCTGTGGCAAGTAGCATGTGTTCATATCTTGTCCCTATCCTCTGCAGCCTCATCTGGGGGAGGCACACTGGAGGTGCAGTCAGCAGCAGACTCGATAAACCAAATTCAGCAAAACACTTGATGTTTTGTGTTTGATTTTTTTCAATTGCACACAAACTACTTCTACTGAAAATCAGGAAATGAAAGTTAAGAATGTCCTTAAGTGCCTTTCCTGGGTTTATTTATTTGATCCATATCAAAAGCATTGGAAAATAAGTGTATTGGTATTGTTTGCAGGGAAGTAAGTTAGGCCAGATATAGTACTGCACTTGGCAAAAGTATTCTTACAGAGAAACATGTGATGTCAGAATAATGACAGAGGTCAGTCACTGAAAACTCTCAACATTAAGTCTACGTTTCTGAAAAGATGTGTAATGCAGCTAATGTGTTAGCTGTAGAAATCCTTATTGTGTCCTGCTATCTCTCTTATTACGTTCTTATGTTTCTCTCGTTAAAATTTAGAACAATAGATGGTTGAAAAGTGCCAGCCAGTAGGTGATTTCTATGAGAGCGTACAGAGTATTTGATGTGTTTCACAGCAGTGAGGTAGGTGAGTGAAGAAGGAAAAGAAATGAATTTTGAAACCCTTTGAAAACTTTATTCTGCCTGTTTCATTGCTTTTGAGGAAAAAAGCAAAGTAAGACTGTATTCATGCTGGTATAAGTCTGAAGCAATTGCAGTAAAAGCATAACTTGCATGTGATTTAAATAAAATCTAAAAAGAATTCCATTCTAGTCCTGCGTTATTAGAGATTTCAATTAGTGTGATTCCTTTGTCAGTTTGAATCATCAAACTATAACACTTTTTTCTCCCTTTTATTCAGATTCTGTGCTGTTTGTTAGTTGCATGCAGTAAAATACTCTTTTTTTGCATATTTTAATGTGATGAATACAAATAAGAAAAAAAAGTAGCTTTGACTCAAAAGAATTTTCTTTAAAACCACTCCGTTTTCTGAGTGCCCCAAGGGCAGCAAAGGAATATGACAAAGCTGGCAAATCTGAAGCCCCTCAAGAAAAAGAAAAGTTGAAGTTACTGCAGCTGCAAAGCCTGATCTCAGAAAACTAGGGCAGTATATTCCTTAAGCTCCCTTCTTGGACTGACCAAGGAAACTTGAGATTTACTGTTTTGAACTTTAGCTCTCTTGGGTTGGTGCTCTGTGTCCCTGCCTAGGTGAAGGGAGGCCATAGCCATAAATCAGCGCTTACTTACGAAATGCAGTGTGTCACAAGCCTTCCTCCCAATAGCAGTGATTTCTATTCTAGTGCTAGCTCCCTCAGTGCTCCTGCGTACTTGGCTTGCTCAGAAGCCTCAGTAGAGATCACTTGTATGTAAACAAGGAATTTGGCAGGAACTCAATCCCTTTCAGCAAAGTTTTCATGATATATTATTACCCATAAGGGAACTTCACTTCCTTTACTAGGAGAGTGCAGCATCTCATTTTATTCAGTTCTTGTCTTCTTTCTGTCCTCTCCTTCTCTTTTACCATTTTCATATGCTGTTGTCTCTCAGCTTTCATGGGAAGATTGCTGTTTCAGAAGATTAAGATGAATCTAATTTTATGTTTCAAATCCATATAAAACACAGATAGTTATGGAAGCTTGGACTCATTGTGACAGCAAATTCAGCCTTGAATGCCCTGCAGGGAATTATGTCTTAACATGTTGTATCTCTTTTTCAATGCCTGCAAGGCTATTTCTTCATCACCATGTAAACTGCATGGTGGGGAATGCCAACAAAAAATAAGATGCATTGGAAGATAAAAATTCAGTGTAAATAAGGTGTAAGATAGACAGTAAGCTACAAATGGCTTGTTTTATTTAAACCTACTGGGTGGAAAACAGAAATGAGGGACACATTTCTGATTATCTCACAAACTACAAAAACCTCTTTAATATTTGTTGACAGTATCAGTAATATGCATTGGAATTCAGCTCACTGGCTGAATGCAGTTCTGATGCAGTTAAAAAAACCCTACAAAATACACACTATAAACCAGCCTTATACTTGTATGTTATGGTAAATGTTTGTTCCTCTCACAGCTCCCTTCGGGGAGAGCAGGGGGATGGGAGATGGTATGTAATTCTGCTTTTTTGTTTGCAGCAATCACTAATTTCAGATGAGTTGTTAGACCACACGCGAGTAATTTTCCTAAACAGTGGCTTCAATTAGTGGTCAGAGCCAGCTTGTTGGTGTTTTAGGCTGTTTTCTCACCCTGGTCTGTGTACAATAGACATTTTGCAGATGTCGTGCAGTGTTCTTGCAACAGCTGTGTGAGATTTCCTTCTGAAGAAAGTGCTCAGAAAAGAGAAGTTGGGAGGCCCATTTGCAGAAATGCATGCCCATGTTTGAATGTTTAATTACAGAGATTGCTAGGCAGGGCTGTTGCTGCTTGCCACCACTTAGCACTTACACAGAGGCTTGAGTGAGTAGTGGGGTAATGTATTTGAGAACATGTTTGTTAAGACCAACATGCAATTCATTCTGGCTGTCATTATTCATAAAGCTGGATGGGATTCTTCCCAGCACGCGCATACGTGCACAAAAAAGGAGTTTTCATGCCTCTTTGGACTTCAGTGAAAACAATTGTTTTTAAAAAATATTCTAAATAAGATCTGGTTAAACATTCTGAGCAATTCTAATGATATAAAATGTTGGTTTCACAAATATTTTCTAGTTTTCACTTTATTGGGACAGAGTAAGGCTCACTTCTGACAGACCCACAGCACAGACCAGTGCAAATCCAGGGAATGTGAACACAGTCAGGCAGGATCCCTAGTTATCTTAACAGGGGAGGTGGGGCTTAATATGGATCTATGTATTTATGCTTGAATTAGTGTATGAGGGAACAAATGACTTTGTGCTGGCCAGGCTATATACACAAAATTACTTCTCTTGTGACAAGAGAAAATGGAACATAAAATCTAATAGACAATAAATCTGGTTCATATCTTCCTGTCTATTTAATCAGGAAAGAATCTGGCTATTTTTAACTATAGGGTCCAATTATAAAGTGAAATGTAATATTCTTTCTTTATCAAAAGTGACAGGAAAATATTTTAAGGGTCAAATCTTTAGCCAGTCTAAATTAGGGAACTGTGTTGATTTGTATCATCCGAAGAGCTGATTTCACACGTCCTTACATTTTCAGATTTATCTAGTTTCTGAAGTGTGTATATATGTGCATCTCTCAGAAAGACTTGGGTTTTTGGGAGGCAGTAGATCATAAAAGACATCAACAACTTCCCAAATGTCTCATGGATGTGTTCTGTCAAATTTATTGATGTGAGTAATACTGAAAGCAGTGTTAAAACTCATAGCTCCACAGACATTATTAATGTCTGTTGATTAAACAAGTTTAAATTAAAAAGATGTTAGCAAGTTGTAACTGGATCATGGAGAAGTAACAAAGAAAGTAGAGAAGAAAGACCAAAACACGTACATTCTGCTTGCTCAAGTGCTCTGATTTTCACTGGCTATTGGGTAGCAAGCAAAAGATATATGGCAAATTGTTTTAGTTAATAAAGATTTAGGGCAAGCAGTTATGTCTGTGAAGTGATGTGTGCAGTAATCATGGTTTAAAAAATTGTTAAATAGATGTAGATATCAAACTTAAGTATCGCCTTGCTCTGTAGCCTTATCAAATTGTGCTGCAATCACACCTATCAGATCTCATGGTCTGACCAACACTGATAAGCTCTGTTCTTCTCTTCAGAAGAGAGTAAAGTACCTTGTTTGAGTCACTTGGTAGCACTTTCCTTTGCCTCAGCACTGGCCCACAATGCAGGATGACTCTTTTTCTGCTGGAGGAGCTTTTTAAAAAGATGATGTGTTTGAGTGCTCATGGCTATTAATGATTTCCTGACACTTTTCATGAGAACCTTAACACCATCACCATTCCACCAGGTAACCTGTGCTCATCTGGAAAGCTACTGCTCACTTCCTGAGGGTACAGCTTTGCAGATGCTGGCAGCAGGGCAATCTCATTAGCAGACCCATGCCTTTGAAATTGGCTCCCTATGTGGATACACTTAAGTGTGAATCTAATCATCAGTTCAGCTCTAAGAACTCGTTCTTTCTGCAAAAAGTATCAGGAATGCTGGTGTATTTCACTCTTGTTAGGACAATTCAGGTTTCGACAGAAGTGGCTAGATGCCATGGTGATGAGTGCCTTATATTATGCCATCATGACAATAAGAGCAATTTTTTTTATTATGCTCTCTTACATTTCAGTAATAACAAGAACTGGAAAATCTCAAGACTGAACCCATTCTTGTGGTTTCCTGACTGTATATCTCTGGGACAAGCTTAGCTGAGGCATCTGTTAAGGTCCTGTCCCTTCTGAAGATTAGCCTCGTTCATTAGGAGAGTTTCCTGGCATTCTGATGCTTTGTTTAAGGAGGTTAAGAACTGGGTATAAAAAAAAGGTACTTTCTACTGAAAAATTTTGAGCAGGCTAGACACCCAAAGCTGTTCCAATCCTGTTTAAGGACATAACTTCAAGGACCAGCAGAAATCCTTCGTTGCAGTTACTATTTTGCGACCCCCAATATGACATTCAGAGGCTTTCTATGGAGCCTGGTACAGTGGATACACCAGTAGGCCACAACAGCAAGCCTTCAGGGGAAGTGCAGAAGGGATTCCTGCTTCCCTTTTCTCAGCTCTGTGCTGCTGATTTCTTCAGCAACTGGGGATTAACAGCAGTATTTGCAGAAGTACAGACACACCTTAGCAAAGAGAAATCACATGGAGGCTCTCAAGACTTTCTCCAAAATAGCCGAAATATACCAAAACCCTGGAATAACTTCCTTTGCAGGGGAGAGCTAGGTTGCTGACAAGATTTTACAACAAATGTTATAATTCAGTTGGTCCATCCATAAAATCAACTATGCTTTTTGTATGAGTGTAAGAAATGAGCTCGTCTGAAAAATACTCCCAGTTTTCCTAGCCCAGCCTACATATGCTCTTACAGAACACCATTAATAGCCTTGTTCTATGTACACAACGACAGGATATGGGTTTTTTCCATACTTTTAGCAAGTGCCACTTATTAAAGTTTTGTAGATGGAACCGGAGCCATGGTGTCTAGGAGGCCAAGCATTCTGACAGCCTTGCTTAAGTGCAGCAATTCAAGTTTCATAACTAGCTACCCAAGGGGACTGTGTGCTAACAGCATCCTCCTATATTGGCTCTGTATGTTGGGAAAGTCACAGGAAGTCTAAATGAAATCACCAAATACCCTCGGGCCTCAGACCTATATGGTGGCATCACTCCTGAAAAAGTATAAAAACAATGCTAAAAAGTACTATCCCCAGTGATTCAAATAGTCAATAAAGAACAGGATCTGTGCAAAATTGATTGTATTCGTAGCGAGATTTTGTCTACTTATAGTATCAATTAGAGTTGTATTATTAGGTACAATTTTGACTTTGTGCTGGCATTAATTTTAATGATGAAGGTTATCAGTCAAAAAGCAAAGCAAAGATATTTGCTACAATGATTTGTAGTCTGGACCTTGCAGAAGTTAATGCAATGCACTCTCCTCTGAATGGGTTTTCTGCCTCAGATCCTGAGTGTTGCTCCTTAAACAAGTGAAGTTACCAAAGCCCTCTGGTGACTATAGCCATTCTGCTTCTCTGAGCACCATGGCTGGGGTTCCAGTTAAACTGCTCTTCTGGTCATGTAAAGCAGCGTGAGCAAGGGCTCTCAAATACATGCACTCTTGTGTGTTGGAAGGAGCAGCTGCAAAATTTTCCTGGGTACATCAGGGTATCAGACTTAATGTAGGAGGTTCACAATGTGTTTGCATTTAACTGCATGTGGGAGTAAATACGTATATACGTATTTAATATACGTATATAAATACATATATTAAAACAATGAACATGCCCTGTATTTAAAGTTCCTCACTAAAGATCTTCTGGCTTTGGTCTGCAATCTGTTGTGCCATGTCCTCCTAAAAGACTGTAAAGAATCAGTCCAGTAGTTCAGATGTGACACTATGAGAGCAGGACTGTGTGGTCTCCAGACCACTCCTGGCGCATGCGTGTCCACTTGGGCCTCAGCTTTACAAACTATGTAGGTGAAGGGAAGGAATAAGTTGTACTGAGACCCTCTGACTTGAATACTTCTGAAGAGCTAGTATAGTTTTATTTACCTTGTCTATGTAGTTGGGAAAAGAGCCAGTGAGAGAATGTCTCCTTTTCATGTGAGTAGGGTGAGTTTTCTGTTTTGTTTCCTCACTTCTTGGCTCTTCTGAAGTGCAGTATAGGCAAAGTAACATTGGCCTCTTATTTTACAAGTAGACATGAGTTCTTGAAATAACAGGGAACATCTAATAATATATGTTGTTCTCTTTCTATGCTTGGTAACAACTTGAACCATCAGGGGTGCTTGCAGGATATGTTTCAACATGAGGATCAGAGCCTGGTTTATAGGTGATTGTTGATCTGTCTGAAATTGTGTCCTTTTTGCCTGTGTGACTAGAACCATTATGAACAAAACATGGCAATGCCACAACAGGAGATGCACACGGTAGGGGCAATAAATGTTTATTATTAGAGTCCACAGTTATAGAGCTTGTATAGAGACTTGGTATGGCACAAGATTTTCCTCTGAGCAATGTTCCTGGAGTCTGGCTTGCTGGAACACAGCACAGGGCAACACACAGAAGCACGTGGTAGGCTCCTCACCATGGGCTGTGGATCAGTGCTCACAGCCTCACTCCTGATGAAGTGTTTTAGCTGAATATTTGGGTTTTGAGGTAGGAAGCTGGGAGTCCTTTTAGCTTTTAAAATCCGTGTGTGGAAAATTCTCAGCTCAAAACATTGTTTTTTGTTTAAAGTGCATTAGGCAGAGTCTCTCCCCTCCCAAATGTAATCTAATGAAGAAAGCTCTGTTTGAACCCCCTGCATGGGTTTTTTTCAGAGCAGAGTACAGATGATTTATACAATACTATAGCAGAAGAAAATAGGAGGTTATTTTAATGAAATGGGAATAGAAGAGAATGGAGTTTGGTTTCAGATGTTGTATGTATTGTGAGTCATCCCAATGCTTTTATGTTAGATTCCTGAGCTACACCAATCAATGAAATTGGCCTGTGCTTTTCTCTCCCTTTCTTCATTTAAACGTCAAAGTGAAATTCAAAGGCTTGTGCAGAACTACTTGAGTCATTCAGAAGATCACTGCCCCACTGGGGATTCTCTTTGTTTCAGCACTTGAACACTATTGGTTTTATTATCTCCATTCAGGTTTTGTGATTATTCTCATCCATAGTCTCCTAACAGTCATTAGAGATGCAGACGAGAACGAGAAAGAGTTCTGCCTTTGCATTGCATGAATAAATATAAATACTATTTTGTGACTTGTCAACAATCTCTGCTAGTGATGCAATGTAGCAGCATATTCTGGGCACTAACAGCCCCATTTGTGAGATATTAAGCTCCCCTCATTCCTCTTGGTTTCCCTGGATTTAACAAGTCTCAAGACCAGATGGTTTTTCACTCCATTGGAAGATACAGAGGAACAATAGTGATGATGATCAGGGAAGTTAAAGTGTTTTAGCTCAGCTCCACAACAGCCACTAATTACTTCAGCTCTAAACTTGGTTAAGGTGTGGTTCCATGTTACAAACCTTTTGATGGCAAAGCTGTTTCAGGTCACTGTTGCTTTTACTCAGAGAAGTTTAGGTCTTTTTACACCAATGCATGGCTCCTAGTCACATTGTATAAAGGATTCCTTGAGCATGAGTAAGGGAGTTACTGGGGAGCAGGAAGAACAGCTGGGAAAGAGGGAGAATGGGGCAGGAATCTCTGAAACCAGCTCTTCCACTGAAGCATTCATAGCAAGGAAATGCAGAAGAAAGTCAGTACTTGGAGAGGCCTTGGGGTTTGTTTAATGAACTTAAAGTTGCAGTATTTTTTTCTGATTTCTTTTTTTTGTTTGTTTAATTTAAATCATACAAAGCTGTGATTCCGCTCAGGTATCCTGGATCGTGGTAGTTCTTCATTACAACCTGATTTACAAACTGCTGAGGTTTATCAGATGTTGCTTCTTGCTTGTGGACTTCTTGCTGCTTTGTGGACTTTGAAGGACAATATAATCTATGGATGAGGCATGAAGTGCTCATTCAGCAAAACAAATAAAAAAACCAGTGATGCTGAAAGCAAATTAAAGTCTTACTGTAAGATTTTCTGAAGTTAAGCAATAACTTTAATGAGATAGATGCATGTGCATGTCTAAGCCACTTCAACTACTGCTGGTGGTTTCTAGTAGTGCTTTGTGTGGGAGCAGGTGTCCAGGAATGAAAGGCTGCTTTGTATTTCAGAATGTAAAGCAGATTTGCTTCTGGTTCTTCTCTGGCACTGGTATGACATCATCTGGGTGGTCTTCCCATTGTTGGTCAATGTAATAGCAGATCACCTGAAAGAGAAATCTTGTCATTTATCTTGAAGTTGGATTTGAGATAGATGAGCTTGGCAGGAGAAAACCTAGGTAGTGGTGATGAGTTTTGAGTTTGGCTCTGAGAAATTGTTTTTTTTTTTTCCCCCCTGATATAAATCCTGGTTTTCAGGTTCCATGTCTAACTGCTGGGAAAATCCTGTCTCCTTCATGGTCAATCTCCAGCTAAACAAAAGTTTCAGAGGACCATAACAGTCATGGGTAGGATGGAAATCATCAAGTCAGTGGAGAAAAGGTAGTACAGGAACAGAAAGCAGACCACTGAGCCAATTTAGACATATCACATCAATTAAAGAGATAGCTCTTTTTTCTGACTCACTCTATTGTAGACGGGGTGTAATTTTGTCCAGACTAGATAAGTAGTGCTGGTGTCTAGTTGTAGGGTAGTGAAATGGTAATTCCTGGATTCAGCTTATATTTTTAATAAGGGGTAGCCTTAGCTTATGGTTTTGGTTGCACACATCCATTGCTCCAGGGAAAATGGACACTGCAGGCCAGGTCTAGTCCCTTTGCTGCTGGCAGGAGGTGGAATAAAAAAAGCTAAAGTTCCGTCGCCTTTTTTTATTCCGTGTTCTATGATACAGCCAAACTGTAGGCAGATAAATAGTCTTTTGCCTCTCTCAATATGTGGGAAGTGAATAAAAGTCTTATTGATTCTGAGTAACAATGAGAAGTTTGGAGGGAAATAATAGGGAAAATTCCAACTATATATTGCGGCATGTATGGAATTTTTTAAAGCAGTGCAACATTTTAGCCCATTTAGTGTTAATCTAAATGGAGACAAGTGCTGCAGCAGATACAGGTATCATGTTTGTTTTGGTTTGGTTTTTTTTGTATTTCTACTTGAAAGTTGCTTGGTAATATCAATCTGAAATAGAATAGCCATTAACCCTCACTAACCCTATAGAAGTATGATCAAGACAGGTGTTCCCAGCAGGACAAATAGAAGGGAGATCTTATGCAGTAGGCCATGTAGTAATATGAAAATTATCTCAGATAAATCCTAAAGATGAAACTAAATAAAAAAGGGATAATATAGAAAAGAAAACATGGTAGTGCTGAAGCAGTAATTTATTAATGTTCGTCTGCAGAAAAGTAAAGAAAGTCTGCATATCTATTTTGCTTAATTATCTGGTTGACCTCAGTGAAAAGAAAAGCTGAAGTTAAATGCATAACATTTCTCTTTACAGTGGCTTTTTCTCAGTTCCTTTCTTATGAGTACCCATGTGGTTTCTCTGCTTCTAAGCAGAGTGATAGCTCTAGTCATTTTAATAACCTCTGAGAAAGTGCTTCAGGACATATTTGCAGAGCTGAGGTTGCCATGCCACAGCCTTGTCTCCTTACCATGCTCCAGATATTGAACCTTCCCGTAAGTACAATTACAACATAAACCACAAAATGTAGATTTACAGATTGTTTTCAACAACACCCGTTCAAATTTACTTATATTTACACTAGAAAAATTAGGGTAAGTGCTATTGTGACCAGAGACATAGACCAAGATCAATAACCAACCAATTCTTGGCTAATAAAGCACTTCTCTAAGGTCTATGGTTGCTTTATTCTGACTTTGAGGTTGGCCTCTAATGTCTTATCCATTGACTTTTCCCGTAAATATGTCTAATAGAGACCAAGCTGAACCCTGAGAAGAAAAGATACACTCTGTTTGGTAAGAATTGCTAATTAACTTGGTATGTAAAATCTGTAGCTGCTCTCTGCTTTTAGCTTGGCTTTGGTGGCAAATATGCATATGCTACACAGGTAGGGAAGTGGAACATCAATTCCTGTAACATAGATAGAGGTTTCCTAAAGTAGCAAGCAGGTGAGATCTACTCTTTTTTCAATTGAAGAGTCTTGTGCAGCAAAGAAAGTGGCAAGTGCAGAGCACATTTAGAGCAGTGTAACAGGATATCTTTGTCATGGGCTCTGGTCATATATCTTTTACATACATCGATTCAAAGATAAAAGGGTTTTGTTTTGCTTTGGTTTTGCAAACACAAGTGTGTTAACCTTTCATTGCTTGTGCTAATCTATAGAAGTTATTAGAACTTAGGGCGTGGGCACCTTTGCTACATTCAAATGTGGTGAAAACTAATAAACTCATGCACTGTTAAATTTTGGGTCCTTGCAGCCTGGATGTGTGCAAAGACTTGACAAATATTGTTCAAGACCAGTAAGGCCTTCTTGATGTGCACTTTAAAGATTCTGGAGACCGTATTGTTTCAAGACACTTCTTTACCTTCTCAGAAAACAAACAAACAAAGCCCCAAACAACCCAAAAAACAACATTAAAATTCAGAATCCTTGTCAGCTCTTGAATTGTCCGGTAGTCTGTATTTAGCAATCTACATGGATTTTTCAGGTGATCTGTGATATATTGCTCAACTGCAAGGAGCAGAACGATTTCAGCTCTGTTAGTGGCTTACAACAGCTTTAGGTCTGATGTAGTTTGGAAGCTGCTGGAGAGATTACAAGTCAAGTCAGAGAAGCTTACACCAAGTTAGACTTGTGATCCTGGCCCAGTTGTCCTTGTTCTTGCTGCTTTGAGAGGATCCCACAGAATGACTGCTGATTGTTGCCCTCGAGGTGACAATATTCTATTTAGAGACATCCATACTAACCGCTGAGAAGGGATGGTACCTTCTGCCATTTTCATTTTGGGTGTTACATACTTTCCAAGTGCTGTGACTCTGACAGAATTAGTCATGCTTACATGCGAAGTTCTTTGTATTGTTACTGTGAAAAAAGCAATTAATATGTCTTTAATTTGCACCTAACAAAACAAAAAGGATGTGTTTATTCTGTGTGACATGTAGACAAATTTTTCTTTAAAAACAAAGTTTCATGCTGTGACTACAATTAGTGTAATTGTCAGCTCTTCTCTAAAAACAAATATGTATTAAGAGAAAAGCCAGTATTGTGCCCTCCTCTGGTGTGAAAATGAGACAATCAAAATCTATTGTAATTACCTCAGTGATATTATAATTAGCAACGATTAAGTTATTCCATGCTGTTTTTCTCCTCTTGGCTACAATTAAAAAAGTATATATCTTTCTGTCGCACATTACCACTGATCATTTTACCTCCATACTTGTCTCGTAAGTGGATAAATTACAAGTAATTTTAAAGCACAACTCCCTTAAAACATATATCTTTCTATTTAACTGTTTTAACCCTTTGCAAGCTTCCTATATCTTTTAACATCTGTGTAAAATGGTCTTGTTTGTTTGTTTTAACTACTCTCTGGGCCATTAAACCAAAGCCATAAAAACGTGGAGAGTACCCTACTTACTTGTGATAGATGATCTAGGTTTTCAAAAGTCAGTATTCTAAGTGACAAACTAGTGATGGCAGAGACATTTGGTAAGCAGGAACTCAGTATCATGCCAAAATCCCTTTAGGAGAGATATTTCTCCATCTGTAACCCCCTATTGGGGTATCTGGGCAGTTCTAAGTCACATTTTTCAGATCAATCTCTACTCAAAATATAGTAATTTCCCCTACTGTTAAGGTGGAGGAGTAAGTACTAGAAAGGAAGTATTCCTATCTGATAAACCAGATGTTAGTGATTCCTGTATATTCCTGCTGGGCAGAAAACTCAGGTTTGGCTTCCTTTTCTGCCTGAATGCAGGTAGATACATGGGCTGTTCTTATTCTAGGACTGAAGTACTACCAGACTTCCTTCTGCATAGAAGCTTTTTCACCTTGTGAGAAGGAACATGGGCCAAGATGAGGAAGAAAGGCCAAATTTGACTTGTCTAGTATTTCAGATCTTTAGGTGTAATGGAGGAGACCAGTGTTCTAAGCAGATAGTTACCATATTTTACTGTAAAAGATTTCAAGATCATCTACAAGCACCTGTGTCCCAGTCATTAAAACAAGAAAGTCCCAGTTTACAAAGATGAATACAACCGGTGTCAGAATTACTGGTTCCTTGGAGAACAGCTTCAAAATATCCTAACTCCATGTCCAAGATGAGAGGGAATGCTTAAATCAGGCAGGTAGAAAAAAGCATGGCCAGGTTTGCAACAGAGATTAAAACAGCCAAAACACAATCTCAAAATTGAGTCACATCACCTTGCCTAAAAAAATGATTGCATTGCTGACCAAAAAGCAGCAGCAAAGGCGTATAAGGCTTGTATGAACTGGAGATCTGGTGTAACAACTCTAGGAGGAAAGTCTCTGTTCTTTTGGAATTCTGTTCTGTTTGTATCCCCAGTATCCTACAAGAGTTAGTTTTCAATCTTGATGCTATCTGACTTTAAATCTTGTTCTCTCACTGATCATCTAGTCTAGCAATGCTTATTTTGGCACCACTCCAGGACTAAATATGGCAAGTCCTGGACCTTGGACCAGTGTAATTCTCATTCCCTGCTAAGTGCCTACATTTTTAACCACATAGAGGCAGAGCTCTGAGCCTCAGGCTTCCTTTGTGTGCATGTCAGTGATGTTAATAATGTCTCTATTGGTATCTTGTCTCTGAAGTGAACTCCTAAGGCTTTCTTTTTGTGAGTGGAAATCCTTTCTAAAAATGATTCCATCTCTGACTCTGTATGGGGTACTGCAATCTAGTCTCATTAGAGACAGAGAAAGCTCTTAGGCCAGATATGGAAAGACAACAGGAAACTTTATTTCATCCAACTTTACCCCAAAAGGTGTCTATGATTTGCTTTTTAGTTTAGTCATTAAATGACTGTTTTCAGATCTCATGCTAAAAGGGCCCTATCCTCTGAGTTTCAGATTGAACTTTATTCCACCAGGAGTTAATGACATTCTTCACCTGTAGTCTGATCTACATGTGCTGGGCAGAGTTATTTATATGCACCATGCAGTAGCAATGCTTCATTACTGGCCTTATGAAGATAGCTTCCTAAAAGAGCTTGGCAGTCGGGTTATCAAAGTTAACACTACATCAAACATACTGATTCTTACAAGTCTGTTGGAAGTGGAACATTTTGTAATGTTGCAGTGTATAGAGTTATTTGCATCCTGGCTTTTGAGTTTGACCTTAGGAGAACCACTATCATAGCTTGCAGTTCTTTGGGTTCATTAGCACTAATACTTTCCCCTGACAGTGTGCAAGCAGGTCTAACAAGTGTCAGTAATAGCTAATTATTCAGGTTGGGAACGTGCTGCATGGCTGCAGAGACACTTATTCAGTGAAATCATACTGATGTTGACGTATAAGGCCAGCTGGATTTTGGGAGCTCATGGGAAGTCTTCATCCTTACATCCTCTAAGGATTCTCTTTTCACTTTAATGTGGAGGAGGGAGTCTATGCCATCTTGCTGACAGTAATACAGAATTAGTAAGCTAATCCTGTTCCTCACTGATGATCAAAGGTAGGGCCTTGTAAAATGAGTAAAGAAAAATGCGCAGAGCACAGTGACAAAAATAAACTAAGGATAACTCACTCATTGTTCCTGTTTCTGCTAAAGTGCTCAATGCCTCTCTGACAATGAAGAGTGAAGCCAGAATGAACACTTTGCTGTTAGCATGAATGTAGCCCATGGCTTTAGAGTACGGAAATGATTTTAAGTAGACTGAGCTGGGCTGCCTTTTGTACACAAGAAAGGCTAATCCCATTAAAAGTAATGGTCTGAGATTGCTCACTCCAAGTACTGTTAATGAGTTAAGTTTACTCTGTGTGTAATGAGTCCTCCGTGTTCTTTATGTCTTCCTTGCTGATGAACTGTGTAGCAGGAGCTCTCGCAAGCTTAATTATGAAAATTTCCATGAGTGAAAATATCATTTTAGGAAGCAGAGATAAATAAATGGCATTTGGGAGCTTCACTGGGTAGAGCACAGAGCACTCCACTCTCCTCATTTTCTAGTAGTTGCAGTGATTCAGCAGAGCTCAAATTTAAGCCTCTGTTATTTGACTTAAATTTTCATAATATCTGACTTAAAAAGCCATGTTAAAAATTACTTTTGTTTTTTTTAGCCACAGTATCTTCTCTGTGCTGGCAACTAGTGAGTGTTTGGAGGATCAAGTCCGAACTTGGATTGAATCTTGATGCAATATTTTTTTCACAACATGAAAGTACTGAAAATAATGCTATCGATGAAGGCACCTTGGCAGGGCCAGGGAAGCATCTTATGCATATGCAGGAGTGGAGCAGTTTAGGGTTTTCTATCTCTCTAGTATTGAATAGGAGTGTTTGATCAGCTCTATAAATGCTGCTTGGCAAGGGATATTGACTGTATCAGACAACATATGGTTCTAGAGTACACATTTGCAAATTAAGTGGTAGCTGGTCACAAAATGTGTTCACTTCTTATTTTAAAGCACAACTTGCCTCTCCTCATTTTCAGTCATAGCCCATTTCATTTGGTGAGTAGATTATTCAATAAAAACCACTCTTGGATATAAGAAAGATCAGATTCAATAATAATAATAAAAAAGCCCTTAACAGTGACATTAATAACCTCAGTTCCTAGCTCAGAACTTGTTAGCCAGATCAGCCTCCAGCACAGTATTAATGTATCCATGAAAAGGAGGAAATAAAATGTAGGTGCTTTTATTTTATATCCATATCTAAGCTCCATTGCTGGTGGCAGCAACTTTAAAGCAGTCAGCACTTGGGAGCTGGATTGGTTTGGGTTTTTTAATAACAAGGTTTTCAAGCCATGGTGTCTGTTCTGTTAATTGGGATGCCATTTGTAAGACCTTGAGACCTGACTCTGATCACGGAAAAGAAAGATCAGAACTTATGGACAGAGACAGTGGGTTGAAACCTGCATACTTAGGGGAAAGCTGGAGTACAAAATTTGCCAATGTTCTCTAATTTGCTTAAAAAAACCAACCTCAAACCTACTTGCAATATTATCCTAAGCCTAAGGCATATGAAGCAAGTCCTGAATCTCATTACTACGTTGTCTTCTGCATTAGACTGCTCACTTAGGTCTTTGTCTGATAAGACATTTATGTACCTAAACTCCTGTGGAACTTGGTAGGAGTTTAAACACTCAAATAGAATGTAGGATCTGGCCTGTTGTCTAAATCCAAGCTAACCTGATTGCAAAGCACTGTTTTAAATAGTACAGTTGCGTGCATGAATAAGATCAGGCCCTTTAGTTAGCATTTGCTTTCACTGGGTTGAGACTGTTCTGCTGCATGGCATGGTATTAGGTGAGAAAATAAGCCTGTCTCAGCCAGTATTGCTCTGCTGTAACTCTTTCCTCTCTGTATTGCCAGCAGGTTCCTGTCAAGATTGTAGCAGTACAATATTAGTGCTGGGCCTTTTAGCAATCTTGCTAACACAAAGTTCCAGGGTCCCTCAAAGTTCCTTTTAATTCAGTTAATACGTAAAATAAAATCAGGGCAACAGTTACATGCAGTTTATGGAGTGACAAACTCCAGGCTAGCCCGCTGTGGCCAAAGCAAGACTTACTTGCAGGATAATCAAATAACTGATATTCTTGCAGAGTTAAAGGTGTTTGTCATGGCCACTGCCCTCAGCAATGCACAACTTAGTGGCTACTACTGTCCTTGTCTAGTAAATTCTCACTCCTTTCTTTTAAATTCAAAAGTCTGGTAACCATGAAGTAAGGAGATGTGGCTGCTGAAAGATCTCTGGAAGCAATAGGCGTTGAACAAGTTGTTAAAACAAGAGAATTGGATGTCTTTTTTCATTGTTCTGTATGTAACATTGATTGATTGGAGTTTGAATAGGTATTGGTTTTAGATAAGCAAGACAAAGTGAAAGATCAGCAGCAGCCAGTAAGGATGAACATTAGAAAGAGACTGTAAAGGTAGTATCTTGTGAGGATCTGACTAGACATAGTTCTACTCCCTTTCATGCTGCCTTAACTCTAAAGCTGCTCCTTAGTGACCACAGACCCAATGGACTAACTTCAAGAAGATAATTTAGATTGATGGGAAGCAAACTCGGATACCTTTAAGGCGATAGAGTGGCTGGAAGTCAGCAGTTTGACCTACCAAGGATTTCTATGCAAAATTTCCTTCCCAGTACTACTTAGCTCTCAGAGCTTTGCACTTCTAGTAGAGAGGTAATGTAGGCAAAGGCAGGCAGCAACTGCCAAAGCCCACAGAACAATGTGGTAACAGCTGAGAGCAGAGCAGGAGGGTATCAAGACCCAGAGATGTTCAGTGACTGCTAAATAACAGTCCTCTCACAAAAGCTGGTTTAAAATGTAATTGTAACTTGACAATATACACAAAACCTGTTACCTAAAATGCTTTAAGGGAACCAAATTCAAATTTTTGTACTGTAAGCAGACATATTTTGATTGTACACAGTGATTTTCAGGTAGGTACTAATACTGATATGAAAATAGGTGAGAGATGAGCATTTCTTATGGGAGATGAGCAGCAGTGATGGAGAATAATGCATTAATTAGTGTGGCTTATGCTGTGCTGTCTCTAGGTCTCTGCTGTAGTCCTGGAGTATCTACTTTTTATCTGTGTACACCCTCTTTAGAAATAGGAAAGTTCATATTCATGTGACAAGGACTCAGGCTTTGGGTGGGCACAGGCTAATGGGCTGGTGAGAGCCCTAGTATAAGGAATGAAGATCTAGGTACTGTCTGATCACAGCTCCACGCTGCAAATCTGTGCCAGTCACACCAGTCTTCTCAGGCTGTGCTTTAATCTGTCCTGTTTGACTGTTAGCAGTTTCTGACAGTGCCTAGCTGAAGGGACTCTTGATTTCAAGGGGGGCAATATGTGTTTGTTCTGTAATTAAGAAATCAAATTAGCAGAAGTGCAGATGTCATCCATCCTCTTCATGCCTTTAGGACATGAAAGTAATAAACTGATAGTCTCTCTGAGCCAAGTAAGATGCAAAGATGGGTGCAGAAGACCCTGCAAGGGTAATTGCACCAGCAGCCCACTGAGGAAGGAGTTTGTAAGAGCAAAGACTGACGTACTCTGAGCACCATCATTCAGTTTGTGATGTAAGATGGGATCCTACCAATAAAACTGGAGAATAATTTGGGGCTGAAGAATCTTTTCTCTTGAGAAACAGGTAATTCCTGTTAAAATCATTCCAAGCTGGGTACCAGGGATGGTCTTGACTACTAGCATAGTACAAGCATCCTGAGGCTTAATACTGAACTTCCCTAGACTTACAAGCTGAAGAAACACACCACAAAAGACACTGACTTTGCACTAGAGTTACTGCTGTGTAAGCAATCTCAGTCCCACCCTCCTCAGCCCCATCAGCCTTTTGTTTTTCTTTACACTGAGATTGGAAAGCACATTGTCTGTTGCTGTATGTCACAACCTTTAATGTTAGAAAAGCCACCCCTTTTACTTAAGCATTTAATTCAATTTTTATTGTGCAAATTAGGCTTACCCAAGCAGTACTGTTTAATTGATTAATAAATTACCATTGACTGTTGATGTTCTTAGATTTCCTCTCTGTTCTGTTGAAAGCAGGGCTGACAGTAATTAAATAATCATTTCATCACCAGTGATGATTGAGTTTATCTAATTCAGTAGCTCTCTTCTGTAACTAGTGTTAAGTTTGAACTCTTATAGGATTATATTGATTGATGGAGGAAGACCATCAAAGACAGACAGCTATCATGTGGTGTTTCTTGCATTCAGAGGAGTAGGTAAGAAGAATTGTCCTGATAGGTTATGTGTAATACAAATGATTGCTATTCAGGTAAAAACAAACAAAAAAAAGAGAAATCTAGCTTAAGCATGTTAGCTTAACTCCTAAGTATACCTTTTAAAATAATAGTGTGTGAATATACATATATCCACATCTATATATGCTTAAAAATCCCTCCTCTGTCTCATCAAGTAAAAAACCATGCACTTAAATCACACTTTCTATTTTATACACTTCCCAAGTAACATCTTGTGGCTCTTAGGCAACGTTCTGATTTCAGTAACATCAGTTGAAGTGTCCCATAGTCAGAACAGTATTCTGGGTTCACAAAAACATAAATGAGATCATGATCATTCAAGGGAGAATTATGAAATATGATGAACAGCAAAAGAGCTCATGGAATTGTCTTCAGAATAGTTGTCAGGGCACAATTCAAGCCCAGTTGATCAGGGATGGTTTCAGAAAAAATAATTCTGCCATCATAACAAGAAGCAGATTAGATGGAAGGCTAGACGCTCAGCTACTTGGTGTCTAGCCTTGCAAGACCTCCTGGAGGGAAAACTATGAGTTTAAGGCAAAAATCCACCTTTTGTCATTTGAAGATGAGTGCATAGTTTCAGGGTCTATCATCTGTGAGTAAGGAAATACTGTGGAGAACTGTGGATGATCCCCAGTTTCAGTTTTGCCTTGTTTTAATTAGGAGCCTCAGCTTTCCCTGTAAAGTGTGCTATCAGTAAGTGTGCTTGTTGGGGAAAATGGGAAAATCTGAAAAGAAACATGTCAAAGTACTGAAAGGTCAACAAAAGGTGACTTAGAGGACACCTGTTTTCAAGGTGCACAGCAGGCTTTGTGTCCGCCCACAGGAGGAGTGTCTCTGGAAAATCCTCTGTTATCAATCATTTTCTCCACCGCATGCATTAACAGGTGACATTTAAAATGAAGGCCCAAGTCATGTCCAGAAAGTTGCATGTTCATAAGTAGCAGGTGCTTCTGAGCCTGAATTTAATGAGAGAGAGGAGCAAGGTACCTGAAACTGAGCAGATGAAGCACTCACGCAGCTTTTCTGACAGTGATAAAGTATCCAAGCTCTGCACTCCTTGCTTTATGATGCTTCTGTCACCTCCTCAATGAAAATGCCATCTTATTATGTGCAGGGGGTGTACATTATTCTATAGATATTCTAAATCATTGGACTATTTTGTCTCTCCATTAATGGCAAATTACACTAAAACTCTAAAGGAAATGTCTGTGATGACTCTGAACATTGAAAGAATTAATTATGATTGATTTTGTTAATTAAGTTCAGTGCCTAATGTCTTTACAGTAATGGGATGCTTAAAAGACAGAGGCAGTATTAAGTGTTGCACCTATAGTTGAGTTGAAGAGGTTCAGTGCAGTGCAAGTATCTATCTCCAGGTACAAGACAGGTTGTCAGAGAGTCACTTTTATTCTAGGCTCATGTGTTTTAGATGAAGCTTGTCTGGTAAACAATTATTAAGCAGACCTTCCTTATTTACATGGCACTGAATAGATTACAGGAAAATGATATTTCTGTCAGTTCTATTTTCTCATTACATCTAAGGGTTTGGGGTATATTAAAGCTCTCTGCTTTGTTTTCTTGTGTCTAGCTGTAGTAGCCTGTCTACCTAGAGATAACTCAGTCTTTTCCAGTCAGCACTGATTTCCCAGAATATTTTGCCTTCATAATACACTTGCTAGTGAATCCTCGTGAAAGGTGCCTTTGCCTGGTCACAGTTGCCTTCCCTTATTCCCTGTTTTGTGCCCATCTGTGTCCCCCTCCTTGAATTTAAGTTAGGAGAATAGGAAAAGGCTAAATCCACTCACTGAACTCACTGTGTTTTGTATGTATATGCACATATGTTCACTTCCATGGGGTTAGAAGCAGCAGAAGAAAGAATTTTTAATAGATACATATTTTGCTTCAAAACTGCGGAGCCAATTTAGCATTGAGAGAAAAGTGCAGCTGGGTGGCATAAGTTGACTTTGTCCTGGTGACAAGCATACTTCAGATAAAATACCTCAACACATAGATTCTTCTAATGCATGTTGTATTATCTTGACCAGGCATTCTAATGCCCAGTATAGATTTGGCCTTTAGATTATTTTTCATAGCTGGTTATATGTTTCTTTAAAAGCAAGCTGCCACTTGCTATCTCTGTACCCTTGCAGGAGCATGCCAAAAAAGGTTTCCCTCTTTTTCCTGCAGAATTATTTGTTTTTCCTGACACAAAGGAGAGTGCTTTGTCATTGTTTTCTGTATAACATTGATGGATTTCATGTTGAATGGGTATTGGGTTTTAGTTAAACATGACAGGGGAAGAGATTTATAGGCAGCGGCCGCAGAGGTTGTTTGAAAGGCCCAATAATGCTTCACTGCACAGATGTGTTTTCAGTGTTCTCTGATGGTAAAGAACCAAGCAGCTCATATACACTCCACCCTCATTACGGAGCTATCCTTGAAAAGCTGAGTGTTAACAACTATATAGGCTTTCTTTCTTTGGAGTTTCAAAGTAAACAGGATTCAAGGAGCAACCTTATGTCAGGAATGCTGTACTAATGAGGACAAATTATATTCTAATCAGGTTTCTCCATTATTAATTCACTGTTATTCTGCTCTTTTATCCCCCCTCTTCTCTTCTTTGTGTCCAATTTAAAGTTGCAGAAGAAACATGGGGTGGAGTGTTTTTCTTCTGGTGCTTGTTATTCATATTTAGTCTATTCTGCCTTTAGTGTGATGGTGGGTGTTAAGAATTTAAATCCCCCCAATTCATTGATAGGATAATATGAATCACCACCCAGGAAAAAATCCTATATGGATCTCAACAGCTAAGGGATACTAGGGTGGTTGAATGTATAAAACATTCCTCATTCTGCTTCATCATCATCCTACATAATTTCAGGATTTTGTTAGAGACATTTTGCTTCTGCAGAGAAGTTTGAAGCAGCAAGTAGGAATATATAATACATTGTTTTAATTGCATTGTTCTTTCTTTGCTCTGCTATAACTTTTATATACTTCCTTAAACCAAATCCTAAAACACATTAAAAGTACCATTAAAATGTAAGCATGATAATGGAATAAGATAAATCTCACTTGCATGCATTGCATCTTTCTTACTGTAGCTGCATCCCTTGGTTTTGAACCACGGGTATGAGCCATGCCATCAGGAAATGCATACCAGCTCTGCTCTAACAGGGAGTAGATGGTGACCCATGCTAAGTGCCAGCTCACAGGGGGTGTGTGCTCATTCAGTTTCCACCACAGTCACGTTGTCATGAATCCTTACTATCTCGAGCAGACTTGGAGCACTAGGGGCCTCATTAGCAGCTTGCCAGGAGCTGAAGAGCTGCAGCTAAATACAGGAACATCATATTGGAGGGAATTGCCTGGGTCACTGAGTCCAATCCTCTCTCATTGCAGGCTACCACATCATATAATTCCTTTCATCAAATCATCAAACTCTATCTTATAAGAAGTCTGCTGCATTTAGCAGTGTTTTGATTGTTAGAAACCTTCTCATTCCTAGGCTAAGTAGATACATTACCCACTGACACAATTTTTAATTATGCCAGCATTGTCCATGGTTTTAATTTACCTGCCCCAACTCCACTTTTTGTTTTTCTCCTGGCAATCATCTCTCATTTTGCAAGGCTCAATTGACCAAGCTTGTTTAGTCATCTCTTGCAAGATGGGCTCTCTCTTCCTGTGATCTTCCTATTAGTAGGTCTTTCTCTCCAATTTGAAATGCTTTCTTGAACATCAAGAATAATCCAGCATAATCTGGATGAAAACTGTGTAGGATCTGGTATTGTGGCATTAGCACATCCTCAACCTCACTAGAAAAATCTAACCCGATGAGTAGAAAAATATTACGTTCTACTTGGTCATATGATGCAAGAACACTGACTTCTTTCTCCTTGATAATTTCCAGCTGATGAGATCTTAAATTATAGCAGATTCTTTTGTTAGTTCCCAAAAAGCCTTGTGCTTTGAATTTTTTAATTGAGTCCCTTTTACTCTCTAAGGTCATCAAATACTAGTAGGATCCTGCTCTGTCTTGAGGCTGAGGCATGAAGATCTGCATCTATTTAAGAACACACTAAAAAGCTCCCCAAAACTGCTTCAAAATTCAAGGAATTTGCCATATGATGTTGCTTGTACTTCTGTCTTGCAGAGATGGAAGGTAATTGCTCACTAGGCAAACTCACCTGGATTGGGAACACATAATAAAGCAAGGTCTTACAGGAACTGAAGAATCATAGTGCATTTGGGTCTAAATTTTGGAATAAGATGGATGGAGTTGAATGCTTTATTTGTGTGCATAGTAATAGCCACAATTGCTCATACAGATAATTAGGTGCATTAGCTTACCTTTAGTCAATCTGTAGATGCCATTCCAGAAGTACACTGTCAAGCAAGGCATCAAGGTAATTTCTGCACATCTTCTGTCATAAACCCAATTATAAAATATATCTGGGATAAATTGATGCTCTACTAATTTTGTCATCTCTGTCCCAAGCCTTTGAGATAATTACATGTGCTGTAAAACAGAATGATCCTTCTGGAGCTGAGCTTATTCATGAGTGAATTAACCATCATGAAACACTCCTCCCATCTACAGTGGCAGTACAAGCTTCCAGAACTTCCTATCAGGATGTGATTAGCATTCAAGTTGTGGCCTCAGGTTGTGCTTGGGGAGGTTTAGACTGGATAGTAGGAAAAATTCCTTCACCGAAAGGATTGTTAAGCCCCAGCCCAGGCTGCCCAGGGCAGTGGTGGAGTAACCATCCCTGGAGAGACTGAAAAGACAGGTAGCTGTGGCATGTGGATGTGCTTTAGGGGTGGACTTGGCAATGTGAGGTTTATAGTTGGACTTGATCTTAAAAGTCTCTTCTAACCTAAATGTTTCTGTGATTCATTTCCATTCTTTCAGACTTCTTCCCTACCTCCACACATGAAGTGTCACAACTCTGTACCCATAGGTGTTCTAGGAAGGAGTGTTCCTGTCTGTTCTAAGATCTCTCTCAATGATTGATGCAACTTGTATTTAATTCCTCCTTCTAATCCCAAAAGGCATTTCCTTCAGTCTTGTCTCATGCTTGGATTTAGGTAATGTTCAAAGGAAAAGAGAGCCCCAAAATATTCTGTAAGGTCCCTCACCTTCCTGAGGTGACAGTCAACATCAACACAGAGCTCACTGCAGGACTGGGGCCTCTTCCTGAGATATAACTAACCTGAACTGTATCTGCCTTTAGTTCTTAGATCTGTATCCTGAATCTGTGGTCTGCATTGTTATAAATATTTAAGTATTTTTTCCTATTAATGTTTTATAATATTATTTATTAAATACTAGAGTTTAGAGCAATTTGTCATCTGAATAAAAATAGTGCATTTCATTTGAAGTCCAGCTTGTGCTGCAAAGTATCAATGTGATACAATGTGTTCAAGGCTTTTTTTTAATGCTTATTTCCCCCTTCAAATTGGATGCTGGCTTTCAATTTGAATATTGAGCTACCTGAACTGAATTATTTATCAACTTTAATTGGATTTGCAGACAAGTCATATTTGCACATCTTTTCTAGGAAAAATGGGATTCTTTCTGGGAACTTCTTAAAAACATCAGGTTGTGAACATACAGCTAATTAACTTCACATTTCCTGTCAAATTCATTCTTTCTTTTTCTTCTTTTTTTTTTAGTTTTCTAGACAAAAAAAAGTGAGAAATGATGTTGTAGCTCACTAATTCTACAGCACACAACTTCTAACTAAAGTAAGGTAGTTCTTGATGATTTTAATGAATTCTTTGTATTTCTATATTACTTAAATTCTCCAGCTAAGGTGTGAGTCCTGTTCTGTTAAACACAGCATGAACACAAAATGAGTTTACCATGTGGCTCTTAGAAGCAGCTCATGTCTCCAACCACCTGCAGAACCTAGACAACAGGCAGTTTCTACAGTGTCACCATGCCCTACCCTATCTTCTTCACAGGCTAGCCCAACCTTATTTTGGCTACAACACAGCATCAAGCCTGAATTATGCACTTCACCCTGCATTATATCTGTCTAATCCTTATGACCACATTTTGTGTCTCCTCTAGTATGCATTGGTGCCAAAGGTGAAGAAAAGTGCTTCTGGATGGAATCTGTGGTGTGATACCATGGAAACTATGGGAGAATTTGAGAGCAGTGTCTTTGGTTTTAGGGCATCCTTCATAGCTGGTGGTGTGTGGATTGGGTTTTAAATGTCACTGTGAGGCATGGGAGATTTGTAGCTAACTCCCAAATAGAGTCCATCCAGTTTATAATTAAAAAAGTGTTAACATGTTAATCACAAAGAACATAAATTTTATGCAGTTACTCATAACTTTATACAATGATTACATGTAACTACATTGTTATTACACTCTCAGAATTACAGTATAATTATATTTAGTTAATTCCAAAAGCAATTTCTGTGTGGCCAGAATTCATTTATATAAACCTAGACTAAGCACTGAATTGACTCAGAAAGTGAGGTAAATCTAATTGAGATAGATTGCCCAAACCTAATCAGCAGGGATATTTAATGGCAAGGAGAACAAAGAATTAAATAAAGCAATGTAAAGACTATTCAAAGAGTGGATATGGGAGATAATAGGCCTCTCCATCTCTGATGTCATGTCTGATTCAGTGACTCAATCCATAGTATTTTGTTAGTTAGCTGCTGGTTTGCACGAACTGTAAATTTATATAGACTGATGTGAATACGGAGGATGCATTCTGCCATTCTTAGATGGAGATTTATCCTGATATCGTACATCCCCCTTCCAAGTGCTATTGCTTTGCAAAATCAGGAGGATGATTAAAGGCTTTCTTGCTGGCCACACCTCATTTATCGTAAACTGTTATGATTTTCTGATAAAATTCTGATGAGCCAGTTGTCTAAGAAAGGGGAACTTGCTGATGTGCCACTGGTGCTCAAGACCTGCATGGGGCTGGAAAACCCACTGTGGGACCTAGGGACTTTCATGCTTGTCTGAAGTCACATGTCAAGGCCAAGTGTGAAACCCAGAGTATGTTAAAATAATATTAGATGACTATGGGTTGGCAACAGAATCCAACTACAGTCTACAGTACCCTGAAGGCTGAAAAGAAGGCTGAAGATCATTTCTGCATTTCCTACCCTGAGTAGGAAATGCAATCTCCTAGGAACTCCTAGGGAGCCTGAGGGTTGTCCATGGCATGGATGTTATTATACCAGCTGATAATTTCCAGTTTGCAGAACACAGGCTAGATCTGACCTCGTCCCTTGATTGCATCCTTTGATTATATCCCTTGAACCAGCTATAGAGAAATGGCAGGCACAGAACAGCTTTCCATCAAAGTGAACCTGTAGAGCAGGATATGGAAAGAATATTAAAATGGGTTTAATGTAGGGGAGGACTTGAAGTAAATAACATAGAATGATTTTTTTAAAGAAGGAAATCTAAAAAAATCAACTTGTTCCTGTGGGTTACTTTCACTTTTAAAAGCTGTAACTTCCTATTGATCTTCCTGTTAGTACATGCATGATGTTTACTGTCTTACAAATCTTTATATTGGTGTGGTTCTTTTTTTTTTTTTTTTTTGTATGCTGATCTGCCTTTCACTGTCATAGAAAACATCTAATTTCACAGATTTTTCCATATGGATCTTAGTTTATCTCTTGGTGCTTGCCTTCTAGTTACAAATCTGAATACTGATAGTTCTGAAACAGTAAATCAAAATATTCTTGGTTTCATATAACATACTATTGTAAAAATAATATGATTTCATTGTTAACTAATGCTTCAGAGCAGGAGGAGAGAATCTGCATGGGTGAAATTTTCACCCAAAATTGAGATGTGGAGAGGCAGAGGCAGAAAGACATGCAAGTCCTATTTTTTGATGGCAGAAGCTGCAGTACTGAAGTGGTGAGTGTAAGAAACTAGAGGCAGATGGGCAGAGCAGATGATAGGAGAGCAAGGAAAGTCAGATGTTTACTTCTTATAATAAACACAAACAACATATTATTTCTCTGCTGTTCATTATCACTTAGGAGTTAGAAGTGCTGACTGTTGTGCCAGATGAGTGCTGATAACCTTGGTTAGAGATATAACCAAGTTCAAGCCCATTATTTAATAAGCTGTGAAGTTCTGATTTTGGAATCATACCACAAGCAAAATAAGCATAACCCTGAGTTTTAAAGAAAAACTATTGATCAAAAGATCAGTGTCTTATTACTTAGAATTATATGCATATCTTGGAAATTTGACCTCTTATGGATGCATAGAGACAGAAGTGGCAGCTTAGAGATGTTGTATTGATGTTTGGAGGATTCTTTTGGCTATATGAACACTGATCAATGGATCCACATGTAATAGTTGGAAAGGTTGCCTTTTTGCTAAAATAATAAACAGGATATGGTGTACGTAGTAAAGTTTATCATGTCCTCACAGGGGCATACATCAAATTAACTTTTAACTCTTACTTGGTAGAAGATAAGGCAGTGCTGCCTGTGGTGATCCAGGTTTTCTCTCAAGTATCCATACCATTGTGAATGCTTGTGTTTAAAACTGTCTTTGAACTTTCCTATGATTCTGTTTTCATGCCATTTATCTTTATGGAGCAAAAAAAAGATGATATCACCATGTGAGTTTGTGTTGGAATTAGGTAACTTGTAAGGAGTCATAATCCAGATAGTTTATTAGAAATACAGATCTGTTTACTTTATGGTGTTACTATGAAATAAAGAAGTAGCATAACTGTAAATATAGCAGTAGCCATAACTGTGCATTAATTGAAAGTGAAAGATCAGGTGTCACCAGAAATAGCAGCTCTTTGTTACCCAACTAGAGTTTACTTACCAGAGTCTGATGAGGAGCTGAAAACAAGTGCTTCAGGGGCGTTGCACACATATTCCTCAAGCAATGCAATGTGAACTCGAAGGTGCCTGAAGCACCCATCCAGGTGGCATGCTGTGCTGTATCAATGCACAGGATTGTAATGCATTTAATATCATGTTGACCTCATGCATTTATGATATATAGAGTCAAACAGTAGTGTAGAACACTGACTTAGAATGGCTAATAATTCCAGCAGCGTAATATGCACTGAAATTATTTGTGCAAGCAATGGTTCAGCCCAAAAGAAGATGGGTTAGATCATAGCTGGTAATACCAAATGTTGTGCTGTGCTACCAAAATCCCATATATGATGAATTTAACAGTATCTGGTGGATTACACCAGAAGTCGCTGAGAATTATGTCACATCCGACACTATATAGGTCAAAAATGTCTAGATGACATTTTTAAAGTCCCCAAAACTCCTGTTTGTCATCCACGTCAGAAATAAAAGACCTTTAAATCTTGGCCCAACCCTTGTGGTAGTCTATGGCTTCATGCAATGGTAAACACTAAACTGTGGATTTATGGCCTCTGTGCTCAGTACTCTCCCAATGTTGGAGTTAGCCCCTCAACAGACCTTAACTGCCATAGGACTGGAGGAACAAAGATTCACAACAGCAGATCTGGCTCTGAGGACTTCCCTGCTGAAGCCCTGAGCACCTGCAGCTACTGTTGATTTGAAGTAGAGTTTTGGGCTGCTCAACACAATATAAACCAGAGACTTGCTGTGCTTATTTTCTATGACTTTCTGTCATGGTACCACGGGGGTAAACCTGCAGTAATTCCAGCAGCTTCAGTGTAGTTGCCTTAGATTTATACCCACATAAGCAGGAACCCTATCTACCCATTGTTTCTAAAATATGATGTTTCCCTTTCATGACAAACTTCAGTGACTTATTTTATATTCCTTTACATCACATTTTATCACAGATAATCCAGGAATATTATTTCTCTGAGCAATAAAGTTGTTCTGTAGTGCGTGACCAGAGTAGGGGATATTGTGTCTTTTAGACATCAGGTATAGACAAGAAGATATAAATGAGAGTTAATAACCATCAAATGTGTCTATTTCCTTTTCCTATAAATTAGAGCATGCTTTCCTACTGAATTTTGCAAGAAGGAAAACAGGCTCCCTCCTGCTGATGTGGGGAAGCAATGCTAAATCTCCCTAAAGATTCACTCTGGCTTCTTACAGCTGTATGTTAGTACCTTTTTATATGCAATTTTACTTCATTTAGTCTTTAAGGTTGTGCCTGAGGTTAGTTTAAAAGGTTAGTTAAATGTTAATGGATGTTAATGCTGCAATTAAATTGTTAAATCAATTGAAAACTGTGGCTCCATCTCTATCTGTGTTAGTGCCGGCCTGAATTGCATTGGCGTATAAATTAAAAGCTGTAAATCTAGTGAAGTCTAATTAGAGACCAAATTTCTCATTTATCTTATTTTCACAGGACTGTAAGCACTGATAGATAATCAACGAAGGGCTAAAACTTTTTAACATTAAAAAACTATTTTATCTATTTCAGGACTCAGGTGACTGATTATAATTCAGATCCAATTACTGTAAAAGGTCATATGTGAAATGAAGTTCTTACAGACACTACAAGTTTTATTGTACAAGTTTGCATACAGTGCTGCAGCATCCACATCCCAAAAAGCAAAAGTAAATACACTGCTCAAGATTATAGAAAACCCCTCTTCAATTAGCCTCCCTCCTGTAACCCTTTGAAGTTTGTGGTCTTAATACTCTAGTGCATCTAGTCTCCAGTGCTGGAGCACATGCTTAAGCTTCCCAAGTTACATGTGTGCCTAAGAACCTTGTTGGTTCTTGCCTTCAGGAAGTAAAAATAATTAGTAATACACTTAAATACGTTTGCCAATACAGAGTTAATACAGAGTCAATACAGAGTTACAAATTCTTGAGTTGGTGAGGATGATTATTTCCATTGTTATGTTAAATTAGCTACTGGCAATCTGCCATTTGGGGGGGTGGGGGGGAAGCCCAGACTATTTTATCTAGGAAGGTCTGGAGGAAAAGGAGAATGCTGATCTTCATCTATCTTGCAGTGCTACACTTTTGAGAGTGTTTTTGTGCAATAAAAACACATGTTACTTAATCTTAGTTCCTCAAAAGTTAAAAGTGAAATTTGATCATGCTGCTTCTGTTGGCTTATTTTTCCAACACCCCCTGTGATGCTCCAAAGTGTAGATCTTAAAGCTGCAAAAAGGCCAACAACAGATTGCAGCATGAGCACAGGGAGCAGCATCAAGACTCATTAGTTTACAAATAAACCACAAGACAAATGTTTAAAATGTTTGTAGGTTCCAAATCACAGTTCTAAAATTGCATCCTTTTGGTCATGTAGGAGTGTTAGAAATGTTACAGTTTTACATCTTGATTTCTTTTTTAGTGACTGTTCTTGGAGCACTCAGGGAAATATGTTTTGCTTTGGGGAAAAAACCAACATCCTCTGTCCTAAACAATTAAGACTTCATGGAAAGAAGTCATAAGCTAGTATTCTGCTAGAAGGCCTTATTCCAAAGAAGCATCAGCTCATGTCCTTTCTAGTGACTTCAGCTAAATTTCAACATCCATTAAAACACAAAAAGAGATCAAATCTGAAAATGAATTGCTGAGTGACTTGAATGTTCTGAGATTTTCTTTCTCCTAATTTTGTCACAAATTCAGATCTTATGAAAACATCTTGATCACAGACTCTGCAGGAAAAATGCCACATTATGTTGTGTGTGCCCTAGAGCAAATAAGAGGAGATTGTGGTTTTGTTCTAAAAGGTGCATGGCTTTTCTGACAGCATTTTCTTTAGTTGCATCATTTTCAGTACTAACAGATGTGATTTACAAAATTATACCCAAAAAGTTGTAAATGAATGATAGTCACATATACTCAGTGATTTAAGTGGTGAGACCAGCTGTGCACTATTTTGTTAAATAGATATTTTCCAATGATTTTGATTAGTTTATCTTTCAGATAATTATTTATCTATTTTTGTACCACTGAATCTCTGCATCTTCATAAGAAATAAACAGGACCACTGCTAACAGTGATCATAAATCACTTCTGCTCAAAGTAATCTCTTAAACATTATAACTTTCACTTAAGAATGATAATATACTAAGTGTTCAGAGTAGGAAATGGTTTCTTTAAAGCAGGACATGGTGTCATAAAGCAGGATACAAAAGTAATAACAGTTGATTATTAGATAGCATGTTTTATCCATAGAAAATGGAGCTCTTAGCAAAGATGACTAAACAGCATTATCTTTTTCTTAGATACATCTCGTCACCATAATAAGGATTTGACAAAGTGTAAGCCAAATCCAGCTCACCTAGAAAGTAGAAGTCCAATCACACCAAGCTTTACTACTTTCTGAAAAGCTGGGTTTTGACAACAACACTCTTTAATTTCGACAGACATTGTAGGAAAAAATCATAGTCCTTTCTGCCAAAAGAAGGAATGCACTGTCAAGTCAGTGACTAATTGCATTGTAAAATCAGTGTGACACAAGAATTGGAGAGATCCAAGTATTTCTCTGTAGTAGATTGAAGGGCTGTTGGATTCCCAGGGGATACTCTCAATCCTAAAGGAACTTGTAGGCTGGATAGGTTCTTTGCAGGCTGATCGACATGGCCAGGGAGACACTAACTGCTGATAAAATGTTGGCTTTGTGGATGAGTTCTTGACCAGGGTGTGGGAAGGAAGAGGTACTTCCTTGATTGGGCACAGGCTGACAGGAGTCCTAGCATTTGTCATTTGAGGTGGGCATGAAACTGAGAATGTAGGATTAAAGGGCAACTTACTGAGTTATTCGTTTGTTCTACCAACTTATACTTTGCATGGTTTGTGGTAGATTTAGAGCAAGGAGAAATATCTGAAGCAAACCAGTATTTTGCCATAGAACAATATCTCATGGTATTGCTCTTCATGAAAACTCACTCTGATGTGTGTTTCTAAAGAACCCGAATGTTATCCACAGATGAAAAAAGATATTTTTTCTTTTCTCGTCTTGATGATTTTCATTGCTGCTTTTACATTCGTTTTGGGAGGCAGAGGAGGCTCATCTTGCCTTGTGTGCCTTCACTGTACTTCATTTCTGCATGTAACAAAAGTATTCCAGCACCATTCTGTGACCCAGCAGGAGAAGGATCTCCCATATTCAGTATTTCAAACTTTATTTTTCTATTTCTGTTCCAATCAAGCACCAAAAAGCTACTATTTGAAAGCTTTTCTTTGCCAGATTGTCTCGTCCTCTGGTTTTGTAGCCCTTGGAAGAGTTTTCCAGGAAACCTTTTCTTCCCTTTCTCTTTGTGAGCATTCAGCTTCCATGTAGATTTTGGTGTGTGAATGCCTGAAGAGAGGCCTCGAATCTGGGGTTGGGTCAGTTGTTGCCCTTAGTCTGTTTATTTCCATGGCTATAGCACATATTACATGGAATTTCAGGGAAGAGGTGTTACATGTCTGTGAGAGAGAGACATTGTTTTATCAGTTTTTTCTGTGTCTGAGTCAATCTGACAGTGAGCTGCTGTTTCCCTGGGCTGGCATGGGCATCAGAAGGCCCTATGTTGCTGGTTCAGGGAGCTACAGAGGCAAAATTTTCTCCTAGCTAAAGTAGTAAATAATTTTCTGCTGGACTCCATTTATAAGAAGGTGCAAAACCAACCACCACCCTCTGTGTAGAAGAGGGGAGTGATGAGGAGAATCATTTCTATTGGTAACAGTCTTCACTTACACTCCCTCAGCAGTGTTATAAATCTCTATTCAAAAGCATGGGTTCTTTGTGATGCTGTATTTTGTCTGGAGGGGTTATAGTCTGTCACCAAGAAAAAAAATCCCACCTCAGCATGAAGCAGTGGTCTTTCAGATTAGTTTTTTTCTGATGGCCACCACCCTATCTATTGCTAACTTCAGCAGGATTTCTGTAAACAGCTTGGTGATATTTTCTTGCTGAGCATGGCAATCTGCAAATGTCTGGATTTAGATTTCTGGTAAGGGAAAGCATTTCCCTTACCAGTTTGATCCCCAATGGGTAATATCCTAGGAGAAAGATAAAATCATCATGCAGGCTTTTGTGACTGGCAGTGTCTGGTAGTAACAGCAAGGAGTGCCAAATGTGGAGATAAAAGAGTAAGGCACCAGAATACAGGGGATATTGCAGATCAGTACTGGAGCACCTTGATAGAATTACTCCCTGTAAAGGGAACTTGGGCTGCATCTGCTTGGAGATATATGACACTCATCAACGTTGCTATTGTCTTGCTTTCATGGGAATCAGATATTAATTTTAAAAAGCCTAAATGCAAGCTAAAACAAAAAGAGAGATAAGGGTATTTGAAGCTGTGGCATTCAGTCTCTTGGTGCTAGGAACACTGCCTAGCTGGAACCTCTGCAGGTGGGTTGTTTGCTTAGTAGTTAACGTGCGAATGACGAGGGACAGAATGTGTTAAGCAGAAAGCAAAAGCCCGGGGAATGATGCTCATCCATTAGGAGCTGATAGTGGGATGGCTCTTGGGAGAGATTCTTGTCTGTGACTATCCGACCTCTAAACTGTGATGATAAACAACAGAACTTGAGAGCGCGGCAGGTGACATCGTCTGCCTGATTCTGGAGATAGCAGCTCCCTGGGAAAGCCAGTCAGTCAGGTTTTCCTCCTGCCTTCCAGGAAAGAGGGTGTCTCTGCAGCTTCACAGGACAGGAATTCCTGATTCTTTTCTCTTTCTCTGTTTTGGTTTGTTTTGTTTCTGTTGTTGTTTGTTTGAGGTTTTTTTTATTTATTTATTTCGATGCTTTTCTGAATGAGCTCTCTTTTGCAGGGTGATTATCAGGAGTTGTTCTTGCCTCCATCCCTCATCTCCCCACTGCTGTGCAGGCAGGAGCTCTCCTGTCTGACAGCAGGGGCCAAGGCAGCTGTTTGCAGCAGGGAGATTCAACCATTTGAGCGATCTGGTTGTTTTCAAACAAGCCAGGCTCCTGCAAGCCTTACCAGCTGTGACTAATAGTGAGGGAAAGGGGGAAAGAAAGCTTCTTGGGCCTGCAGGCTTCAGACAGGCAGGCTCTAGGGGAAACAAGAGAAAGCCATTAACTAACCACAGTATTATCTTGATTCTCTCAGAGAAACGAGCTCGGGACGGCTAATGAACTAGCCTTAACGTTTCAAACTGAATGCACCTCTGGGAGCTCTGCTAGAACAAACAGTGTGACAGATCAATGCCTGATGCCTATATCAAGAGAAAAGGTTATTTGCTTCTCCAAGGAATTATAGGATTAGTCTATGGCTATGATACACTTTGCATCCTCTTCAAAATGTAGGGTTATGTATTGTGCTTGTTTCTATTTTCTAAGTTGGAAACTCCATTAGTATGAGCAATGAAAATGAAAGGCAAGCAAATTCATTCTTTTCGGCCCCTCTCTCATTCTGAGGATTTCCAGGATCCTTTATGTCAGGGAGCCTAAACATGTCCTGTTTGACTGTTGTATGCACCTTGCCCAGGGAGAGAGGATCACCCTTAGAGAGATTTTGTGTTTAAAATTCAGTTCAGCAGTTGTCACCTGGTTGGGACCCTAAATGATTAACATTGCTAGGCTTTATGGGCTAGGAAGAGGTCAGGCTAAAGTATCCTTCATCCCTGTGCCATGTCCTTTGGTGCTTAGAGCAATAACCAGCTAAGGGGCTAAACAGCCCAAGTGTAGCAATCTTACCTTCTCAACAGGAGAGAGTTGTTTTTAGCTGCTGTGTGTGATTTCACTAAATCCTTTGATATTGGCATTTTTCTTTAAAGCTAAAGCTCTTGAAAACTATTTTGATCAATTACCTCATTCAGGAACATTCAGGAAGCTGCTCTATATGTTTAACCATAGATACAGCTTCGGTCAAGCTATCAAAGTCATTTTCATTTTTACAAACTATTATTCTAATGGGAATTAGATGACTAGTGAATGATTGTTTCTTTAAAAAAAGATCTCCAGGTGATTTGTCAGGAGATAATTGTCTGAGTATTGGCATTTAAGGGCTGCATTTCCTTTTAGGAAGGAAAAATGTTAAATGCTGAAATTAAAATAATGTTGCGACTTTGAAAATGGGACAAAATTAGCTTTATCTTCCCCTAGTTGTACCTGGGAATTAAGTCATAAAATTATGCATATATCCCAACTTAATTGCCCTGTGTCAGGTTCTGCTATTTTTATTCTGGTTCGGTAGCTGTTACTTCATCCATACTTCTACTGATGTCAGTGGAACTCCACATGCAATAGAAAATGATTCATTGTGAGTAAAGCCATCAGAATTTGGCCTTTTGAAGTTCGTGTGAGCTTTGCTACTGACTTCATTGGAGATGAGAAATTGCTCATTGATCATCTTCTGAGAACCAGAGTTGAGCTTTGTAGGTTTGGACAAAACATAGCACACTGCTCCTTAGTCCAGGACAGAGAGTACAGAATTTTTCATAGTGTTACTAGGGCATTTTTATTTTTAGTGTTTTTTAAATCATGGTGACCCTTCTACATCCATTATGATCTGGGAGAAGGAAAATATGATTAGGGAGGTCACAAGATCCAAATTTCCTTCACGTGTAACAGAAAGAGGGTTGATTATTTCAGGGGATAGGAAATACAATGTTGTGTTTTCAGTCTCTTACTGTGTGTACTCAGGCAAAGCTCTCATTCAGAACTGAGGTGGGAATTGGCCCAACCATAATGAAATGAAAAATCTAGTTGCAGAAATTCAAGTAACATGCATGTACAAGGAGGAAAAACCCTATATTGATGCCAAATGTTGATGTCCTAGAAAGGTGGATGGATGAAGTAATTCTGGTTCACTAAAGTTTTGGGAATTTTTTTAACCTCTGTATAGCAGTAGTATTTCAGTGTCAAGCACTAAGTAAGCTCATGTTATCATATAAATTAGAAGTGGGTCTGTATCATGCTGGGTTTACTCAGGAAAGAAGGAAGTCATCATTATCCCTCTCATTTGTCCTTGAAAGCAACTTAACCAGTCCTCTGAGTTACACCATTTAGAACCAGAAAGAAATTTCTCCACAGCCTCCTCGTGTTTGCCACAGTTAAGCCAGCCATGGCTTTGCCAGGCTCAGTAGCTCATTATAACTTACTAATAAGTTATAATCAAGTTGTTGTAGCTGTGCCCATCTGAGGCTATGATCAAGGCAAGGTTTGGAGGGATATATATCAAAGATTTGGCTGCTTCCCACAAAGTTTGTCATAGTAACTTAAGTAGAGGAAACTGAAATGTCCTTTTATCACTTTATGCATACCGCCTTCTCAAAGATTATACTTTATATCTTCAGTAACAAGAAATAATTGATAGTAAACTGTTTTGGGAGCAACACTGGTGACTGTAGCAGCTCAGCTCCTGCATTATGTGCCTTTAACAGTTACCATGTTCTGGAACTTCCCAGTAAAACATAAAGAAGTAGTGAAATCTCCCAAGCTTGGTACAGTGGTGAGAGTTTTACAGATGAACTAACAATAAACATTTGGTCCAAATTTCCACTGAAGTTAGAACTGACTTAGGTACTTACATGGTCTCTTTAGCTTCATTTTCATTTTCCTACTCTATTTGTGTAATAACTACTGGCGCTTTAAGCAGCCAGGAAGCTCATCTCAACAACATTCTTTCCTTCTCCAGGTATGTTTGAGTGCCTCTGTTAATGCTATCTTCAATCAATCTGCTATCTGGCCAAATGGAATTTTGGCAATTTATAAAGTAAAACCCATTGGCAGTAAAATTCACCTTACACCAAATATATAAAATATCCATTTTAACATAGGGCAAATATTTGGTAATGTCTCAAGGCATTACAAGCTGTGTTTATACCTTCTTTTCCTCTCTCTTGCTTAGTTTGGACAAGGTCAGTTCAAAAGTCCTTGTTTATATATTTTTCAATGGTCTCCTCTTACCTTTGTGTGTGTGGTGCAACTAGGGAAAGGTTACCCAGTGAGAGCATTTGCTGTATGGATGAACTTGTAGACGATGGCATATCAGGGAGCTTCTAAAGGAAATATTATATGGTCCATCAAGGCAATCTCAAATTTCCTGATTGCATATATTTAAATAGGATAAGCTCCAGTTACCTAAGCACTTGTTTTGGCTGTAATGGAAAATAGGAGACTAATGTGGACCATAATGCCTATCTCATCCCAGCCCATCAAGGTATATGAAAATAACTCTAAATATCTATTATGAGCAGAAGAGGGATGGTGGATGAGAAATTGAGTTTATGCAACTATAGACGAGGGGAAGGGGGGGAAAGTTTAACTGCATCTGGCTTAAGATTATACCTGTTCATTGAATACATTCATCAGTGTCTGGTTTTGTATTTCTTCTTCCTCACGATACCCCAGATAAGAAGTGGTAACTAAGTCTTAATGGTTTTAAAACTTTCTGTCTGTAACCATAAAGTGACCATTTACAAATTGGAATGCATTGTTGAGTGGGGATCCAGTTCCTTTCTTTGCCAGACCTGTCGGTGCAGTTAGATCTTTGAGTTAAGAGAGCAGACTGTTGAAAAGGTAGATTTTGTGTGTATGTGTGGTTTGTTTGGGGTTTTTTTTGAGGCAGTATGCATGTTAGGAGTTTTATCAGAAGACAGCTGCTTAGAACAGCTGTCTGCTTATGTGCCCATCTTAGGAGAGAATGATTAATGAATTCACTTGGGCAGTGAGAAACTCAGTTCACTGATCCATAGTTTCAGCACAGGTATTGATGTGAAACTAATGAGAAATTTGATGCTCAAATTTGAATGTTTATTCCAATTACCAAACAACAGATCTAAATTAAAAAATAGCGTGAAACCTTAACCTTTTATTAGTAATGTAGAAAGCTGAACTGTGGCTTTGCTTCAAACTGAAGACTCAAGGCACTACTAGCTGCATTGTTTTGGGGCACGGAGAAAGAATGGCTACTTTTGATTGACTTTACTACCTGAATGACTACCTGATAATTGGAATCTTTTTCGTTCCACCTCAGCAAACTAGGCTGTAATGCCACATCCTCCTACTCCAGTTTTTACCTTGAGTATTTTTCTCAGGAATCAAACACATACTAGGAGCTGAGCTGTAGGCATCCCCTGCAGGTCTCTTACCACACTGCATTCAATCTGTTCTCTGAGATAGGGTTGTTGCCTGCTTGTTGTGTAGTACATGGGAGTCCCTTAAAATGCTGAACAGTCTGTATAAGCAAAAGGTAGAAGAAAAGGTAGATACTAGATACAGAAAGAATTGGCCATGGATTGCTCACACAAGTGAAAATAGTTCAAACACTTTTGTACATATTTTTCAACAAGTGTAGGGCTGGCCCTACACTGGCAGTGCTCAGACACTGCAGCTGTGTGTTCAGAGGGCATGATTCTGTTCCTTTTCTCCTAAGGTGCCCATTCATTTCTTTATACAATAGCCACTGGGAGGATTAGAGCACAATTTCCATCTTGTTCCCATTAGTTATTTGTATTCCAACATCAGCTGGAGACCTTTGTCAAGAGCTAGACCTTGTTGTACTTAATGCTATGTATATCCATAGCAGAAGGCAATTCTTTCCCCACAGATATTACATTTTATAAACCTTGAGGTTTAGAGATATCTGCTCTGTGACATACACAGTGACAAATTTCATTATTGTTTTAAGTCTAGCTAATGCCCAGAAAAATGCTGCTGGATCAGGGAGAATAAGAGCTTTAATTCCCCTGCTGGGGTTCTCCCTGTTGGGTCGTTTATTTATGAAAAGAAAGCGCTTCTTTTTTTTGTTGTTGTTTTAATTTCTTCTTTTCAAACTGAAGGTTTGGAGCTTCTTGGAATAAAAAAAAAAATTCTTTAAGCTTTTGTAAAGCAAAGAAAACTTTGAAAAGAAATGACCCAGTCCCCTCTTTGGTTCACACCTATCTGGTCAAAGAGTTCAGCTCTCCGTGGAGGCTCCCAGACCTAACAGCAGTCATGCGGAACCTGTTTGCTGCCTTTCAGGCTCAGCACTTTCCAGGGTGCCCCATCTCAACACGCCTGACATTCCTGGCCTGGCAGCCAAGAGGAATAAAACCTTTGGGGAGTACCTAAAATTAAATGACTCCTTTTGGTCAGATGAAGGTTGTTCACTTCAGTAACTCTGCTGCAACTCTGCCCTTCTCTCATTTAGTGGCCATGGAAAAGCCTTTTCTCCCCCTCACCTTTTTTTTCCCTTTAGGGGCTTTAAATGCAGTCTTTGAATTTTTCTTAGAATGCCAAGGCTGGGGAAATAAGCTTTGTTTTATAAAGAACAAGAGGAAAAAAATAAAGACCCCTCTTAGTGTTCTTTTATTGTATAAAAGTTGTTGTACACACGTTCCTGTAGGGGATGGCAGAGACAGCAGAACATCCTCTTCATTTATGTAAAGCAGTCTCTTGATCTGCCACCTCTTTAACATGAAATAAAGTAAGGACAAAAGGGTGTTCTCGTCCTTGTCCTGTAGCTTTCACAAACCTCTCAGAGGTTGTTTAGGTTTTGGAGGGAGCATGGGGGATGGCAGAGCATGCTTCGCCCTATGAGCCTTCCACTTCAATGGCACTTACACCTCCTACTCTAACACCTCGTGATTTATAGGCAGGTTTTTATCAAGGGGATTTTCAAAATGGTCTCTTAGCTGGAGGAAAGGCCCTGCTCTGCAACTTTGATTCTGTAAGGTACTTAAGAGTGAGCCTAACTAATTGACTTTGGCAGGACTGATGTCTTAAAATCTAGGCATGTGCGTAAATAAGTTGCTCTGCTGGTAATCACAGTTGAGTTACAAAAAATACCTGATATATAAGTCACTATGCTAACCACTTCTGTGCAGTAGGACTTTTTTCTTTACCTGAGCTTTTTCCTTTGTCCACAGCCACCATCTATTTATTTTCCTTTGCCACTTAGCTCCATTTTTCACCTTTTCTCCTCTATCCTCCTGCCCTTTTGATCAATTCTTTCTTTCTCTTTTTATCCTGTATGGATTCTCTAGAGTGGAATAGAACCCAGTAATATTTACACAAGTTCAATTTTGCAAGCCCTGGTCAATGTTTTATTTTTTAAACTGCAGAATAATTAGCTCACCCAAGCCTGGTTTTAAGCATTTGGCATGAAAATTAGAGTTAAATCAAAATAGTCTGAAAAACAAAATGATAAAGAAAATGAAAACACTCATCAGTGCTTCTCAGTAGTTGGCTTTTCTGCAGCTTTTTGCATTGATGCAAATCATTATTGTAATCCAGAACTGTGCACACTCTTATAAGGATCATGGGGCAAACTATATTTTTATTTCAAAATTAAGGATTAAGCTCACTGATAGAAGGTCACTAGATGTGGGTTGCATCCATGTACGAGGCAGCATTGCCCAGCTCTTCCTGAATTCAGAACTGGGAGAGAGATGGGCATCTCTTGCAAATGCATCCCTCAGCATGCTGCAGGTACCAGCCAGAGCTAGCTCTGCTTTATGGTATTCTATGCCACCAGCAGGCTGCAGATTACTGACTCTTGCAGGAAGAGTCCCAGCTGACAGCAGTCTGTGTTACTGTTCTGGGGTATTGGTTTGCAATTCTTTGTCAGAGTTCCTCAAATTTTGATGAGCAGCTGTTGCTGTTCCCTGTTAATCCTCTAACAGTCTTTAGGCTGTGTTGCTTTCTGAGGATGAATGACATCTCCATTCAAGGAACAAGGGACTCAGTCTTTCTTACCTGTATACATGTCCCAATGTCCCAACATCTCATTACTCTGCTGATGCTGCTCCCTGGATTCAAGAACTAAAGAAAATTAGTGTTTTCTTGGTTAAGGGCTACAGACTTGGTCCATCACTATCAAAGCAGTGTCTACTTCTCTCATGCTTTGTTCTTTCTCTATCTTGTTCTTCAAGATGTGAAGGTCTGACTATGAGACACTCCATTCCTCTACCAGTGTGAAGTTATCTTGATGATACCTTCTCTACTCCTGCAGGGAAAAGGGTGCCAGGACATCTGCAGCTGTTATTTTCACTGATCTTTCAGTGAACAAACCACATACAGCTCAAACGTAGGCTAATAAATTCAGAAGACATGACAGATATTTGCAGAATTGAAGAACTGGGGAATTTGGGGGATGCAGCATTTTTTTGTTGCCTTTGCCCTCCCTAGGTAGAGAAAGGTTCTAAATATAAAAAAGGATATTTCATGTTGCATACAAAGGAAAACAAAATGAAGCTAAGAGCAATTAGGCTAGACAGATGAATAAGCTGCCTAGTGAGGTAGCTGAGTCACCATCATTAGAGGTGTTCAAAAAACAGGCTAGATAAAATCCTTGAGGGGGTCAGAGTGTATGGGAAAATCCTGCTCGATAGAGAAGGCTGACCTGGCTGACCCAGGAGGTCTGCTGCTGCTTCTGCCTCTCTTTATTTAAAAACAGAGTTGAATTCAGAGAGTAAAAGAGGAAAACAAAACCCAAGCCAGGTGCCTGTGTCTGGTAAACAGTTTTCTTTTGTTCTCGGTGATGAGAGTTGTGGAACAAAAAAAAAAAAAAATCCCTAAAATAAAAAATGTATGTGCAGTGTTTGCAGAAGAGATGTGATAAAAGATCCATGTCTGCTTAGCAGAGAGCTGGAGCATCTTTCAGCAGACCTGCCAGAGCCTGGAGGGGAAATTCTTTCAGTGTGAAGAGATGGGGCACACAGGTGAGGTTATGCACCTGTGCAATGGAGAGAGAAAACAGGCAAGTCTTCTCTCCAGGGCCTTCTGGGATCAGGCCTGTGCAGCCCAGGAGTAATCCTTCTGGAAACTTGGTGCCTTCCTGATTTGTGAAGATTTGACCCAGTGACTGTGGTTCTCAGCTGTGCATAAAAACATGAAGCTGGAAGCCTGGGCTCCCAGGGGCAGGGGCCAGCACTGACACACAGGGAAATCCTGCGGCTGGTGCTGTTCCCAGGGTCAAGCTGATGGTCAGAATCAGCAAGGAAGAGATTCAGGCTTAAGGCAATAAAAGTTCAAGGAATCCTCAGAAGTCTTCAGCATGACCACAGAAAAAAACTCCAAAAGTCACAACAAGCCAACAGAATCTCAAAGAAGGTGATTCAGTTCATCTCTGTCAATTTTCTTTTTGAGCTAGACCTCAGAGATGACAGGAGTCAACTGCTGAGGACTCCATGGGACAGACTGCTACCTTCCCCCACAAGAGTTCTGAAATGCAGGTGCATGCTGGCCTTTCTCCACATGCAATTCCTGACTGCAGGACAACATCCTTCTTGGGATCTCAGCGTAGAAAAGCTTTCTCTTGAACGCCCAGATGTTGCATATCCACCAGACCTATATGATAGGCAAAAAAGTAAATGAAGAGAGTGTTTTTTCCATCTTTAATAGAAGTTCAGAAATTACTGTCTTCTGGCATTATAGGGAATAGTAAGAAACAGAAGGAAAGAGATTTCTTAAATACAGAATTATAGATTTGTTTTCTGCTAGACTCCAGCTAAGACAATACCTCCTTATATTTCCCAGATGCAGAATAGATAATAAAATACCCTGCTCTCCCCAGAAACCTTATGATACTTGAATGAAAAATGGGATCAGAAGCTAAGTCTTAAGGTATTATATCCTTGCCAGTGGACAAACACTACTTTTCTGCTATGAATACAGTAGGCCCTGGTGCTGTGTGTGTATTGTTATCTGCATAACAGGAGCTGTGTGCACAACAGAGCTCTGCCATTCTGCAACAGTTTGCTTTCAGAGCCCATGGACTCGTGTTGGTGTTTATCACTAAGTTACTTCTCAGGAACTGGGCCAGATCAATACTGTATTCTTTCAGACCTCTCTAAACCCAGCAGGGAAGGCAATCACAGTGGTACAGAACTCTGCACCTTCTGGAACAGATCAATACCCTGACAGTGCTAAGCTTTGTTCCTTCACCAGCTTTAAGATGTTCTGCATGCTCTACATGATTGCTTAAAGGTTTGTTTTCTCTTCTTCCTATATGACAACGCTGCTCCCTCCCTGATCTTTCCTAATAACATCACTGTAATTGCCTTGACATGAAATAGCAGCACAAACACAGATGCTTTGCTTTGAGGTGTTTTATCTCTTCATGAACGTCTCTATTGGCTGAGGGTGTTGATTTCACTTCAGTATGAAATCAGAGCTTTTTTTTATGCCTTTTCTTATTTGCATTGTTTTACTAAACTTGACAAACCAATTTTGGCTACTGGGATTAGATTTAGGGATTGTATTGCAAGGTGTGGTAAATACAGTAATCTGTAAAGAATATTAAATTTTGTGATGCAGTTTATCTTAGTCTAACACCTTTCAAATAAACCATCTTGTTTGTCTCAGAAATACTGCAGGGCACATACCTTTCAGCAAGTGTTAGGTGGAATAAATCAGCTTTTCTTTTGTCCAGCTGGATCTAGAACTCCTGCCCCTCATTTCTTTTCCCTGATGCGTGCTGTCATCTGAAGCTGCAGAACTTGTAGTCTTCCTTCAAAACCACATCTGGTTTTCTCTTTTTGAGAAATAAGTGCATGTTAGAGAGTGTTAGACAATCTAAAAGGCAGAATTAGCCATTCCAAATTACCAGATTTTTCTTCTAGACCTGGGAAGTGTGTGTAGTTATAGAATTGTTTGAAAAAGGCTGATGTTCAGTGGCTTTTCATGTGTACATAGGTCTTTGCAAATCTGTATATATTTATAGGATAGTATTAAGGTACTTACTGCTGAAGCAAGGAAAAGGAAGGGCTGCTCAAAGCATGAGTTTGAGCAGTCTGGTGATGGTCTAAATTGCACAACTTGAAGGCTTCTTAGTGATGTGCTGCTAACAAGGAACATGCTTGTTCCACCTGCTGAAAATGAAAAAAAGGGTGGTTCAGAGAGCCCTTTGTTGTGTTTGGACAATTGCCAATCAAATGGGAATCCTTTGTCAAGGATCTATGTCTTTAGGGCTGCTCTGCTGAAGTTGGTGAAAATTTTTCCTCGATGCCAGCAGAGATGGAAGAGTTTGTAAACTAGGCAGACTTCTGTTTCTGCTCTCCTCTGCTGTGGAGAGGGTCAGACAAGATGATCACACTGGTCCCTCCTCTATTTATTATCTGCAAATTTGTAGCTCTTGTTGGACAGCTACACAAAGGGAGTTCTCAGTCCAAACCCTCTCTGATACTTTGAACTGAATTAGCACTTCATCACATGAAAACCTTCAGGCCTTAAGGCTGGACCCACGGGAATGTTGCTGGTTTGCTTTGATAGTTGACTTCCGCTCCATTTACCAGGTAAAGCATTAATCCCTCACAGCCCTCTCCTCATTTTGAAGGTTTTTAGCTGCAGTTCTCTGTTGTGCTTTGAAAAGCCTGTTGTAAGGAGTACAAATTAGAGATACACTGCCTTCAAACCAGCGCCTGCCCACTCCTGTCTGTGTGTAAAGCAGGATAAGATATGCAATTTGTAGGTACTATGATTACTGGCTTAGGGAGAAGATACAGCATTTCTCAACATTTTTGAGACACGAATACAATCCAGCCAGGCCATTTTCTGTAATATGTGGTTCACTGTATCTGATGTATATTTTTTTCATCTCAGACATAAAGGTAAATCCTTTTCATTTACATAAGCGGGCTCCATAAACCAGATTACCCGAATTAATCATAGATATTTAAGCATATTACATTGCTCTGTACCACAAGCTAGCATTCCTAGAAGGTGGATCAGAGATAAGGGTCCCATAAATTACTGACCAAATCCTTTAGTCCATCAGGCTTTATTTCCACTAAAATCAGTTTTGCCTGAGTAAGACCTACTGGATTTGGCCCTGATACGCTTTTATATTCATAGACCCTTCAGATATAAAGAAGGTTTCATGAAGGAACTGTATCAATTTTTTTACTATTATTAAATTCATGGTTTCAAATGAAAGTATAAAAATAAGCTATTCTTTAGTAATGGTGCTGTTAATAAACATGCATGTTATATCTCTATCATGCTTGGCTTCTATTAGCTTGTTAGATTTTATTTAACATCTCTACTATGTTATTTCCAGTAAATAGTTTTAATCATGAAACACAGAAAGCTGGTTATTTTACCCTTGGTAAAAGAAAGCTCTATGTACAGTTATTCTCTAATCTTTTTCCTCTCTGCTTCCTAGAAGGCTCTTAAGTTTTGTCTGCCGTTTGGAAATCAGTTGGGCTACAGGCAGGGCATACTGTTACATGCAGAAGTGTAGGGAATATTCTCCCCACATGCTCCTTTCCCCTAATCAAACACTGCAGATGCATCTTGTCAAGAGAATGCACCTCAGCCTCAGAAATCAAAGGAAAGTGACTTCAAGGAGGACAGAGCAGCACAGCAGCAGCTGACCCCACACCAGACCCCACAGGCAGGTCTGTCAGCAAAGCCAAGGAGGAGACTAGGGAAGATGAGCTGACACCCCATGACACTGCTGCAGAGATTCATCCTGGAGCTGGGCATCTGGGTCCTTCAGCTGCCAAGGTCAGCGGAGCAGCCAGCTCCCATGCTGGAGCCGTGAGAGCAGCGCACGTCTCAGCTCTCACACACCAAGGGCTGAGGAGTTAGCACAGAGCAGTGCGTGCAAAGGTCTGGGTGTGCACGCAAGTGAGACAGATCTAGGCCAAGCATTAGAGGACTGAAATGTTTTTCTTAACAACTTTGTTCTTCCTGTAAGTAAGTTTTCTCCCCTTTCTCTCTACTATATACTTCCTATCTTAGCCTCATCCAGTCACAAAGATTTCCAGCAGAAAATCTTTCTCTACTTCTAGTGCACAGACACAGGGATTTTTAAAAAAAGTATTTTAATTTCAAGCTCCCTTTTAAAAAGAATGTCACTACCTGACATAGTCTTTACTCAGGGAGTCTGTTAATGATTTCAGCAGGGTTTTCTAAAAGGACTGTCATATGTTGGAACAGTAGCAAGGTACAGCAGCTTTATTTCAACAAATCTGCATGCTGCAGTTCAGAAGAGGTTAATGGAACAAATAGCATTGAGTATATTTAAAAGATGGAAGATTCCTCTTCCATAATATTGTTTCTATACTCCATCTTCCCCTCCTATTTCAGAAGAGCTTCAAAAGCCTAAACCAGTCCACCGTCCTCTGGTTTTGTCAAACTGAGCTTACTGAACCAGAGTCCTGTGCAGGGAATGGAAGCTTCTCTTTTTTGTTTTTTTGTCTGTGTGAGAGTGATTGACACCTTGTAAAGATCTCTCACTTCTGCTTTGTCCTTCTATCTTGTTAAATATGCTGCACTCCACAGCTTGCTTAAGAGTGGCATAGCACAGAAGAGATCTTGTGCTGCTCTAGATGGACTTCGTGCTTGTTTTGCAGTCCAAGACTCACCCATTTTACTGTTCCTTCCCATTTTCTCCATATCTTCCTTTAGCTTCATCATACAATAGGAGCTCTGATTCCCAGGTGGCTACATCTAGTGCTATGGGATGCAGTGGAAGGACAATATGCCCAGAGTGGTGTCACACAACCATACTGCACCTACTTAATCTCTTAATTACATGCATCTATTTAATCTCTCAATTATGCTCTACCAAATGATGAAATCAGGACTAGCAAGTTGTTTGTAGCTGGCCAGTTTTTCCTTATTGTCTCAGAAAAGAGAAGCAGGACCTTGAGTTTTGTGACTATGTACAGTCATACTTCAACAGGATAGTTTGATATTTCATAGTGCACAAAGGACTCTGGCCTTCTGTATTTTGACTCTTATAATCTATATTCCTAATTTATTGGTGAAATCAAAAGATTGGGGTGGGGGGGTGTCAGGTTTTGTTCTCGTTTAATCAGTACCAGGGTACTACTAACCAATATGGTTACCTAATGAGTGATCTTCTGCTGAGTCTCTGCAGTCAGGTGAGAACATAAAACTACCTTGAAGTACCAATGGTCACTGCAAAATGAAATCTGTAGTACTAGCTAAACCGCAGCCATTAGATGCTATCACTGGGATTTGAAATTAAATTAAGCAGCTGGAATGACTCCTATCCTGCTAACATCATCAACCATATCAAAGATAATCATTGCTTTTATTACTGCAAGCACAGGATGCAGCTGGAAGTAAAACTGCCGATTATCAGATCTCAGTTTAGCCAATTTTGACTTCCAGTTCAGAGATTTGAGTTGTCAAAAGGGACATTTTAAAAGAGATCAGAGCCTTTGAAGTGGTAACACACAGGAGCCTGGGGGGCAGAGTCATAAAACTTCTGTGCACTGTGTGGACTAAAACCACAGAAAATGTTTCCTGTTTTATAGGGGTGCAGGGAGAAAATGAAAACTGCAGAAGCTGCTCAGACTAGGATGTAGACAGTGTGGTGGTGTCCAGAAAAAGCCTTATTATCTCCTCTGCTTTAATGCTCTGGTAATGTTTTTTCCGGGAACACGAGGATTCAGAGAAAGCAGAAGTTCCCATTACCAATTATCTTCATCTTCACATTGTTGGACTTTACATTTAGGGCTCTGCTCTGCTCTAAGATGTGTGGTTGTGAATTACCACAAGCTTTGAAAGAAACCCAAACACAACCCTGCTGTTATTGTGGTTGAGACACTCAGCAAAATATGCACTTAAATACCTGGAGTTGGAGTAGCAATGAGAGAAAGTCACTTAGCTTCTAATCAGTGAGGTTCTGTAGTACAACCTCCACAGGATTCAGAACAGATTCAGCCTTAAGGCTTACAGGGCACACAAAGCCACCACACTTTTACACCAAAGATTAGTCCTGGTAGTAGAGATCTAATGGAGAAAGCCAGAAGAAGGTAGCTGCACCTTAGAAAGTGAGGTTATTGGAGCAAATCAAACAGAGCAGGGCGTAAGGTCCAGCACATCATCTTAGGTGTAGTATGGCTTCCATATTCAGAGCTACAGGATTCCACAACTTCATAACAGCTTGTTCAGGTTTGAGGGGTATGTCAGATTTAGAAGAAAGCCAAAACTGCACCAAAATATTTGGTATTGACAATGAACTAAGTTTAGCATTAGAAGTGTTAATTTTGTCTTTGCATTAATTTGTTGTTGTAAGGGTTTGCTCAGATCCTGATAAGAATTTCTCGTTCAGAAGGACAAAATAATGTACTTCTGTGTAGAAAATGGTATACTGTGATCTGGCAAGACATGATCCTTTAAGGGACCAGTTGGTGGGGATTGCAAGTGAAAACAGTCTAGTTCTTTGATCTGTAGCTGACTGTCACCTCTTACCAAGAACAGCATCTGAGCTTCATAATTTTTAATCCCCCCAAAGGAATTTTTTTTTTGACAAAGCCCCAATTGATTCATTGTTTTCAGTGCATGGGCACTGTAAGGATGCCCAGGGCAGGATGTGGTGTGAAACTCCTTGAGTGCCTCTTAAACCCAAGGTTTCCTTGCTGTGTCTGGCTGGTCAGTTAGGTACCCACTGTGTAGGAAGGCACGGACTGTAACAAAGCCAGGAGAGACCTTTAAAAAGAAAGGTTAGTTCATGAGTGGCCCTCTTACTAGCTTAGAAGGTCAGCTCTTCTCTAGACTGTGTCAGCATCCTTGGAGAGCTGGTTAAAGAAAATAGTATCATGTGCCTTTTACAGACAGAAAAGAGCAGAGCCAATGCCCTCTGAAGCTAATTCAAAGTTTCCAGTTGATGTGAGCTGACACTGCATCACGTCATTCCTGTGCTGAAGCTGTGGATATGTGATGTGCTAAAGAAATTCACATGCAAGAAATTATTTAGTTGTCTTGGAATGCAATCCCCATCAATGCAAAGCCCAACTGGACAGGTTTTGTGTTTGGCAACTTAGAAGTCTCAGAAGAGAATCCTTGCCCACTTACAGCTAAGGCTTTTTCACTTTTAGTAATGATCTTGAATCTTTCTGTTCTCATCACCCCACAGAGCTTCATACAGCTTAGCAGCCAGTTTCACTGACCATGCTGTGAGTGCTGGGAGAAACAAATGCAAAAGAGCTGTAAGCAAGAAGAAAAATTTCTTTTCCCAGGTGTCCTGTAATAGTTTTCCCCAATCTTCACCCCATTCTAATTGTGTGTTTTTTCTGCCTAAGGGCACCAGGGTTGTATCCCAGGCAACACTGGTCTGATCTTTTTCCACTGTGTATTTTTGCTGGACAGCTGAACCCTAGCAAAGATGCTCTAGCTCCATCAGAGCAAGCCCCTCAGATGGTGGCCTTCTTAGGGAAGAAGGTAAATTTCCAGTTTGATTGCCTCATTTGTTTTTTAATAATTGAGACAGATTGTTTTTTGCCTTTGAGAATGGGTCCTTGTGTGCAGTCAGGTGAGCTGTTTGCTAGTGGTGTCTGCACTAGTATCAGATAAGTAGAAAAACCCCTCAACCTGACAATTCACTTGAGAATAATCTGATCTGGTTTGCTTTGCTGTTCCCTCTTGAATTGGACAATGGCTTTTCCCCTGTTAAAAAGTTGACACAATGAGACAAGTGTGTGATTATTGTATCCCTTTATGTCATTTGAGTAACTTGAGATAGCCTAGTGTAATGTGAGTAATCTGTGTTCACCACCCCTTGAATCTATCTGGAGTTGATTGGCGTATCTGTGCATTTTAACTTGTCTGGAAGGCTCTTATCTCCTTGCTGCACAGCATCAGTTGCAAATTTTAAACCTTTCTGTTCAACTGTATGTTTAAATATGTTATTCTTCCCCTTTCCTCTTAGGGTCTTAGCAAAGAGCTGGTTTTGCTGTGTTTGGTTGATGGGTTTGTTTGAAGTAAACCCAATGACTCCTTTAAAACAAAGGAATCGGGGGAACCAGGTAATGCAGCTGACAGACAGGTGATCTTGATAACACTGTCTGGTGCCTGATAGACTGCCCCTGAACATCTGAGCCATTCACACCATTTTAGACAGTTAACACTGCTTCTCCACCACTGAGCAAATCATTACTTTCCATCCTGACCCATTAAAGTTAAGACCTCCATGTGCCTTTCAGGTACAGCCTGTGGTTAGAGAGTGATGCAGAGGAGGGCCACCCTCTGAGAAGTGCTGCAGGCACTCTGCCTCAGTGCCTCCAGGCGTGCAGGGGAACAGGGCAGTAGTGCCAGCCCTAGGCAGTTGCCAAAACAACCCATTTTATTGAGTGGTTTTTTATCTGTACTTCCTTTTGAAAAGACTCGGATTACAAACGAATCTTGAGAATAGCCTTTCCTTTGGTGGTGTTGCACCTTAAATGTCACTTAATTTATTTGGAGTGAAGGTGACATAAAAGTGTGGGTTAAAGGAACAAATAGCATGCTGCAGGGGGAGAAGGGAGAAGATACATTCTAGAGGAAGTTAAGATGCTACTTTGACACTAAGTTTGTCCTGTTGATGTAAGCTCAGTTTGAAACTCCACCAGCTGCCTCAGTTTCCCTGCCAGATGCAGAATTCTGTTTAGGAAGGAGAAGTGATTCTCAGAGTTTAGAACTCTGAGCTATGGAGTCTAAGGCTGGTCTTTCCTGCCTTGTGTGCATGTGATCCACAGCCATGATTTCAGCCCCAAAATGAATCAGGTCATATAGTTAAGATGGATTTTAGGCTCCCAGCATTGGGTCAAAAAGGCTGTAGCCCTGCAACACAAAATACTGAGCTGGTAAACACTTACTGAACTGGTTAAAGGCTGTTGGACATGGTAGCTTTTTACTGGCAGGCTTTGTGTTTTAGCATGAAAGCATCCAGGCAGGTTGTAGGGGGCAAGTGGGTGTCCTTACTCCCTATCTACAGCCATAAGGCCATAAGTGCACAGTCTGCTCTGTAGCATATTCCACTCTTACTCCCGCCCCTGAGAAGGAGAGTGTCTGGTAGCTGATCTAGGCAGCTTCTTTGGCCCTTTATCCTCACTGTTCTGCTATGTAAGGGAAATTTTCTCCCTTCGTGGAGGAGTGCATACAGATTTTTTTTGTCCTTTTCTTCTCTCAGCTGAATGAGCACCAGAGCATCCTGGCAATGTCCATTGGGGCTGCTTTCTAGTGTCCTGCTCCTCTGCTACATGACCCTTGAAGGATGTGGGCTACACCTGGGACTAGTGAAGTATTTAGGGTCACCCTCCCTAAAACTACTGCCTTCCACATCCAGATGAGCTACTGCAGCTCTTGCTAACTGTCAGGCAATGTGGCTGAAGAGCTATTTCATGTCATACTGTTCAGGTTAGGATGAGAACCTAAAAACCCCACCCCTCTTGAAAGCACTTCTACTCTCTATACTTGAAGCTACAAAGCTGATTCTGAATCTCTATTCTCTTTGCATTATACACAATGGGATCGTAAGATTCACAAATGAGAAATAAACTGGGAATCCTGTGATTAAAATTGTACAGTACAGAATGTAACCTTGCTCAACGAAATTAGTACTTTTGCTAATTTAGTCCCAAAGCATATTGATTAAATGCATTTTACTACTTCAGTGTATACTGGAAAATCCAATTAATATAAAAAAAAGAGAATGAAAACATCCAAGCCACTGAACTTTGGATCATAAATGTTAATCCATCCTGCAGTATCTTTTGAATAGAACACACACTAATTTTCTCTCATTGTTACAGAACAGATTTCACATAAAATAATGCTGTAATTGTTTGAAGAAAAAAAAAGTATTTGCCATTTGGTGTTTTCTATTTGCTCCTCCTTGATTGAATTCATTAAAAAGGGTTTTTTCTATCCATAAGAGCTTTCAGCAAAGTCTCCTTAGTGACAAATATTTAGTACCAAAAATATCTGAATGTTTAGTAAATGAGGAAAAGAAACCTCAATGATATTCAGCCACAGGTAGAGAATTTGGTCGAGTTTAGGACCTTGTCTGGACTATGTCCATACAAGATAATGGAAGAAATGAATCCTTTAGTGCTGCTGAAGACCAAGGGATCAGCTTTTCTTAGGTGAATGGGAAGAACAATCTTCTGGCCACAGGCTTTGTGCCAGCAGTACCCACAGATAGTTCAAATGATGAAGAATTTTATTTGGTGATGCATTTGGGGCAGAACCTCAAGAATCCACTACTAAAGTCAGCATAGAAATTCCCCTGTCTCAGACCTGCTTTATTTCCTGCTAGAGTTTATAATACAAGATATTTGCTGGGGAGAAAGTAATTTTACAGCAAATTACTGGTGCAAAGACAGTAACTACAACTTGGTAGTGGGAGTCTCTAGTGAGGAAGGAAGCCAGTGGTGCTCTTGCACCTGAGATGGTGAATCTTTCTCAGCAAAGTGATGCTGCCAAGGGAGTGAAATTTACAACAGACAGCAGCTGAGTGGAATGGTGAGGAAGTTAAGAATTCCATTGCTCTTGAATTCTTACAGTTAGTGATATTGTGACAGATTTAGGAATATAAGGATAGGTTTGTGTTGAGAATTGGGGATGGGGTGGAGTCACGTTTAGAGAAATATTTTCACAGCCAGCACTTGTATAATTTCAGTAGTCCAGTGTTCCTGAGGTGTACCCATTAGAATGTGCTGTTGTCAGAGGGAATATTGGTGAGGAGACATCCCTTCTGGAGCCATGTCTGCAGGGAGATATGTGCAGATGTCTTTATTAGTTTCATGTCTAAGTGACTCCCCCGGAGGGTGTGCTAGCTGTTGGGTATTAGCAGCTTCCTAGAGAAGCCATGAAGAAGTCAATGTGCTCTTCACTCTGCTGGTTGTGGGTGGTCTCAGAAGGAAGGCATTCCCCCATCCCTCTTTTCTTGTGGAAAATAGAGTATCTGAAGTACTATAAAAATGAGAGACTGCTCTCAAATGGGTTTCATGCAGGCTGGTTCATAAATATTTGTTATCCTTAAAGAGGACAGTGTTTACAAAGTTAGCCCAGTGAAAGTATCATGAATTTTATCACATCCTAGCTTGCTTTTATGTAAGCAAGTTCAGATAAATACTACTGTATGATGTATTTGAATGTATCTAAGGGTTTTTTCACTAGACTGATATTTATGTTTTCAGATGGCCAACCTTTACTGCCATTACACTAGTGCTCTACTCACCAAAAAGCCCATTTGATTTCCGGTGCTATAAAAAAGAGTAAAAGAGTGAGGAACCTGGCATTTCAGACTACACTTTTCTGGGTTTAAGTATTTCATATGTGTTTTAAATATGGTATAACCTTACCCTTCACCCTGTCACTGTGCAGAGCTGTGTGAAGAGAAACAGACTTAGCATCATCATTATTTATTCTATGTAGCATGATCATGAAAATTCGTGTTTTCTAGATTTGGAGTTGCTTATGGACAGTTATAATTTGTTAACTAGCTGATGTTTACCAGTACAGAAGTGTCTGTATTTTGCAGAAGGCTGAAAGAATTATTAGCAGTATAGCTGTATTATGAACAGCAGTAGTATAGCTGTATTATGGAGTTTAATAAATGTTTTCAAAGCCTGATTTGTTCTTCATAAGAACAAATGTTCTTAATAAGAACAAATCAAACTCCAAACTTTATTTGGAGTTTCATCTGAGAGATGAGACCTCCTAAATTGTCCCAAAGGTGATAGCTTTTTTTGTTTTTTTTAGTCCAAAGACTTCCCAGCACATTCATTTATTTATTCAGCAGCCTTATACCACCCCTGAAAAGCTAGATGAAGGCATAGGAATGAATCCAGGCTTAAGTAATATCCAGTCTACCTTTTAGGAGCTCAGTTAGTGTTTAACCACAACCCTGCACAATGTCTGGGGACAAGAAGTAGAGAAAACAAACACCGTTTGAAACCATATTAGAGCTTAGGGATGGTAGAACCTAACTGTGTGATGAAACATTAAAGTCAACTTCCCCACGGTGACAAAAAGTGGCATGGCATTTTTTGAATTGCTAGAAATAGTTGGTACTTGTTTCTTAGCTTATCAACAACATGTTGTGGCTGTGTCAAGCAGACACATTAGCTTGTGAATTAGCCCTCAGGCAGTATCCTATATAGGACTCGGAGTGCCTGGGTGTGGGATCCCCTGGCTCAGAGGAAGAGTGCCTCCTGCTGATTCTGTCTCCAGTCCCAACAGTGACCTCGCTCCTCCGCCAGGATCTGACAGGTTTGCAACCCACGGGTGTGGCTGTCAGAGCAGCATTTTCCCCTCCTTTAGCTGCTTCTCTAATAAACTTGTTAACCATTTTGCATTAATAGGGAAACTTATGCAATGCCTGTCTTGCTGCCTTTGACAACTCCTTTGATGTCAACCATCAACAATTTTGGTTTAATGGACACGTAACATCCCTGGTGTGAGGATTTTTGTCTTTTTTTTTAAACTTTTGGTGTCAAATTGATAAGTCTGTGAGATAGAATAGATACACATAATGCCACTTTATCCTCACAATTGACAGTGAGGCAGTGAAGCAGAACCTCACCCAAAGCGACCCAGTTCTGCATGTGTAACCACACAAGAACCCAGCCTGGTCCTCAGGCCCACCTAACGGTGCAGCTCTGTGACATCTGAGCAAATAATAGGCAGAGAGTGTGAGTTTGTGAAAGTAATTATATAAAGCTGATGGCAAGGGACAAAAAGAAGAGGGGTGGGGGGAGAGAAAGTGAGCGGTTTGAGCGCTTTGACTATGTCCACAGCTGTGATGTCATAGGCACAAAGATGACAATAAAATTTGGCCAACGTGGTGTCAACTACACCTTGCTCCTATTGTCTTTGCCCTCCTATAATTTTGTATCCATGTGTGAATCGGCTCATTAGTGGAGGAGAGGGAAAATTGAGGTCAGGGTATTTAAACCTGACCTGTGCAAAGGCCATGCAATGCCTAAGCCCACCAGGGGTTTCACTTCAGAGCCCTGGACCACCCTTGAAGGTGACACCAATTCAAGCCTCATTTTATAAAGGCCTTATTAATTATTGTCTTTATAAGAAGGAGAAGCCATATAAAGAAATGTGTCATTCTTAGAGTAGGAGTAGGCAGGGGGAAAAAAAAAAAAGAGAGAGAGAGAGAAAGAAACAGAAGATCAAAAGAGAGCTTTTTTTTTCCCTTTTGCTTTTCATGCCTCAGAACCTCAAAGGAGGTCGGGGAACAATCAGGCTTAGGGGTCTCGTGTGCTTTCTGGCAATTAGACTCAGCTGATGGGCTGAAAGGGATTGAATGGCAGGGTTCAAGGCCCTTCTCCAGAGCTTCAGACAACAGGCTTTTCCAAAGCAGCAGAGCAGCAGACACCACTGAAATAATTTCAAATGGAGACTTACAGCCAGGGATTCATTAATTCACCGGCCTAAACAATTACTGGAACATATAATGTCTCTATATACACTTTGATAAAGACTGTCATCCTAGACCTTCATTTTCCCCATTTTTATTAGAGATTTTTAATGTTAGGTTTGAAAAGAACCTTTTATTTCTTCAATTATCAAATTAAACCTTTTTCTTTTTCTTTTTTCCAAAGGAGGGGGAATATAAATTCCAGAATTTTTGTTTTATGGCTAGGATTGATTTGAATTACAAGAGGAGACTGAGAAAGTTTTGTAAAGCATCCTTAAACATTCAGCCATAAATAGGATGGGAGCCTGAGTAGCAAGAGATCCCATTCTCCTCCTTCCTCTCTTTAAAGAGGGTGGTCTGGGACAAATGGATTTAAATGAGCTTGATGTGAGAGAATTAGCTAATAAAGGACATGCAGCAGAGCACTCTCTACACACAGGATGCATGTCTGCTGCAGTAGTCTGAACGTAGCAAACTCATCTAGCACTTCTAGTACAGTTAAAATCTCTTTAAAATAAGAAAACAACCTATTATTTTATTTGTTTTTTGTCCAACATAAGATTAGATGTTTTTAGTGCAGAATTGTGGTTCACTTATAAAATGTACCTGAGTGTCCCTATGAATATGAAGTGTAGGTACAGGTCCCTCTAGATCACTTCTGGCAGGGACCAGGTGTGTTTGGTTGAGGAAGCAAGGCCCTAGGTGAAAACTGTCCTCTGCTGAGGGTAGAGAAAAAGCCTAACTAGACACAGTCAAAAGTGGGTTTTGAATGGAAAATTGGATTTTAGACTAAATTGTGGTTTGTGTCTCACTGTTCTTCAGACACTTGTTACTTGGGGTTTTGTTGGTTTTATTTTTACTAGGGGAGAAACTGCAACACTATTTCAACAGAAATATTTCAAGTGAAAATATTTGGATTGGAAAGTAACATCAATGTGCTTTAGAAGGGCTGCTTCACCTAGCCCTGCTCTGCTCTCTGAAATAAGCCTGGTCAGACACCCATTAGCTTCTGTCCAGCAGTGATGTAGTGTGGGAGACACAGCCCAAGCAGGTAGTAAAGGTCAGAGAGCAATGTGAGGTATTTATGTCATGATTTTCAGAGAAGACACCAACTTGTTCACCATGCTGAGGAATCCAGGATCCTCTTAACCACAGCACAAATGTTCACTTATATTACAGGTGTGGTCCTTGCCCCATTCCCAAGCCAAAGCCCTGTTGGTATTTGCCGATCCCAACCATAAGACAAATATTGCCCATGCAGAAAACAGTGTTGGTAAGGAAGGCTGGCTACTGCATGATTCCAGTAGTCACTGTGTGTCTGTTTCCATGGACTGTGCCTAACCCACCTCTTCCTTCTACTGCTTTACAAGAGAAGCTCAGATTGGGTGGAAGCTGGGGCTGTGTGTTTAGGTGATCACACTCTCTTGGAAAGGGCAGTGTTGTTAAATGTGAAATATTCTTTCAAACTGTACAGGAAGATAGCACCAGAAAAATTGTCCAAGGCTTGAATGATCATTCTGCTTTTAGTCATGATAGAAGAAAATCTTTATTTTGTTTAACTGATCATTTTAATTTTCATGTCCTGCAAAAGAGTTGAGTTACTAAGATCCTCAGCATGGGCTTGTAATAACTATGACTTAATTCATTCTGATCCTATTCTGGAACTTAAGAGACTAGTTAAATCAAAACAGACAGAATCAAATGATGCATCTGGGAATCAGCTTAATTCCTGAAACAGTGATGCTGGTAGAAGTATCCATCAACTAAGATGATGATGATGGGAATCTACTGAGTATTTACTACACATCTAATATACCTGTGGATGCTAGCTGAGTGGGCTCTTTTGGGTTCCTTTGTTTCTAGAAAGGCAGAAGGAGGGCTACAGAAAGGTAGAATGGGTTAAAGTGAGCTGCTGTGAGTTATTGTGAATAAGTGCCCTTTCCATTACAGGACATGAGTGCTATAATGAGGTTCATTGAGGGAAGTTGTAGCTCTTTTGTACTACCAGCTTTACTTAAGAGATGAAGCTAACAGGACTAAAGATTAAATTGTCTGTTCTCTAGGTCTGTGTGGTATCCAGGCCATGGGATTTCCTTCCACTACACACCTCTGTGTCATTTTTGGTTTTGGCTGTCTGGTTATCAGCCCTGGATTGTTCCTATTTGTATTTTGTAACTGGAGTCTTAGGTATTTCTTGAGCACAGCTGGTGTGTTTGTCATGGGTACAGCAACACTGTGCAGCGTTAGCTTACATTAAAGGCATTTTGAGACTATTAATTTAACAATCTGTAGAACTCTCCTACCCAGGCCAGACTGTAATGATAATGTTTCTTATGTCTTTGTGTCAGTTACCTGTTGAACTTGTTTTTGTAGCCTCTGCTTAGCTGCTTTGTTGTAAGCAGGCTCTTTCCCTCTGATGATGGCCTTGTTACAACTCCACCGTGGTCACTATGTCCCTGTTTTCTGAAATATTAACACTCTGTGATTGCTGCAAATCTAGAGGACCACACTCCTGTATAATTGCATTTTTGTACTTCCCCGTTCTCCCTCTGTGGTTGCATTCTTGCATCTTTCAGCCTTCTGGCTTTAAATTGAGTTTTTAGTATCAGCTAATCAGTGTGCTACCTCAAAACATGGGGAAGATCTGAAAGGAGTGGGATGAGATGTCCTAGTCAGTTACCTCTCTGTTTACTCATGTCAGTCCAGTGGCCCTAGGTAATGTAAATGTTGTCAGTAGATCCTCCTCATGCCCATTCTGCTCACAGTATGAGACACCAGTGAAATCCTCTTCCCTGAAAGGTGTCTCCTTATAGTTTTGGAGACTATTCTTTCAACTCACCACCCCAGCCACCTTCAGCTGTAATCTGTCTCTTCCTCACCATTCTGCCTCATTCCCAAAACAAGCCTCTTTGTCCTTGCCCACTGCCCATTTATACCACTCTCAATCAATCTTCATTGAATGCAGTGGTACATCATTAACTTGTCTTCCGGCAAGCCACTTAACCCCCTAAACCCTGGAGCAGATTCATTACATTGCCATCTTCCAGTGAACGCTCACATCCACACTTGACTTAGGCTATTACTTAGTCACACAATTCATCATCCACATGGGTAGTTTTTTGCTCCTGATCAGATTGGTGTGACAGTATCTGGAGAGTATTACAAGAAGATATCCCAAGAAAAAGGCCCTGCTCAGTAAGTTTGTCTACATATTTAACTCTTACGGACCCTGGTCTTCTCCACTATCACCCAGAAAAGACAGGAGCCATTATGCAGCTCTTCTTTCTCTGTGCTCATGGTAGTTTTTGGCATGCTCTGAACCAGGGCTGTGCTTTGTATAAGGGAAATGATGCAGAATTCACCAGAGTTTTATGTAAATTTTTTAGTGTTAATTCTTGATTTTACATGGTGTTTTCTATTCTTTTCTGAGTTAGTGTTATTATCCGGACAGATTTCTAAGACATGACTGTAATGCACAGGACTTTTATGGTTAGATTGGTGTCAAACCTGAAATCCAGAAACCTCATCCCTTCACTCTGAATGAATGTTAGAGCTATGCTGTTTTGTGTCTATCACTTGAAGAGCCTTATTTTACTCATCTTTTGCTTTTGGGGGTTTGGTGGGATTTTTTGGGTTTGGGTTTGGTTTGCTGCATTTCCTTCATGCTACTTTGAAAGGGAATTGAGCAGCTGAGGTAGTTCCTTTATTGCTGAAAGCCCTTCAGTAATCCTGAGTTTATAATCCGCTGTACAGTCCCCAGTCTGACTTTGGGAATCACATGTCACAGTATGATTACCAAGACATAACTGAAGAGTGATTATGCAAATCCTGGAGTTCTAATTGGCTAATAATGACTTTAAGACAGACTACAATGATTCATATATTGTGGGGTTTTGAGGGGGAAAAAATCCCAAGTAATTATGTAAATGAGTTTCCTGCAACAACTAGTCAGATGCAAAGCTTTGTTTGATTAGGGAGAGTTCTCAGTAATGTAAAGACTCCAATAGGACTTAATCAATTTATTGGCACTATTTGATACAAATCCTGTCACAACACTTATTCTACTTAAAATAAGCATAGTTTGGGCAGGCTGGTATCATGGGGAATACAAAAATTTCCCAGCAGGTTTGTCTTAGGAAATATATTCGGAGCAGGGAGCTGGAGAGAGGTTAGTACTCCTCATGATAACCATAAAGAGAAGTGTTTCAGCCATGGTTGTATAAACAAACCAGGGCTCTGGTTGAAGGCACTGCTTCCCAGTCTTTGTGTGAGTCACTACTTTGACATCCAGCGTGTGTATTTTGTGTAAAACTTACTTTTAATGTAAGTATGTTCTTTATAGTAGACCTTGAAAGGAGTTCGTTTCTGCTGACTTTAGTGGTTCACTATGGGCTTGTTACTCACAGTAACAAGTCAGCTTTGTAGACCTATCAGTCCTCTGCCTCTCCAGAATGGAGGGAGCTCAGACCCATAGACAAGAGGCATATAACAAGAGTAAGAAAGCAAAGTCATTGTGTGTTCAATGTATCTTCTGTGCAGACGCTGCCTTTCCTTTTCTATTTCTCTTCGATTGCATTTCGGGCCTCTCTGTAGAATGGGAATGGCTTTACAACTTCTATCTGTGACTTCCAATGAAGAGTTTCCATTTGCTGTAATAAATAAGATACACATATGTGAGTCCTCAGAGAATTAGCTTCTACATAGGAAGCTGGTACCCTTTTAATGTTGCTGATACGCTGTGAGGAAGGATAATGAGTGTGAGAAGGAAAGGAGGAAGGAAGAGAGAAGCAAGGGGGGGCATAGGGAACAAAGTGGTCTTTAAATGCCTGAGAAAATGTTGAGAGAGAAGACAAGGAACTAAAAGAGAGAGATAGCTGAGGAAAGATGGAGGCCCAGATGCTGTTGCCAAGCCCCTCCAGATCAGTGGTGATCACTGGAGAAGTTTCCATTGATTTAGTGCACTTTTGATCTGACTCATAATGAACAGTTAAGCAATAACGTTACACCGAAGCATTTATCAGCACAATGTGTAGACCTGGCAATGCAAAAATGTTTTGCAGGTAGGTCTCTGCTTTGCTGAATTGATTGTGTAGGTGAGGTTCTTGGATGTCAAAAAGAATTATCTTTCAGTCTAAAATATCCCTCACTTTTTCATGTTTAAAAAATGAGAGAAGAAATCCAGCAAATCTTGCTCCTTTGATTGATCCCTTCAGCCATGCCCAAGCAACTGTCTGGTGAATTGGGTTCTTTACTGTGTGCAGCTCAGTCACATGAAAACAGTACCCTAAAATGATAAAGTTTAAAAATACAGTGTGCATCTTAAAAGCTGAGAAACCAAAGAAGAGTTTAAAAAATAGCTTTTTAGTAGAAATGTTGATGGTATTTATTTTTTCTTATTATTATTTGTTCACCAGACTTTCTGGGTCTGACTGAAGACTACACTTCTGATAAAAAAAACTAGTTTTTCAAAGCAGCAACAAAGGTGTTTGAATAAAGAAAAAGTTTTGGTGGCATTGGCAGTTAATTTCAAACATAAGCAAAGCAAAAAGATGGAGAGAGAGAGATGGGAGGTTAAAGAGCTGAGCATTTCATTGTAGCAAAAAGGATGAAGAGAAGATAACAGGGTTCAGGTGGAAATGTGCTTCAGATGTATTTTTGCACTGGCATCCTCCCCAAATTTGCCTCATCTCCTTCCCACGCATTGCTTCCCAAAGCTCACTCCCATTCAGGCTGTGCTGCTGTTGACCAGTTTATTATGTTTAACAGCAGTTATGTTTCAGCAATGCTTTATGTCTCTGGCTTGGAAAAGTCTTTGGATGAAAGTCACAATTCCAATTACTGGTTTTTTTTTCAGCTTGCCACTTAAAATACGATTGAGCATATGGGTGAGCTGCACAAAATTTTTCAGCAAACGTTTGAAATGAGAGCAAAACCTGATTGTTCCATCTTATTAGCCATGTCTTGTTTGATGTAGCATGTTTTTCTAACCCAGTATCACTTCCATCCCAAGCCGCACCACAGAGAACACAAAGGTTTCAGTATTGAAGTTGAAGGAGCACTGAAGGGCACCTTACAAATGCTACTTTGTCACCTAGCAGGAGTTCTTGGAAATTTTTCAATGTTTTTCTTTTCTTTTGTGAAGGGACATAAAGTGCCTCTTTCAAACCCAGCTAGGGTTTCATTCCTGCTTCTGTGATTCTCTGAGGTGCATTAGTTGAGGCTGGCAAACTTTTAGACTCTGGGGAATACAAAGCAAGATAATCAGTGCAAACTTAGTCCTTGCGGCAACTCTGTTTGGGTGGCTGAGTATCCTGACAGGGACTGGGCTGGGGAGGGGGGGAGGAGAATGGTTGCTCTAAAGATGGGCAGGAGCAACAAAATTAAAGCAAGAAGAAATCCTTCCTTTTTTAAACTCGGATTAATGACAGAAAAAGGATCCAGAGCCGTTCAGAGACTGGTAGGAGCTGAGAAAGACACTTATGCAGGTTTGCTTCCTAGATTTTTGCTTCCCTCTAAACTTTTATTTATGTGCCTTTTCCTGTGCCACTTTTACCAATGTTTCTCGACAACACATTAACTTGCCTCCCGCTACAATAATCGACTCCAATCTGCTATTATCACGGAAATAGAAGAGGTAAAGTGCCTGTAATAGGATCCAAATCAAATCACTTTCACTTCAGCCAGCTTTTGCTGTGAAGCCGAAGATTCCCCAGGGAGCTTCAATACAGAGAAACACCTGCAGACACAGGCTGAGGCCCCCAGATGATATAGAACACGACAGGCCGAGCGTTGCACTAGCATTGCCGGAGTTACGAGATGGTCACATTGGCAGCAATAACCAGAGGCAGGACCTGATAAAGTTGTGAGTCACTGGCAAAGCCAGCATCTGACTTTCAGCTGATGTGACCCATCCTGAAGCAACACAGCAGTTGACAATTTACTACAGAAACAGCTATAGTTAATTTTTTTTCATCCCCCTGAAGCACTTGCCTTAGTCCTGAATGGTTTTGCATGAATCCCTGGTTGTGTTTAAGCACAGTCCAGCCTGAAGAGAAAAAAATAGATCATTCTCCCCCGCCAGCTAGGAAAGGCCAGACTAAATTGAATTTAATAAGTTTCAGGTTTAGGGGAAAATAAACCTAGAATCTTTCCTGTGGCATAGGAGACAACTTCAGCAAGGGTTGGAGTTAGGATCTGAATACACAGTTGTGACCAGCTCGTGCTGTAGGCTAGAGTTTTGATGCCTTGTTCCCTGTGATTGCTAGTCTATTGAATTCAGATGCTTTCCCCACACACTTAAATATTTCTGGAAGTAATTTCTATAAATGCTGAGAGTCTCTACCAGGTACATATTAGTATTTAATGTTGTATTTATCTCAAGAAAACAATAATACCATTTTAGCATGATAAAAGCAATATAAGTCTTTTCCATATTTGTCATTTGAGGTTTGACAGGCTTGTTCTTGATGGTGAAATAACAATAGTGGTCAAAACAGTAAGAAAAACAAAGAAAAGCTGTTATTCCTGAATTTTAACAACCTGTAGGGAAATTTTCTGGACTCGGATTTCAGTGAGGAGTTCAACTCCCATTTTCATTTTGAAATATCTCCTAGTCAGCATCCCAATACCTATGCTGCTGCTGTAAATATTATCCAGTAGCTGACAATATATTCAATTCCTCACATAAGTATGACTCCACATGTGCATAAAACAGAGCAACCTCTCTTGATAGCCTTAGCTTCCACCCCAATATAATTATTAGTAAGAGAAAACAACATTTAAAAAACCCTGAATTTAATCAGATTGGCACAAAAAAAAGTAACAGATGAAGGAAAAAAGTTGTGCAAAATTTGAGTTGTTCTCTGGAGGAGTGAGTTCAGGGAAGTTGAAATAATAGCAGACATAAGCTTTTTTTTTTTTGCAACTGGCTTGTTCTGAAAAGGGTTAACATGAACTTCTCTCATGTCCTCATCTCTTCAGTGTCTGAGCATTTTAGTGCCTTAGGTAAAGAGAGTGAGAGACATCAAGCAAAGTTTGCTCTTAGACTTCCTTTTCCTCATGAAGGAAGTTGTTGTTGTTTTTTTTCCACTAAATATACTTTTGGTAAGGTTTAGTTAAAAGATTTGCTGTAAGGCTAGGATTTTTCACGGAGTGGCAAATGAAAGCAGCCAACTGTCTTGTTCCTCTTCTGCAAGCTTTACTCACAAGCTTTTAATACAATAAGAAAATCATTTTTTTTGTCATAGAAAAACCTTCAGGAAAAAGGAGACGGGTTTGGAAATGTGTTTTGACTCCCCATTGCAGCCTATTACAAGTCATATTAATGTAATATATAAAAAGCATACGTTAAACACTAACAGGAGATCAAAACTCCTGCTGTGAGAGCTATGGAAGTCACATTATCTTGTCAACCCAAATGCACATTCATAATTGCTAAACAGGAGCCAGAATCCCAAGTCCAAACATTTGTTCACTAGAAACCAAACCCTAATTTTACAGTTCAATTACAGCTGCAATTCTAAGGAGGTCTGGAAAGCTCTAAGAGAAAAGGACAAAGTAGTTATGTTATGGGGCATCAGAGTTTAAGATAATAGTTTGTAAATCCAAAACTGAAAATACAGAGTCAACCTAGTGCTCAAGTACATTAAGAATATGGCAAACCACATTGTCCAGCCTCCTTAATTAGATTTGGGACTGCATAGGGCATTGAAAAGCAAAATAAGGGAAAAGCTGAGGGGTATCCAAGTATCTGTTTGAGGATGGAGTATTAAATAGTGAAAGATTTTCTTTTTTATCCTAAATAATTGCGTTTTCATTTGTCTGTGCAAGCCAAAGCTTTTATACTGCAGGAGAGTAAAGACAAGGAGAAGTGGGGGGGAAGGGAGAAATTAGGTCACTCTGTCAAAACATCTTTAGCTTTGCCTGACGAAGAAAAAGTTACAATCATTACAAAAATAATCGTACTTTTTAATAATACTGTATGGCCTGAAATTAAACACTTCCTTTAATTTTCAGGGCTTCTTTATAGAATAAGAAAATATCCTTGAGGGTAAAACGTAAATGAAATCTCACAGTGAAATTAAAAATTCAGGTGGCAGGCTTCTGTTCTCTCTCTTGGTTTTGGACTGAAAGACTGACTCATTCAGTGGGATTTTGTGAGTTTTTTCTCAATTCAGACATGCTTTCCTTTGCATAAAAAAAAAATTGGTTCTATCCAACTTCATCAGCTTCTCACAGTCCCTTTTTTGAGGCCTTTGGCTTGCAGCTATGTTGCATGGGTTACAGCCTAATATTTCATCCATCTGAAAGCAGCAAGCACAAACCAAGTCATGCAGACATATGCTCCTCGAGATGCTCTGGGTACTCTCCCATCTGAGGGAGCACTTGCTGGAGCACTTTGGTGCAGCGCTGTGTTAAAATCCATCTTCCCCCTGTCTCGCTCTGCTGCCCAAGAAAAAACACCAGTAGTGCCTGGAAAAACAAGATATTTTTAGTACTTGCTGTCTGTTTTTTAAAAGGCAGCAAGAGCAACAGTGGTATTACTTTTGGCCTTTTTTTAGGGGTTTAGAGGCTAAAGCCTAGAGGATTTGAAACTGTGATCTCTGACATTGCCTTCAAGAAATGTAGAGGCCTCTTTCTCCTGTGTTTCCAGGTGGAGATGTGTCTCAGGTGTTGGTTCATCAGCTTCATTTATAGGAAGCTTCAGGGTTGAGTGTGAGGAGAATGAAAATGCCTCTTGCAGTTTAACAAAAAGTTACTCTGCCTTTTTCTTAGACTTTTCCTTCAATATCACACTGAGCAATTTGCATAAGCGCAGAAAGGAGAACATGATTTTCCTACACTTATATGTCAAAAAACCCCTTAATTCACCAGCTCAAGCAATAAGAAAACTATATTTCTTTACAGTCTACCTTTCATCTTAAATGACAGTTTTGAGTTTCTTGTAGCAAATTCTTTGTGGCCAAACAGCTGACTCTCCTCACTTTGCATTACCCAAGCCAGCATTTATAGTATTAGAAAAATTAAAGTGGCGACGGCGCGATTTTGACTAATTAGGTTTCTTGGCTAATAAGAGCTTTTTAATAAGGTACATATCACTTACAATATTGCTAATGAAATGTGAAAGCGATTCAGTACTCTGGAAGATAATGGCTAACTTGTTTTAATTGTTAACATTTTTTCTTGCCTGCAATGACACAGTCATTATTCCGCAGTCACCGCTTATCGGCAAATCCAAGAGGATTAATGGTTTCACTTAGAGCGGCGAAAATGTTTAAGCTGTCCCGATTATCAGTGCAGTTGGGAAGAATAATGGTTATTTGTCATTGCGTTTAGCCCCAGAATGAATTGTCCTCCAGCCAACAGAATCATTAACCCTTTGAGCCACAGGAAGAGAGTTTTGCAATTAAAAACTAGGAAGCAAAGATTTATGGCTGGGTATTTTATTTTTGTTCTCTTCAGGAGGTAGTTTATTCGCTTAGGAGTCCCACTAAAACTAAAGATATTTCTCTTGCAAAATAAGTCACACTGTCTCTTATTCTCCTCTGTAACTCTTCTGCTAGTTGGAATTAAATTGCACTGAAAGATTGGTTTGGTGAATGAACAAATCTCCCAAAGAGCCAAAAAAAACCCAACAGTATAAAGATTGAACATGCTTTCTAAGAAAAGATTCACATTGCTTTTTTTTTTATACTTATATGTATTGCTATATATAAAAAGATTCACATTGCCTTTTTTATACTTACATATATTGCTATATATAAAAAGATTCACATTACTTTTTTTGTTACTAGATTGCTATATATAAGTACTGAATTTAAAGTAGAATTCTATCTGTAAACTCCTATAATTCAAACCCATTTACTAAGTATAAACAACTTGAAAATCCAACATTGCTTAGCAAAGTAATTAATATTGTTAATGTGGTTCATCTGGGAGGAGTTTAAAATTGCATTGTTGGTGAATGAGAATTCTTCAAATTCTGTACATGTCACTGAACTAGCTGCCAACACTATAAAAGGCATCATAAACCAAACAATTGAGTGTTTAAAGTTTGGGATATAAAAGGGTAATATAAAAAAAATGAGGGAAATAAAACTGTTAGTTGGGAAGTCCTTTTAAATCAGGGGGAAATATGTCCTCAGTATGGCTGTTAGCATGTGCTGGCTTGTAACACTGTCCTTCCTTCTCTCTGAGCTTATACTGGCTTGGTGTAACATCTCCCAGACCCCGGGGGGTCCTGCAGCAGTATTTTGGAGTTGTTTCTGCGCTGAAGCAATGCTGATTTTCCAGCAGCACAGAACCTAGCTCCTAGCGTGGATCTGAGGGTAAAGAATCAAAGATATTGGAGAAATACTCCTCCTTGCACCAGTGCTGGAAGGAGAAAAAGCCCTCTTGTTCTTTTTGATTGAGTAGGAGTGGAAGGTGGTCAGCATTTAACTGGAAATGTTTGGCTTCTTACAGGATTAGGTCCTATTATTATTTTTCCACCTAAGAAATGCATTAAAGGGAGTCTCACTTGATGAAAATGAATTGTAAAAAGCACAGAGTTTTTCTGTTCCTCAGCAGATCCTCTCCAGGCACAGCTGTCAGCGTGGCTGATTGGGCAACTGTTGAGGAAAATAAAATTTACTTGTAGAAGACAGAGGTTTGCTGCTTTATCTTGCTACTAAGAAGGATAGAATATAAAGCATCCCATCTTTGCCTGGTACTCATGTGTAGCTCAGGGCCTGATCCCTGGGAGTTTGCATCACCTGGAATGGGTTTTTATCCAGCTTGAAGCCATTGGGTAGTGCAGTGATCTTATGAGACCCAGTACCAGGTTGGCATGCTGAGTCTCACTTGCTTTCCTGGGAAAGATTCTTCTCAAAGATTTTTATGAACTCTTTTTCTAACAAGGAAAGGGCAACTACTCCCTTCAGCTGTAATAATAAATATAAATGGACTTGAGTATGGAAGAAAACTTGCTCACCAGTAGAGAGGCCACATTAATGAAGGCAGAAGTGAGTGTCTGGGGAAGCACACCTCCACCTAGGTAGCTGAGGCATGAATAGAAATGGTATTATTCCATGTTTCTTCAGGTGTTTCTTGAGCCTGTGTCGTGATCAGTGCATGTGAGCTTGGAGCACGATCATTACCCTGATTATGTGTGATCTACTGAAAAAAAAATGGGGCTTCTATGAGATGGTAAACAACAGTTTCTACAGAAGCCTCCTGAGGTATGCTGAAACTACACACCCCAGCAGTTTTAGATGGGAGAGGTCAGAAGAAACAGCTGCTACCAGACAAAAAGACATAGCAAATATACACACACACATACAAAAATAGAGAAAAAAATCCAAACCAGACAAAAATCTCACCATCTATTCCAAAAACCACATACAAACCCACACATATACAAATTTCCAGCACTTCATAAATCTGTTTCAACATTTGTAGATATAGGAATGTAGAGCTCTAGATGTAGATGATGGAATTCAGCTCCAGTTTGAAATTGCTGATTGACACTTTGGAGAACTCACTGTTAACTGTCTCTGTGGCTTCTATGAACATTGGCAATGCCATCGCTGCCTTTGTTCCCTTGGGCTTGCTTTTGTAGCACTGCCTGTGTGTATGGGATATGTAAGTCCCTCCCCCACCCCAAAAATGTTGATAATGGTGCCTATTTGGGGGGAAGACAATCACTGGTGAAAAGGACTGAATGGATTTTCTCCCTCTCACTGGATAGGAGTTCAAATGCTTTCCAAAAAGCATGAAGCAGAAGTGCTGCTGCAGCTCTTTGCCTTGTCGGCTGCATCCGTGGGGCTTTGGTAGTGCTCCCGGGCTAGCTTGGAATGGCAACTCCAGCCCTGCCTTTGGCATTTTAATTACAAATGAAGTAGCCTACAGAAAAATACAGTGTACCACTGGTGAATGGGCCATTTATTAAATGTTAGCAGGAGTTCAGAGGTTTAAGGTGCCAGAGGTGGGCAGGAGCAAGGGGGGGGGGAAGCAAATCTCCAAACCTGGGAGTGGACATTAATTAGTTTCCAAAGAGTGTCCCCATTGCATCTGTTGGGAATACAGTTAAAATGAGACAGACATATGTAGTCGTAGTATTTTTTTCCTAGTAGAGGGAAAGTGGTGTCTCTGATCTTTCTATCCATGTGAACAATTGTTTGACATGAAAAACCTCTGGGCTCACTGAGGTTAATGGTAAAACTCTTAGCAAGTCCTTGGCCCTGCTGTTTAAATAGTGCTGCTTATTTCTGTAATCACTGAGGGACTCTGTTCAAATGTTGCCCCACACACACATTCTGGTGTTGCAGGCATGCTTTGGGAGGGGAAGGTTCTCCTTGCTGGCACTTCTTTGTAGTTTTTAGCAACTCCTACCACATAGAAAGAATCTTGTGAGTTTCTTATTTTTAATTTTTGGTGCAAATACTTTTTAAGCATTGCACACAAGAGAGGCACAAAAACCTTGAAAGAGAGACTGGCTGGAGAATTTAACATGCTGTGAGCCGAGTAAAACACAAGAGGAAAACAGAATACACAAGAGTGAAACATTGATTAGGTTTAATTCTGTTATATAGAAATGATTTGAACTGTGACTGTGGAAAGTCCTCTTCTGTATTATAGTAAGATATGCTGTGGTATATAGAAAGTGTTTGTGCCATTTTCAGAATATATTTCCCCCTTATTTAACTACTCTGTGGTAGGAAGGTGGCCTTAAATCAAAGATTGCAGATATCTTGACAGGATGGCAGTGCTATTTCACCTCCTCTAACCTCTCTTTGTTAAAAGAAATGAGGCTTAGACCATCCAAAAAACCCAAATCTCACAAAGTGGGGAGCGAAATGCATGCGAGTGGGGCAGCAGTAAGTCAGTGCCTAATCCTGTAGGTTTGGGAGGGATTGTTTTGTTTCTTTTTTTTTTTTTTATTGGCTTCTTTATGTCTTTGAAATGTTAACCTTTCCTACTGTGCCAGCTGGAAACCAATGTTCTGATTTTATTCCCAGTATTTAATAGCCTCGATTTCATAGTCTTTTTCTCCCTCTTCCAAAAGGCTAAAATTTTAATTGACACATTCCTGGAAATGTATGAGGTCAATTTAGAGTAAAGTGTGTCATTTAGACAGTGTGGGGAGCCTTAGTTTTCTTGTAGAATACTGCTCTTAATTGATTATCATGTACATGAATTTTCTGCATCATTTACACTTCGAAATGTGCATTGCACAAAAAGCTAATAAATCTCAGAGGTTTGAATATTAACAACATTTTCTCCCCCTTGTGTTATTAGCAGAGAAATCAGCACTAGAGAATGGCAAACTGTTGCTCACATGAGTGCCCTTTCTAAACTCAAGGAGCCCTTTGTCACCTAAACAGTTCAATTGGAGAAAATGACTATATATGCCCAGTGTCAACAGTGTAAGCTGTGAGAAGGAGAGCTGCTTATGTGTGTGCAGCCTTGGAGCTGCAGGGCAGTGCTCTGCTCCTTAGTGTGCTTCTGAGGAGAGAGAAACATCCCTGTGTGTGCAGCAGGAGAAAGGAATTGCCTAAAGAGTCAAAATATTCCTACCACGGGATAAGAACACAGTGCACAACCTGAAGAGCAGGAGACTGGCCAAAAGGCACAGTGCTGACCCCGAAAATGTTTACAGTATGCTCCTGCTAGTTCAGCAGTGCTCAGATGACAGGTAGTTCTGGTCCAGTTCCTCAGCTGAGATCTGTACTGCCAGCTGATTTGAGGGGTGAGATGCTGGTGGCTGTGGAGTTGTACCATCATTGCTTGTTTGGGTTTTAGCTGGAGCAGGAGGCACTGAGGCTTTCCCAGACCCTTGCTGCTCTGTCTGTGTTCCAGTGAGTAATCTCTGAGCTACAGAAACTACCCAGAGCTCTTGAACCTACACATCCATTTTCTGTTATCTGCCTTTGTGAATGTCTGTCATGGAAGAGCAGGGTTTTCCCTTGGCTTTTTACTGCTTTATTGAGGTCTTGGCCAAGCAGGACTTGCTCAAAATTACAGCCTCAAAATTAGAATTTTTTTCTAAATAAAAGAGGGCAAAGTGTTTCAGATGACTCAAGTTTGTCAAATCATTTCAAATAGAAGAAAAAAGAATTGTTTATATATATATAATGTATGTATCTCTAAGTACACATATAAAAAAAGATATAGAACATTCATTTCCATGTTCAAGTTTTATTCAAATGTAGGTATATATAAGTATTTCTCTACTCCTTTGCTATATTAATTAGACATAAATATACATATATAGATATGTATATATATTTGAGATCATTTATTTTGGCTGTGTGATAGAATCCTTTTTGTTTGAGGTCAGCCCTAAACAATTACTAGTCTTGCTCTTGTTTTAGTATGTAATATTATTTATATAATTTAGACAGATCCCTGAAAATCAGTTATCCATACCAGAGCTCTGCTCAATTGACATTGCTGGAGTGGAATGATGGATACAACTTGGAAGAGCTGCCTGCTCATAGAAGAGCTGGTTAGGAGCATCTTCAAGCTCTCACCCTGGCAATACAACATGGATTTTAAACTTGTGTTATCCCCAGAAAATTCTGCATTATATGGTGGAATGAAACAACTTTACACTCTCATGACAATGGGGAATATCTCCCATTATTTTCCTCTTCTTGTCAGAAGTTGATCTCCAACTTCTCCTTTGTTACAAGAAATTCACCAAAAGTAAAACCTCCAAACAAACAGAGGAAGAGATGGGAGCATAGAGACTCTGCATTAAGAACTGGAAGAGGGAAATATTTGAGGCACAGGGAAATGACAGGCTGTGTGATGTAGAGGTCGTCCCTTGTGGACTCTGCTACAGTCTTGCTGGGAATAGCAGGAATATCTTTTAAGATCAAGTCCTTGTTGGTCGTGTTCCAAGCCTGACTAGCTCCTCTGCATGCCGTGGTCTGCATTTCAGGCAGGATTTGATCACACAGTCTAAGTGTCCAAAAGTGCCCCTTTGCCTTCCTGCTTGACATTGCTCTGCTCAGTGGTTGTGTTGCATACAAATCTGCTGTGGTTTGCTTCATGGATAGCTGCATTTTATCAGTGGGCAGAGTGATTTCTTCTGCATATACCTGCTTTTATTGCTCAGTTGTCTTCCTCTTTGGGTTTTTTTTTCTTAATTAGTCAGTGTAGGGGTATAATTTACTGCATTTTTTTCGCTGGACTGAATTGCTGAAAAACAGTTCTATTTAAAAGCATGTAAAACAAAGGGAAACAAGCCTTAACTCTTAGGTTTTTACTTAAAGGCACACAGGGAAATAAGGATGTTGCTTTGCCTATGTTTGACCATCAGTCAGAAAACTCTGAGTAATCTTAATGGAAACTGAGGATTAGATGTGTTTCTTGAGGGAGCAGAATTCTGCCCCTCAGAAAGGAAGCTTGCTTAGGATCACTGCAGTATGAATCACTGGGACTGTGGCCAAAGGTGGGAAAGAACACGGCTGACACCCGCAACCCTCCCAGCTATCAGTAAGTACAGCCAAAATAATTACCCCAAGGCATCTGGATAACCCAGCCTAATTAGCAGTGCCTGAAAACGAGTGGGTTGCGTGTTTATACCTGAAGAAATCAAATTACCCTCATACATTTCACCAGGGGCTCTTCCAATTCATTGCTCTGTTGATGAAAGAGGTAGCTATTTACCATAAAGTCACAACCCCACAGCCTGTGGCTATTCGCCACGTAGAAGTGTTACTGCCCTGCAGGGAAATTATTCCTTTTACTGGAGTTGGAGGCAATATTCTTCGCACTGATGAGCTCTAATACTTTTATGGTAGGTGGCATAGACTGTAGAATATACACAAACATAGTAATATGCACTTAATTAGATTGCTTGTTAATATCATTCATTCATTTAATTTGGTCAAAACTGCTGCAGCCAAATGTTCACCCTGAGCTGCAGATCTCAGTTCCCAGATCTGAGACCAAGATTTAAGGAGACTTTTAACACTCTTAGAGATAATAAGAATATCCACAATTAAAATGTTTGACCTAACCATTCTGAAGGGAATGTAAAGCCTTACATTTTGTCCAGCAGTGTGTACACTAAAATCAAATCTTTGGAGTGGTCAGATTACCCCAAACAATCACAATTTTTTGCACCCTCTTTTGAAACCTCTCGAACTAGCCATTTGAAGAGATCATAGACTAGCTCTAGCAGCTAAACTGTACATGAAACACAGGAAAATAAGTTCTAGGCAGAACATTAATACATTTAAGAATGGCTTTATATATTCCTTAATGTTTATTATAAGTACTGTCATATACTTGGTTGAATAACAAATCAAATGATTGCAAGTCAAAGTGCTGAGAGTGGATTTTGATTCAAATGAAAGGAAGATGCAGTCATATACCAATCTGCTTTAGTTACTGTTATATAGTTTTCCCAGAACGAGCATGGCAGTTCTTGTCAATTCATCCTGCAATTCAATCCTGAGAGATCCATGCACGGCAAACCAACCCACACAGAAAGGTTCTTCTTTGGGCAGTTTGCTCTTAGTGTTTAAAACCAGAAATTCTCAGGGTCAGAGAAAGGTTTGAAAGGAAGATCACAAAACCTCATCATCCCATGGTTTGCATTGACTTTAAATGCAGATTTCTGCTTGCTTTTGATGAGTGAGTGAACTAAAAACGAGATGGGGCTTGTAAAATGGTGCCTGGGTATATTAAACAAGCTCTTCACCTCCAGAAGGCAAGGTTCAGATTGGAGTTTAGTGGCCTTAGGCTAGTCACTAGTGGGCAGTTGCCCACATTGCTAAGCATAACGCAATTTAGCAGAAATCAGAACAATTGACAGTTTCTTCTCAAGAGATGCTGTAGACTTATTACTGGAATTGAAGGGGTGTTGGAGGTCAAAGCTGAAGTGCATTGGCAGATCTGTGTGGAGGAAGTTTGTGGAGCTCTGTGTGGTAGGCCAGATGGTGCTATTAGTGTCTAACTTTCATGAGTACTAAACTCCACCAAATATCCCTCTTGCCCCAAAACAAACAAACATGCGCGCTCACAGACACACACAAGTAGTCCCACACAGTTTAGAGCAGTCACCAGCCCTGGCATCCTTACCAATTTTCCTACTCATTTAACACCACCACAGATTAGAGGACATGGTAATGCAACACTCTGGGCTATTTGCTGAACGTAGCTCATCATGATTGACACTCTTGCCTGCGTCCCCACTTTGAACTACATGTTGTATATGATTATTTTTTGTTATTGTCCTTTAAAATGCTTTGAGATATAACATATGGCAAGTGCCAATGCACCACGGTGCAATGTAATTTAGTCAAATATCAGAAGCATAGGCAGTGCAAATGGAAAGCAGGCAAACTATCTGATCCAAGTGCCTACTGGTGTAATTGACTCAGTCGAGCCAGCCCGTGTCATTAGTCCTATAAAGAGTTGCATTTACAACAATAAAACTGAAAAGCATGGAAATTAAAAGCTGTTAGAATTTCCTCTGGTGTGCATTTATCTGCACGAATGCTGTGTACTCCCTGCACAATTTTGTAATCTGTTTGGTAAAGTGGCATTGCAGTAACCTGTGTCAGCCCTGTGCTGTGTATCAAACAATATCACACTCCAAAGGAGGATTAATCAAAGTAAGGGATGCTCTGCTGTAGTGCACCATGGCTGCTGTCAATTACACACGCAGTGAGCTCACAAATTTAAGCTGCTGGAGGAAAGAAAATCGGGGTCTCTCTTGCTTCCTATCCTTGAGTACTAAAAAAAATCCCCCAACCAATCAACCTGTACATTTTGCAGAGGATTTCTGGGCAGGTGAAACAGCTCCAGAAGCAGGCAACGAGACAGCGACTGTTTGTGTTTGGCTGTGTCGGTGCTGAGTGCCAAAGGCAGCTGATGGACAAGTGTACCCCAACAATGTTTCACTTATTAAAGAAGCCTTGTCAAACAAGCTGAAAGCCCTGCATATAAGTGACCTTTCTGTTCACCTCCCATTACAATGAAGATTTGAGCATTCCTTGCAAGCCTTCCAGTGTCGACATTAAAGAATCAGAGTGTCTTTCCATCTCTGCTGATGTTCCACTAGACCACTTAACAGAAAATTGAGAGAGTATATTACAGGGTGAAAGAGCAGAGTTCGGAGGTCACTATCATTCTCATTAAGAGATGTTTCTATGCAGTGCCCATAGGTGGAAAAATCAATACTTTCTGTCTGAAAATGATCACACTTGGTAAAGAGTGCTTTAATTGGGCTGTTACTGTTTATGGAGAGTGAGTATTTATGGGTTTCATGACAATAAACAGCAGAGTGGATGATGGCTTCCATGTTCCTTTGTGGGATGTGAGATGACAAGTGGGATGACAGAAGATTTTGACATTTCAGACCTCCCTTGAGTGAGAGAAGCATAAACTCTTAGCAATTGGCCAGCAACTCCCAAAGTCCCAAATTGGGATCCGTTGCCCGATGCGTGCATTATTTGAATAGAAAGGTCTTTATTTCAGGTTTATTTCTAAATGTTACACATTTAAGAAACTAAACATTAATGGTCTGATAGTTTCAAATGATGGCTTTTTCCCTCCATTCTTTCTCCCCCACTTTGTAGTGACACAGGGCGGGTCTGTTCAGTGTGCAGCCTTGTTACTGTCAGAATAGAGACAGAAAGAGGCAAAGGTTACAGGGAAAAGGGGAGGCTGAGATCTCCAGTTCTCACAATGAAAGAAGCAGGCAAAAATAAGAGCACTGAAAACCAAAAGCTTTCCTGGCTGTGGAGGACAGGGACAGTAAACCCAAACAGAACCCCTCTTTGAACAAAATTCCTGAAACCCTGCACATTTAACAGTGCTTCATCACTACCTGGTGCAGCCCAAAGGAAGGTGTGTGTCCCTGTACATGCAGAGCTGGAGGCACAAGGCAGACTGGCATCTTCAGCCAATCTCATCCTTCAGACAGAAAAGTGTTAAAATAATCTTCAATGAATCTCACCAATGTGGCTGTGGTGTACACATCCTGACAAGCTGTTTATTTTGAACATGTTTTAGTCGAGATTCCTGGGTGGGATGGTCCCACTGCATTCTATCTCTGCTTTCCCATTTGGAAATGTGTATATTTTGCAACTTTTTCTAAGGAAATCCAGGCATTTGAGGTAAAGCTGTATGTGGAGAAAATGTGAGAATGTTTCAGAGACTCTAGACCTGAATTAAAGCAGCTGCCAGGATTTGAACGGAGACACGGTACAGGAATTGAAATGCATTAAAATTAGCATAGTGTTTTTCCAAACTCTCCCCATAGTCTGGAAAGTAGTGTGATGAAAGAGTTTTATCCTCATTCTTGGCTCTAGTCTGGCAATGTATAAAGGGGAATTAGACCCTGTCTGTGCTGTGACTGTGCCTTGAGTTGGCACAGACAAGTGAACCTTATGCTATCCTGTATGGATACCTCTGGCAGGGTATCCTCAGTAGTCAGTATCCCAGTCTCAGCCTGCAAACCCTGCCCAAGGAGCATAAAGATTTCTTGTGAAATCCTAAAATACTGGAATTAAGGACATTTGTGCCAGATAGTTTACAGAGTTGAAAATCTGCAGTTTAAGATACACACAGGTTGAAACTCATTGTTTCAGGGGACTGGCAGGTTTTTCATTTGGTGTGGTGAACCTTTCATCCAGGTGCTGTTTGGCTTTTTGGATTATAGCTGAAGTACCAAGCTGCTTTTAAATGAAATTCCATTTCAACTAAAGAAAATTTTCTTTCCTGTGAGGGTAAGCAAATGCTGGAGCATGTCACCCAGAGAGACAGTGGAGCCTCCGTCCTTGGAGAAACTCAAAACCTAGCTGGACACAACCCCAAGCAAGCTGCTGTGCTTGTGTTGGACTGGACAGCCCATGGTCAGTGCAATTGGCATTCTGTGACTGTTGTAGTACAGTTTTGGAGGTGCATGGGTACGTGAGCATATGAAAGGAAATTCTGAGACTGATGCTGTCTGAAGTACTTCTGTACTCCTCATTGTCACAAAAGCTGACATTTAATGGACTTTTCCTTATAAGACTCCTGAGTTACTAGAGAACTGTACCCTTTTTGCTGGTGGGAAACTAAGCTGCAGAGCCACAGGAGCATTTAGATGACCAATCTCTTCCTAGTTTTAGAAGGAGTTAATCACTGCTATGTCTTTGTGAGTTTGTGTACTTGCTTAAGGTTACATAAGGCATTTTGACTAGTGCTCAGTGGACTCTGCCATCTTTTCTCAGGTCACTGATAAACAGAGTAAATAGAATGCCAACTACTTGATCTTTTCTCAGCAAAAACTATCCCCAGGCTTTGTCACTAGCTTTCTTCTGGCCATTCATCACAGGACAGATGTGTAAAGATGTCTGCAGCATTGTGCCTTCGAGTCCAGGACTGCTGCAGTTTAGAAGCTCCAGTAGAAGTTGGGTAACAAACACATTCAGCCTCAGCTGGTTTTCTATAGAGAACAGAAATGCCAGATTTTCCAACTGCAAAGGCTGACAGTTCAGTGCTTTCCACAGAAAAGAAATGCAGACTTTTGCTTAAAAAAAATCCATTATGAATATAATTACACTTTCTGGGGTTGTGCCTATAGGTTTGCAAATTATGTCTAAATGAAGACAAGGTCTTTTTGAAAGCATGGGTTCTTAGGAGAAAAATAATAACAACAACAAAACCCTAGGCTCCAGTTTTGATGGGAAAATATTACTTGTGGATATTGTTTCATCAGTAATCCATAATACCTCCAAGGGAACTGCTGCAGTCTGTCATCTCATGGACAGCTTAAAAAAATGGCATGTTATAGAACTGGTAGCCCCTAAGGGAACTTTTGAATAGCTGATACCCTATTTGTGCAATAGATATTTTCCTTGATAACTGGAAATTAAGCTTGCCTGGAAGAAATGTAAATATCATCTCTAATTTGCACTCTGAATTACCATTAAAAATTATGTGCACACATAACCATATCAAACATTTCAGAGCTTAGAAAGCATGATAACACTTGGCACTCTCAGCATCTTCAAAGCACTTTACAAATATTAGAGATACATCCTTCCACCACCCCATATTGTTATCCCTACTTTACAGAGGAGGCAAAGGGGTCAGGGAGGGTCCTTAGTGCCTTGAGATCATGCTGACTGTAAGTGACACTACTGGGATAGGAACTCAAGAATTTGTCTATGATTAAGCCACTATAGGTAGGCTGCTCTTAGTGCTAATTTACTCACAAGTTGGCAAAAATAATATATGCAGTGACAGAAGTGCATATGATCCCATTCCATAGCTATTGTGCCTCCTAATGTAGTTAAGACATAGCTGCAGGACAGAGATTTTGTTTACATCAAAAGAACTGCTGGAAATAAATGGAGTTTTCCTACATAGGTGCCAGTAAATAGCTTGAATTAAAACCAGACTGATGCATGATTTAAACATAAACAGGCTAAATCAAAGCAAACTCCTTCAGATTAGATCTTGTCCCTAACATGTTCATAATTATTGCTTTTGCAGTTAGAAGGGAAAAAAATATGTAAAGGCTGTGTACTGCAGAGACAGCCTAAATTGACCTTGACCATGGTTAATGCCATGGAAAGCAGTTCAGACTGTGAAATCCCTCACTGTCTTGCTTTTTGGTTGTCACTGTGTGAATTCCCAGGTGCTAGGCTGTGTTGTGATAAATATTTGATCACATACTTACAATCTTGAGGTTTTTTTATGATAGGCAATGTTCTTGCAACTTGGGTCTGATTCTAGCCTACAAAAGGCAGTCCAAGAAGTTTTATGATCTCATGGTGACAAACCAGATTTGGAAGGGAGTTTTCAGCAGAATTCCCTGTTGTCTGGTCTCAGCATACAAGTGAGCACTGCATGCTTTTGGAAGTCTTCCATAAAAATTCCTTCCATAAAAATTCCTTCTCAAGAGAAGTTACTGGAGAGAGCAGGTGGCTAGGAGATGGGCAAGCTCCAAAATTAGTTTGTGCACCATGTCCCATTTCCTTGAACTCTTCAGAAGAGCTGTGGAAACAACAGATCACACCCTTGAAATGGACCAAAGGAACTAGGTGCTCTGTTTGTAAATGTGTTGTAATCAGTGCAGGAGCTCTAAGCTGGTCCTAGGTGGTCTGTTGATACTGGTTTTAGCAGTGTCAATCATACATCTCTTGCTCATGTGCTAGCCTTAACCAGGGGACAAGATGAACCTGTCCTCAGACCAGACAACAGGATCTCAGGTGAACGCTCTCATTTGGCAAAGGAACTTCATCCTTCATTTGTTGGATCCAGAGTGATAAGCTTACATTGCTCTACTGCAGGAGAAAGGGAAGAGATAGGATTCCTGAAGGGCCCTGGCCTCCTTTGTGACCTAGGTGATCTCCGAGGCTGAGCTCCATGGGCAAGTTTGGCTTGTGTTAGTGTGGAAGGGCCCAGTGCTTCCTGCAGGTTGTCACTGCTATTTTACAGGAATAGCAGCGTTAGTGGAAATCCAACCTCCTGCCACCTTTCAGCATTTCATGACTGTTTGGGCTGCCTTACAGGAGTCTCTTCCTGGCAAAGTGCACAGGCTGTGGTCAAACGTATGGCACAGTTTCTAAATCTTGGGATCATGAACTGATATAAGGGAGCCACAATTCCCTCCTCTTCCTAAATCATAAGATAAAAGGCACCTTTGGCTTGCTGGACGAGTATGTGAGTTACAGAAAGGACATTCCTGGTGTGGGATGTTAGACATCTTAGCAGCCATAAGAGACCCTTACAACAGCATACCTTTAAAAATGTGTTGAATAATAAAGCCATCCTAAAACATCTTGTGTTAGGAACTTAATGTAGGAGCATAACACTCAACTGTAAACTGTTCAGCTGCAGTGGGGATTGCTCTTTGATAGGCTTTCAGGATTGATCCCAACACATGCCTCTTCCTGTGTAGATGATAGCAATTAATGTCAATTCCACAGTTCAAAATATATCCTAAAGTACTGCTGGAAATCCCAGATGTCCTCTCCAAAGAACTGGATTTCCAAAGATTTGGCAGAAAAGCTACAGCTGCAGAGAAGTGACTCTTATGGTAACTTTCAAACTTCTAGTGATATTACCCCCCAAAATTAATTTGTTTGTTCTTTGAGCCTTTCATATTCTGTAATTTTTGAGGCCTCCATGAGATAAATATTTTTCAGAGACATAATAACATAGCTTTAGGAGTTCCATGTTTTCATGGCAAAATTTGCAGTGATTTCCAAGGGCTAGGATTTTGTTTCTGTCAACTGGAAAAAACAATGGTGATAATTAGGTGAAGTGTAGAAACATTCTATTTACAGTAGACAAACAGTACAGTGATTGAATTTGAAAGGAGAGAAACACCAGCCAACTCTGCAGAGATGTGAGCTTGGATTTGGGAGTTGCAATTCACTAATCACAAAATAATTCAGTAGTGCTGAACAAAAAAAGGCATTTTGATCACCATCTCCTCTCCATTCACCAGCAGCATTGTCTCTCCCACTGGTTCATGTCAGAGAAGGAGGAATTTTAGCAAATGTTTGATTTATTAAAAAGTGAATGATTCTTTGCAGCCATGTGGGGCTAGCCCATGTTTCAATAAGACAAATTGCATTGTAGCATTCCACTGGCAGCCAATGATAACTCATGATCCAGACAGAGTGGCTTAGACCAGAATGGATGAAAAGCAGGAGCAAAAGGACACAGAGCAGAAGAAAAAGCTTCAAGAGCTGTTAGTTATAAAAAAATTAAAAATACAACCCTAGGCATTGTTTTAGACACTATTTTAAAATATTTCAATTAAGATTCTGCACAGCATTGCAAGCAGAGGATGACAGAATAAAGAGGATCATGTTATCTCTTTCTCAGTAGTAAATTATCATATTTCCACTCAACAACACACCACTGTCAACTTCAGTCATTTGTGTAATTGCAAAAAGGTAAAAAAATGGAGGAAATGAGACCCTACTGTCATTTTTGGTTTAAAAAAATAAAGAAGTAATGGCAAATGGTAGAGATTTAAAATGAATTAATGTCAACTGTGAAAAGCAAAGCCTAAGCCAAACAAAACCTGACTGTTGCTGACCTTTAGTTAATATCGATAGTTTATCACTAGAGAACTGATTGATTTCTCTTTCAGTTCATATCTGATTATCACTTCAAAATAGCCCTGAATATTTTAATATAGCTCCACCACCCATCTCTGTTTGCACCATTCCAGATTCCGTAGAGCTGTTTCAGGAACATAATACTGCTTTTTAAAGAGGTGACCCTCCAGGAGCAGAGCCCAAGGTGCTGAGCTGCTTCCTGATCGCAGGGCTGCATGTCACCAAGTGCCGCGCTCTGCCCGTCGGCTTTGTTCTCAGCGCTCCACGGAGCAGGCAGGCTATTGAAATATACAGCACTGGTGTTCCCAGGGAGCTGACAGGCAGACCTGAGGGACAGTGTGAAGTGCATACCTGGTATGTCTAATTTTAGGCCTGCCAGCCCTGACAGTAGCCCTAGAAAAAAAATCTATACTAATTTCTCGGTGACAGAGCGAGCTGTAAACTGCAGCATTTTTCATTCCGCTACCAAAATGTTCTGGTGCATTTTTCTTCAGTATTATTTAAAGGAACTGTCAAGCCTTCAGCAGTTAACAAGTATTTTTAAACTGTGTTTTTCAGTGTAAACCTGCCATGTATTGGAGGTATTGTTGCATGAAAAAGCATAAACTAAAGGATTGTATTAGAAAAGAAATCAACATTAGACATAAAACCAACTTCATTTTATTGCTTAACACTGATATTGTTCCCCATGGGAGAAGTGATAGAGTTTGATAGATTCTGGGGGCCCTGTGTGTGCTGGTGTAAATCAAGAATCTGTGCATTTTGAGGAGGCTCTGCAGTGTTCTGTCAGCTCAGGATTGTAGATGGCAAGTTCAGCATGGATACTGTGTGGGGAAAAAAAGGTGCAGTCATTTTAAATATAATTGAGTAGGCTCATAAGAGGTTCCACTTAGAAGGTAAATTACGGTAACAAGTCAAGAGTGTACTCTGTGTAGTTTTCATTTCAAGTGTATGGTCTTCTGTATTCACTTAACTAGACACACAAATCTAAGCAGACGGATGAGATCGAGGCAATCAAAGAGGAAAGCTTTATTTGGAGCTCATGGTAGTATGGAAGTGTTTCCCCATGAGGCAATTTCAGAAAAAGATGAAGCAATGGATCACAAACAATTTAATATCTGAATCACTGCCTACTGAGCAACTGAATTTTGGATCCCTCCATGCATAACTCTTGTTAGAAATATCTTGTCCCCGGTTTGAATATTTAGCAAAAGGCCTAGGGGAGGAATTGCTCTGGAGATTTGCTGAGCACACTGCTGTTAATTGTCCCAGCTCAAGTCAGGAGGAGCTGACTCGTGGTGTTGCCTTTCACATGTGTGCTCTGTGGATGAACGCATAATGCCATATTTTGTGCTTGTCTTTTCCAGCAGGCAGTTTCTGTTTCAGAGAATGATGAAAGGCTAGAAAAGCATGCTCATAGTACAAGAGAAGTGGCAAAGGAAGCATTAGAGGGCATCAGTGTAATGGCTTGTGTTAACAACGTGCTGTTGTTTGATGCTTGTGCTGTGTTACACTTTTATAGCTTTCAAGAGCTACACACTTTGGAGTCCAACAACAGCTACTTTTTTTAGTGCCCACCATTAATGTTCACATGCTCACCTGAGTGACTTTGAGGCTGGTCAGATCAGTGTGTGCATATAAAGGTCATTTTGATCACTTGAACACAAGTTACCTACTTGTATAAGCATTTGAAGGGACAGACCCTTAACCAAAAGCAGCAGCTTCTGCCTCCTCTAGCAATGTAATCACTAGACTTTTTCCTCTATTGGGTATTTTTCTCTAGTTTAACCCATGTAAAGCAGCTCTTCCTCACAATGAATCAGAGCTATAAATGATTTCATTTTTACTTAAATCTCATTCTGCAGATTGGCTCATGTCCTGATCATTTTTTTTCTTTTCTGATTTTCTTTTCTGAAATGCTGCTGAAATCATTTTGTAGTTTCAGAAATTGAAATCAAACAGGCATTGCTATAGCAAAACTGACTGATCCATCACATAAAACTCTAGCACCAGTGCAGAGCATGGAAATGAACTGAACTGATAATGCTCTGTAGCAGCACAAGCACTGATCAGCTTGTGTGTGTTTGCAGAGAGGAAGAATCTGTTGCCCCAACATGTAATGGTGCATTTCTGGCACTTGCTACAAGAGGGGAAAATGAGAGAGGATTTTTACTGAAGAAACAGACTTCTAAAGAAAGAGTGGAATCAGTAGATTCCTACATTCCTCCCCAAAAAGTCCAGGGAGCATCATTCACTCTTGCTTCAGTTCCAGCTGACTGCTTTCTAAGGAGAGATATCATCAAGAAACTAACTAGAAAAAAGTCAGGCAGAAGAAAGAAGTTGGGTCAGGAAGTATCAGAATTTCTTACATGTATATATATATATTATATATAAAAACCCTTTCCTTAGTCACCTGTTGACCCCCTCTTTTCTCCTACCAGCTAGGGAGAAGATGCCAAGGAAAGTACATCAAGAGTCAATGCTGCAGGCCTACTGTGGCATACCTGATGATGCTTTCCAGTTGGCCTCAGGTGTTTTGTTTCACTCTGAGCTAATTTCTGGCTTTATGAGGCTGGAAGATATTTTGTGAGGGGCACTGGAAAGGTTCTTTTCCTCTGCCAATAAGGGTGTCATTTGGTTTGCAGAGATTTGTGATCAAAACCCAACCCAAATTCCAAGCAGTCACTTAAATTTGTATCTGCACACATTTCCAAAGCTGAGGATTTTACAGCATTCAGAAATCTCCAGTACAAAAGACAAGTGGAAAGGTTTGTGTAGCTTGAAGTCAAAGCTATTCAAAATCAGAAAATCCATGTGAAAATATGTACATTACAGCTGTACAGAACAGTCCTTGCTTTGAATGCTCCACAAACTGTAACTTTATTTATTTCTTTTTGAGCTTTGAGCCCTGTTGAATTGGAAGCTGCTAACAAAGCAGGAGAGCTGGGTGCAATTTCTTTGGTAATATTTCACACTGCTCTGTGTCAGATTCTACTTTTTCTTCAGCTCAGTAAATGAGCAGGAGACTGATCAGCTCCTAGGACTCCTCAGAGAAATGAGTGGGTAGTCAGCTAAAGTCTGAATTTACACAATGTAAAGACTGAATATTTGTGATTACAGCATGTAGTCCAGGTGCTGTTGTGCTCACTTGAAGGGGTTATCAACCACTTCATCTCTAGCTGCTGGACACTGCCCCGTAGCTGATCGCTCCTGAAAAGGCTATGGAATACCCATGCTAGCAATTCAGTAGGCAGTAAATCATCAGAGGAATTAATTCAGAGGGAGAAGTCAGAGCAGAATAAGCAGATATTCCCTATATATAAATAAACCTGTACCCCTTGCTGAAGTGGAACAGAGCTCAAAAAATCCCTTCCCTCTCCAGCTTTCATGCAGTAGTATTTCTGAGCGTATGCATACCTTAGTTATTCACAGAGATCCTTCTGTGAGTCCTTTGCTGTGCTAAAATCTACTTTCTTGGACAATGCAGAAGGAATACTCGGGCTGTGATCTCATTCCTGCTAGTGCTGGTGACAGGAGTCCCTGGGGCTTCACTGCAAATTAGATCCCCTGGAAAGAGACTGAGAGGCAGAGCAGATCCGACCTCTCTCCCGGTTCTGGGAGCGAACTCGCACTCCGTGCCCTCCTTGCCTTGCCTCTGACAACTTTTCCAGTCAGAATTTCCCTCCCGCTCACTCGCTCTCCTCTTTCCCTCCCACCCCACAAAAGAAGTTCAGGACAGGTACTGAAGGCTCTACTAGGCTGCTCCTGCAATGCAGCCTCTGAGAGCTCCCTAGCCCTGGCTATTCCCGTTCCTGGGGTGCTGTAGGTTATTTTCCAAAGAAGCAGGTTTTGTTTTAATTCTCTTTTTCTCAGGCTCTGCTCTCATCCTGCCATCCTTTTGATGAGTTATCCATCCACTGTTCCATACCTCTGTGATTTCACTTGGTTCTGCTTACTTCATACAAAAAGGAACTCGCTCTTCAAAGAAAACTTTTATTTCATTGTCTACTACATCAGCAAGAATTCCCTAAGGAAAGGGGTTATTTATTATTTCCCTCTCCCTCTTTACTTTCCCTCCTTCCTCTCCAAAAGACTAACAGACACTAATCTCCTTTCATCAGGTTCTCTTCCTCCTAATTTTTTCTTTCTGCACAACATGCTCAGCACTACCTTTAACACCTTATTGTGTCGGCAGTGATAATTACTTGCCATTGCTGCAGCTGCTGCCGGGAGAGGCGTGTGGGCCCTGTAAATTGGGAATGGGCAACCTGGGTGGGATAGCAGGGAAACACAGGGATCTGCAACAGCCAAACCCACAGCTAAAAAAGGGAGAGGTTTGCTTTTCAAACGGTTTTCCATGCT
>VWZO01001418.1:176221-208676 GCA_013396975.1 Bucco capensis | reverse complement strand
ATTCAGCATTAAGACATATTTCTCCTGAGTCACCCCCACACCAGTTTGTTATTCCTGTGGTAGAGAAAGGGATCAGCTGATTCACCTACCAGAGAACAAGGAAAATATGAGTTGGTACCTGCCACACTTAGTTAAAACTGAGATTTAAACACAGATAGAGCTGAGAGGAGCCTAGCAGGAGAAAGGGAAACATGGGTCTGTCAACAGATTTTAAGATCCTCTGGGGCATTATTACTGCTTACTGTAACATACGCAGTATTTCTCTGAAGTCACAGAGTCTTGATTCAGTCTTTCACATCTCTCTTAAGTGTAGGATTGATAAGGAAATTTGGAGTTAACACACAAGTGAACAGGAAGGTTGGGTTACAACCTTTCAGAAATAACAGCATTTGGCAACATATATTTCCCCTTCCCTTCTTTAGTTCTTCTGTAAGTCGTATGCAGAAATTAACAGTATTAGTTGTGTATTTTTGTATGTATTTTGACTGTAGCAGTTCCTTGCAGCACATGATGAGGTGTTTTACACTCATACTAACCATGAGGAATTTGGCATACACTCTTCACTATATAAAATTAGTTTTTTGTGAGACTAGTTTATACCTTTATTCTTAGATTTCCTAAAGTCAAGAGTACTAAGTAATTTAATATACCATTTGAGATGCTTTTAATACAATGTTTGCCATAATCAGCACTGCTTTGGGCTTTCTGGCTTGAAACTCAGTATTTTGTCTGCTCTCTGCTCTCCCATTGTGTGCTGAAGGCTGTCAGATGTTTTCCATGCCTACCTAAGGGCAGGAATAAGGTGCAGGTTTGGAAAAGTAGGGTCTGTAGCACAGGACTGGCTGTGATCTTTTGCAGCTTTCAGACAGGTGAACAAAAAGCATGAATAATCTGTTAGTCTTTATCCAGTTCCCATGCTTAGTTAGGTTAGAGTTAGGGTTAGGGTCAAGAAAAGTGTTAAGTGTGACAAGCTGTGGTATGTTCCAGTTTCTGGGAAGGAAACCTTATGGAGTTGTCTGCTTTAAGCTGGAGATAGAAAAGACAGGGAGACAGCAGCCAAGATGAGTGTGGGACTATGCAAGTTTTTGGAGATAAAACAAGAGCCAAGTATCACCACCTCCAAAGGAATTATTCTTTGTGATTTGCAGGCAGCGCTGGGTTCCCAGGCCTCTCAGAGCCAGGGTCTGGGTCTGGGTTAAGGTTAGGGTTGGGATTAGGAAGAGTTAAGGCTTTTTAACTTTGAGCAGCAACATTTTGCTATTTCCAGAAAAGTAAATTGAGGGAAGTATCAGTATCTTCAAATTCATTATTCATTATTTGTGGGCACTATGGGTTCTTGTGCATATTTTGACTAAGTTACTGTTACAGTTGGGTTAAATAAACAGAGGAAGGGACACTCACAATAACAGGGTACCCATATTCCAGAGGATCAATGGAACCAATATGCATCATTCCTTGTTTGCAGGCATAATTAGTGGTAGAAGCTAAAAAATTGTTTACAATATCATGCCATGCATAACTTCCTAGGGGTATTGGGATGTAGCTGTAAGAGACAATGCTAATTGCAAGAATTGAGCTGTGACTGCTCCAAGATCATCTGTGGAGGCAAAGTCTTATGTCAGGATTGTTGAAGAATAAATAGAGTTGCTTCTTAGTACAGCTGGCCAGCCCTCCTTGGTTCCCACACTTTCACCCAACACCTCCAGTAGCTCCAGGGTGACTGCTGGCTTTCTACCTGGCTTTTAAAACAAAAACTTATTTTTTCTCTGTGGTGGCTTTACAGCAAATGCCACCTTTGCTGATTTGGCCCCATGTGAATGGTTCTCTAGCTGACAAATGCTCACAGGGTTTCAAGATTTCATCACTGCATTCAGACAAATCCTACATTCAAGTGGCACTGGCAGGGTGGTTATGACTTTGAATATTTCTTAATGCTTTGGGTTTTGGTTTTGGTTTGTCTTTTGTAAGAACCCACATTTCTTCTTGTAGCAAGTTTGCTCTGTTAAAATTCCCAAATAGGCATTACAGTACTGAGCTGCAGCCAAAATTTTTGCTAGAGAGTTGAACAAGAATGCCAGGCACTTGACCAAAGCAGTATTTCAAGAGGATATGGTATTTATTTGAAATGCAATGTGGTCATCTTTTGCTTCACTACAGATATAAATCCTCTAAAACCATTGCAGATGTGGCAGGGATATTTGCAACCCATTAACCTAGCAGAATGTAACTGGTTTTCTCTTGCAAGGCTTGTCTGACTTGGTCTCAGTCTTTTTTGCTGCAAGCATGGTTGTATTTGTTAGCTCTGTGTATATTGTGTGTATGTGCATTGTGGCACTGAGTTGCCTTGTCTAGAGCATCTCCCTGGGAGTTAATACAGAAATGGAGTGGCTCACATCCCCACACCTCCTCTCCCTATCCCTCTGTGTGCACATTAAAATTAGCCAACTAAGATCTTACTTCAAGTCTGGCACTTTTGTGCTGACACTCGACTGAATGAGTATTTTTCAAGTGTTTGTATATAACTCAGTATGAATATGAATGGTAGAGTCTGTCCCTAAAAAACCCAAATTGCTACTTAATATGATATTTTAGTCTGTATTTAAGATTTGTCCTTGCTGCTGAGTTTGTGCCCAAAATGAAATTACTAGTCTGCATCTTTGCTGATTGTGAACGTGTCCATGAGGCTGAGCTTCAGATGCACTCATTTCTGAATCTGGCTGATATGCTGAATGTAGCATTTTGTGCAGGTCACGTGTTGTATACAAAACATCTGATAAAATGCTGCTCGCAGTCTTACAGATCTTAGAAATCCTTTCCATATGTCTAATCTTAAATCTTTTCCATATGTCTCCATCTATACATGAGCACCAATTAGTCAATTAATCTGTCACCTTTATTTAATTAGATAATAAAGAAGAACTTTTTGAAGTTTAATCTCATTTCGTTTCTCCAGGAATCAAAAATGACAACCAGTAGCAGCAACAAATTAGGAGGCAAATTTCCTAATCCACTCAGTGAATACATTAATATTACAGTATTTGCTGAGTTAAAACAAGTCCAACATTCAATATTCTCCTTTGCAAACAAAATACATTTGCATCAATTTTTTATTTAAATTTATTTATTTATTTTCTACAAATTTGGCTCTTTTTTGTAGCAGTCCTGGACTGATTGCAAGACATTTGGACTCTTGGAAATTAACCCTGTGTTAATGAAAGTTCATAAGCAAGAATCCCTGCTCAAAGGCAACCCTCCCATACCCCGCTTTGAGCAGCCAGCCAGCAGCTCTGCAGTGCCTGAGCAGCACAGGGCAACCAGACCAGGGGCTAAGGTGCTGGCCCACTCTGTCTATCTCCATTGAACCTTTCTCATTAGCATGCCTGTGTGTTCCCCAAAGACATTCCATTTCATGGGAAAGCAAAATATAACAGAAAGTAGCTGTTTCTGCGTTTGCTGCTGGCAGCTCTTACCTTTCTTGGGGGAAAAAGAATGAAATAAAATTAAAAAGCAAAATACATTTTTTTCTGCCAGGACCAGACGGAGACTAAATGAAAGTAGCTCCACTGGAGCCCACAGAGAAATATCACCTTGCACCTAGGGAAGATTTGTCCCATGTATTTCTTACTCCAACTGCAAATAAACTCAATATAAAGACATTCATATTTTTAAAAGGTGCAGGGGATGTTATTTGCCTTTTTCCTGTAGCAGCACAAGAAAATGATTTTTTTTTTTCCACCAGAAAATAGTTTTCTAATAATAACCCAATATTAAGTGTCAGGTAGTTGCTTTATGATTCTCAGTGTGTTATTGCAGTCAGCTGTGGGGAATGGGGTCAGCTTCCCAACTCGCTGCAGAAGAGATGCTTTCCTTGGGTTGAGCATTGTTGTTTTCTGTCAATGAATTATCAATTGCTTTGAAGACTGATCACTTCCTTTCTTGGGTGTACTCGAGAAACACAAAACTTTGTGATGGTATCTGAAGCCTTATTAGCCCAGTGCTTATTGACTATAACCCCCTTTGTTTGGAGCTGGAGAGAGGAGAGCGACTGGGGAACACACTTTCAGTTCTGTTTGGATTTTTATCTCTGAATTCAGAGTGGAGAGAATATGAAAAACATTAGAGGCTCTTCTGCTTTTCTTCTCTTTGTGTGTCAGAAAAGGAAGGATTTGGGGATTTTGATACAAAATTGTGATAAAATAATCAAATTACTAAATGATCCATTTTGTCCATAAAAGCATATTTCCCAATTCCCTGTCCTTGAACAGATTTTTCATAGGAATCTGGAGATGGAGAAAATGCCTCTAACTCTCAAACAACTAATATGGAAAGAAAACTATTCCTCCAGCATATTTCTCAAAGTGAAAAGGAGATTTTAATTGATTCATATCCAAACATTTAGATCACGCTTTGATGCAGTAATGGAAGTAGTTTATCTGCATCTTTCTATTTAGACAGATGCAGTAATAACATAATCTGTATTTTATAAGTGCTAGAGGAGAAGGAACAGGAAAGGAAAAATGCAACCAATATTCTCAACTACAAAATGTACTTCAGGTCTTATCCTAGTCAATAATGCCTCACATACTGCATTAGTGTTACTAACTTGAGGAGAACTGCTTGTGATCATAAAATAAAGCACTGAGGTTTTTAGGATGGGGGCCTTAGAGATTTCAAAGTTGAGCAAAAGAGATTAGGATTCTATTTTTTTTTTTATCCTGCTCCTAGTTTTTCATATTTCTGTATTAAGCTGCTTGTATTAAGCTCTCCACTAAGTAGTATTTCTGATCTATGCTGCAATTTGTCATGACATTTCTCTAGGCAGCTATTATAAAGATGTCTGCTTCCCTTTTTTTCCTTAAACAAGAAAGTAGACTGCAAATAAGTCACTTGATTTTTAAATTACTATCAATTAAGAAAATGGAGTGTCAGGGTCCAGAAAATTGATAGCTGAATTCTGATCTTGGATCTGGAAAATACTGAGCCATAAAATATTCATACATAGACACAAGGAAAAAAGCTGATGTTCTCTTCATCCGACCAGCATATGTTGTTTGTGAATGGCAGCGGAGTTCCAGTTTTTAGAACACTGGAAAAAAGCTACTGGAGTGAAACAGGCAAGCAAGGGCATGATCTGATGATCACCTAAACAGGTTTTAATTTAGAAACCATTGATAATGAAACTGGTTTCCAAGTCTATTCAGTAGAAGTCCCTGAAACTTGCACTATCTTCCAGGAATCTCGGATTTTCCTGCCAGTCTTTTCCAGCAGAGCAGCAGCATGTCTGTGCTGCATCCAGCCAGCCAGAGAAACAGCACCTGCCTGCCTAGGGCCTCTCCTGTCACAAAATCTGAGTGCTTTCCAGATAGTGATGCAGTGAATTACCAGCAACATTTGGGAAAAGAGAATGGGGGACCCAGGGACACCGTGGCTGCTTCAGTGCCATGGGCTGTGCTGCGTGGCACAGCCAGGAACCCAGCCTGGGCCACGGGCGAGGGTCTTGTTCCTTTAGCTTTACATCTGTCATTCCTCACCCTGCTTTCATGTGGGTTTGTGACTTCAGTGTACTTGACACTTACCTCTTTCAAGGTGTCTTAGTGTGTTCTGACCCAGGGCTGAGCTCCTTTTGCAGCACCCTCTGAAAAGGAGCATTTTTCTGAGCAAGCCTTTCCCCAAACCTAGAAGCCCACGAGGAGGAGGACAACTTCCTAGTCTGAATTTGCTGGAGTGAGTGTGGGGAGAGGAATGGGAGTGCTTTATTTACAGGCAATGTGCTTAGGAAGAACTGTACAAATCATCAGACAAAGATGGCAAACTTTTTTGTAATTTAATTAAAAGTCTAATTGTACCTTTGAGATTTTAGCAATTGATACAAAAAGGGAAACTAAAGCAGAGAGAAACTGCAGTCCTGTCATAATAATGGTTGTGATGAGTTTGATCAAATCTACTGCATTTCCTAGGAATTTCGCTGTGGGTTTCGACAGGCTGTGGGTCAGGACCCACCACCTTCATTTTCTTCTACCTAAGCTCTTTTATCTTTGCTTTTATTTTTATTTTGCCTTTATTTTTTCTTTTGAAGTCTAGCCTTTGACTATGTGTTCTCTGTGGAATGTGTGTATATCTTCATGACTTCTTTAAAGGCTCCTTTTTTAGGAGGAAGGCAGAGAGCTGGCCATTTCCGTAACGCATCCGTTTCATTTACGATTAAACCCAAAGGAGATTTATCGGTGACTCCTCTGATTTCAACTCTGCCTTGGACATTTTCCTGTAGAACAATATGTTGCCTGAGAAGGCTGCAACCCCCACGTTCCAATTATTTGAACTTCATGTGATGTCCAGAGACTCAATTGTCAAAACAAAACAACTACTCCCCAAAAGAAAGAATAACAAAAATAAAGAATAAGAGGAGTGGGGTAGAAAGGAAAAAAAGTATAGGTTTTGCAAAATTTACTTTTCACCTTTAGGTGTCATAAAAATATTGTCAGAAGATTCATTAAGGCAAAATCCAGTAGTTTGACTGATAATGAAGAGCTGCTGATATACACTGTGTTTACCAGCATGCTGAGCAGGCAATGCTTTCCCCAGCTCTGCCGAAGCTGGAATAGAGCTTTAGGAATGAAGCTGGTCAGGGCTTGAGCATTACAGAGCTGTGTATCATTAACAAACTTTCCTTGTTTTATCTCCTCTCTCAGTAGCCAGTTTGTGGCTTCCTTTCTTCATAAACGGGTTACACTCCAGTCCTGCACTAGATACTAGCTGGGGGATCTTTCCTTGCTGAAATATTAATGGAGCAGAGTTTTTTCTGTGAGACAGGCTGGATTTTTTCTCCCCCTCCTTCTAACAAAGGTCCCTTCTCGTCAGGCAGCTTTGTAAGAGCAGAGGAAGCAACGAACGCATTAGAAACTGAGATATGAGAGAACCCAACAAAACCCTCCCTTTAAACCCCCCACTTTTGAACTTCAGAGAGGACCCAGAGCTTGCTTTGTAGCCAACACAAGGTTGGAGGGGTTTTTTTTCCCTTTTTACCAGACATGTGTAGTGCATTTGTTTCAGTTTTCTCTTCCCTGTCACAATCTGATGGTTTTATTCAGGTTGGAAACATGCTTCGGCTAGAAACCCTACATCTTGAAATTAGGCAACCCCAGTGCCTTTGCCATTTCCCTAGCTGCACTCTCTCACCTTACCCAGGTGCATGTTAAATCAGTATTAATGACAATATCATTCTTCTGCAGTCATCTCCTGCCTGCAATTTGGTTTTAATTACCCACCACGTTGTCTTTCCCCCTCACTGACAGCCATTAAATAGGGAATGACACCAGAGCTGTGCTGGTGTCAAATAGACACTTCACCAGGGTGGTTGGGTCTTTTTTTTCCCCTCTCCTCTCCTCTTTTCTTTCCTGCCTTTTTTTTTTCCCCTCTTTTTTAATAATTAAAATAAAAATGCTTCCATAAAGCAGGCTGCAGTGCCTCCTCGTGGTGCCAGGAGAAAAAAAAACAGGGTTATTTTGCTCCTGCTTGTTTTGATGGCTTAGCACTGCTTGCTTTGGCTCATTTAGAGCTCTTGGGGAGAGGGAATAAAAAACCACGATCCTTAAGAGACAGAAAGAAAAAAAAACACTTAAAGATTAAGGCATGATTGGGACACACTGAAGTGTCTCCTCATTGAAATCTAACAGTAACTTTGATGTAGTATGTAATGCTTGTCTGACAGGCTGGAATGGCTGCTCAGAAGCAGGAGCCCTGTCAGTCCTGGGGTCAGGGAATAAAGTCCTGGGGGCAGATCCTGTGGCAGGGGTGACCTGGGTGTCTCTGGGAGCTGGGCCTCTGCCTCCTCCCCTGGCCCCCAGCCCTCCTGGGCTGCCTGCACTGGGCTCAGTCTCCTCCCTTCTGAGGTTGTGTACAGCTACACAGGGCTGTACATAAACACACAATAGCAAATCTTCATATCAGACACAGCCATTTATAAGGGTTCCAAAAAACTTCTCAGTTCCTTTCACTTTGGCCAGTGATTTGAAGTTGCCTTGCTCTGCATCCCCCGTCCCAATATCTATATTTACCCCTCTTGGATTGCTCTGTGTGAACCAAATTCCTGCTGAAAAGAGTTAATTCTAGACTCCTTGCACTAAGTTGTGTGGCATTAATCTTGATTTATAGTGCTATAACTGGGGGTAGAACCTGCTCCAGGATTTTCTCTCAGACCCATCCTGCCTTACTCTCAGTATGAGGTCAAATATCAGGATGCTGAGAAAGAGAATTGAGCAGTGATTAGCAAAATAGCATTAGGGAAAATATTTATCTACTAGCAAGCAAGAAAGAAAAAACATAGAGGCACTGTGGAGGAGTAAACAAAACTTTTTTCACTGAGAAATTTCTTACTCCTGTTTTCCCATTAGAACGTTAAATTAAAAAATTGCTTATTGGAAGAAATAAAATCTGAATAGTTAGGCAATTAACCAGCAAAGAAGGTTTGGGCAGGATGATTACTGCCCATCCACATGTTGTTTCAAACATGGACCATCTTTGATCTTGTTAAATGTCAGCTGCATTGATTTGGTTTGAGGTGCCTGGATTGGGAAGCACTAAACACTTGCTCTGTAAATTTGTTGTCCCTTACAAGAAAATTTGGGTCTGAAACTTGAGGCTTACACCAGCAAGCCTACTAGGAAGGTTTAATCCCTGATAGAGTGCCTGTATATTGGTTTACAGCTGTACTGAGTCCTCTTAGAAGGATTTTTCTTTCTTTCCTTTCTTTCTTTTTTTTTCTTTACTTTTCTAATATGAAACTTGATGCTTGGAAAATCTGATAAGTGAGTTTCATTTCCCTGGAAATTTATTGCTTCTATTTTCAAGTGCAAGGAAATAAAACAAGTAAAAACAATAAGCAGTCTGTAAGGAGGGTATTAATGAGGGGTCACCCTTTTCTCATGTAGGCTCAAGCTCAGGAGAAAAGGAGAAAGGAGTTGCTCTGGGGGCAATCTAAAGAGCTGGTGCAGTATATTTTGCTTTATTTATTTGCTAGGAACAGCTCTTTTCTCTTTCCCTCTTTAAAATAAATGGGAAGGGGATATTCAGGACAAGAAATAGGGAGGTTTTTCAGGTGGTGTAAACTCCTTTGACTTCAGCTCAGGCACTGGCTGATTTTTAGTTGACAAAAGACTATTTATGCTGCATCGAGCATCTCTGAAATTCAGAAGAGCCCATTTGTATATGTAAAAAAGATCCTATAGAATTCCAGTGTCCCATCCTTGTTCCAAGGGAGAATTGCATTATGCTCATCTAATTCCCTGTCCTTTCATTTGGAAATGATGGTGTTCTTCACTCCTTCCTGGTAATTGCTGTACAATGCTACAAAGCTGCCAAGTTCCACTCCAGGACTCATTATATTTAGTAACGGTGGAAAAAATTGCTATCTATAGAGCATTTAATACTGGAACTGAGCTGGACTGCCCAACAATGCAGATGTGCATCCTTGGAGATGCTGAATCAACTCCTAAGTGAGACAGGAGAGACAGTGTGGAGGATAAACATGAAGTGAGATGTAATGCAGAAGGCAAAAATCTCCTGAAAGGTGACAGTAAGAAGCTTTAATATCTTGTGCACCAATTCCCTCTTCTTGCCCTTGTTTGCTTAGGGAACTTGTACTCATTCTAGCTCTCTTAATTTCTCATCTAGTACAGCAGTGACTTTGCTGTGTGTTGTAAATGTGATGCCTGTTTTTAGATCCAATAGCAGGTTTATTTTTAAATCTATCTTCTCTAGGGAAGTGTGCACAGTTTACTTAAAATTTACCATATGCTTTGTATCTCCAGGAAAATAGTTGTGGTAGGAAATAGTGTATTTTCCAATCTTGTGAGTTGTGAAGCATCAGAGAGAGGCCTGGTGAAGAACACTAGGTAAAATGATAGATACTTAGAAACTCCCTTCCTAGAGTAAACTGCTTCCTAGAAGTAGCTCAAGAGGGACTATTGAGAACATTATTGCTGTTTTCAGGTTATAGGCTTTGAACCTACAAACACTTGTGCATGTAACTAACTTTATACAGGTAAGGAAATGCTCTGAACTCAGAAGGGCTCCTTGTGTATAGGAAGTTTTTGATGCATCTAAGTGCCTGTAAGATTCAAACTGTACTTGGTGCTTGATGAAGCTTTTAATTCTCCATGGCAGTGCAATCCTGCAGAGGGACTTTCGGGTGACATAGCTCAGGAGCTGAGCGTGCAAACTCTCTTTAGGTTCATTAATTAGACTGATTTTATATCTTGAGTTTCATGATGGTATAATTTATTTTATTTTATTTTATACAAGTTTAAGAGTCAAAGCTACTTCATTCTAAACTGCAAGTCTTAGTTTATGATACATTGCTTATTTTTCCTACAAGTAAAAAAGTCTTGAATTTAATTCCCAACATCATCTATTTTCTATCTTGCCTTTTTCAGCTTCAATATCTAAGTAAAAATGAAAGGAGTGTAGAAGTACAATATTGCCTTTTTAAAAAAAAAAAAAAGACTTTACCAAAATCAGCATCAGTTTGCAGTGGGTTTTGGTCATCTTAACATCCTTGCTTTTTATCAGAGACCATAGGACACACCCCACAGAAGCTACTAAGAGTTTGTCATTAGCTATTGCAAGCTGATTTAAATCCCTGACAAATTCTAGGACTTCAGCCTAGAGGAGATACAGGAATTCTACATGTGAGTTTTTTCCTTTGGTTCTACCCTTGCCTATAGGACTCCACAATCCCTTGCTAGAAGATTTTTCTGCATATTATTCCTTAGCCCTTGGTTAGAGTTTATGACAGTGCTGGTAAACAATGGAGTTAAGGAGTGTTTTGAGGAAGTGACTGTGTTTATACAGGAATTAGTAAATGGGCATGGGTAAGACATTATGAAGAACTAAGGGAGGAGAAGCATCCTGCAGGACAGGAGAAGCCCAGGAAGAAGGAATAGAACCCAGCTCTTAGACCCGGGGATTAATCACTGTCCTTTTTGTCCAGAGAAGTCAGGTTTTGTTGTGGCTGTTGGGAATAGTTTGCTTTCTAGTGACCAGGGAAAGACTGCATGGAGCTTCCTAGCTCATCCAGCTAATTGAGTCATGCAGAAGCAAGGCTATTCCTGCTGATTTTCTTGGTTTATTTGATTCAAACCCACCTTCCCTCTTCTCTCTTTCTACACACACCTCACTATTGAAATCCTTAAAGCAATCTTTATTATCTAGTACCTCTTTGACACTATTTCTTTGTGCATAAAATAGAAATAGCACTGTGCTAGCCTGCTACTCTGAGAGACTTACCGTGGGGTTTGGGTCTGTTTATTTTGCTTAGTTCTGTGTGTGCACACTTGGAGGATAGGCACTAACCAGGGCTGAAATTCACCTCTGTGCTGGGTAAACATTTAAACTTTATGATCCTTGTCCTAGCCCTTTACATAAGGGTGAATTTCATCCTCCATAAATGCAAAGTCTGTCTCTGTTATTATAGTTGCCTCTCCCCATTTACCATTATCTTTCAACCCCCCTCTCCATCATTAAGCTTTCTTTTAGGGTCCAGGCAAATGTCATTCTCTTCTCCTCTTTCTCTGCCTGGCCTTTGGTTATACTAGAAAATAAAATTAATCTCAAGGGGAAAATAGCACTTAAAATTATTACTACTGTTTAGCTTACTAAAGTGATTTGCTCTCTGTGACCTGTCTCAGGCTGATCCTTGTACAAATCAAATCAGCACACAAAACAGCACTTGGAAACTGTTTCCAGACTCAGAATTTCACAGCTCCTGAACCTTTAGAATGTCACAGGCAAATCAAAAATTAACATATTGGTTTATTTGTCTCTTTAGATCCCAGACAGTGCCTTTTTCTTTAAGGCATGTGATTCTCCCATGCTCCACATTAAGTGTACCAATAAGGCAGCTGTAATGCTTCTAGGGGAGCACATGCTTCAATGTTTTGCTGAGTGGGAGCTGGAGGAAGTTTCTAGCCTCTTCCAAGTCTGTCCCCGTGTTGTTGGGGATTAATGTCACTCTGACCTCCAACAGTTTCTCATTAAGCTGTCTAAAATATGAACTCCTACCACATGCCTGATCTTCATTTTAATTTGCTAGTTTTCATCAGTGGGCTGGAGGAGACAGCTTGTGGATATGCCCAACTGCCATCATGTTTCTCTGAGGCACAGCTAGGTCCCTGCCAGGGGCACCTGTGCACACCTTGGCACCATGCTTAGCACAGCCTGATAGCCCCAAGAGAGCTGCATGTCCTCACAGCCTGGTCAAAGACACAAGCTCAGCATGGCTGCAACGACAACATGTTCATCAGTTCTGCCTCTTCACAGCACATTAGTGTAGGTGTTGTGCCTATCTGCCTGCATATGTAGCCATACTCTTTTCAGTTCCAGAGGTAGCTCAAACCATACTAAGTTGGGCTCTCTGTCTGGCACACCTCATTGCATGGTGCAGGTGCATCCTCAAAGCCAAAACTCCACAAGCAATAGGAGGCTGCTCCTGTGACACACAGGTAGCATCACTCCCTAACAGAATCTGTTGCACAGCTAGGCCCGAACACCATCACCTTTCTGACCTTGTCAGAGTGCAGGACACAACAAGGATGACATATGCTGCTTTTTCACTTGAACTCCTTCCTGTTCAATTCAGCAGATACATATCACTGTCTGTGAAATGTAAGCAATGACATTACAAAACCCATGACAACAATTTGCTCGTTGTGTGGTGACCTCTGGTGGAGTCATTTAGAAATCAGGCTTGATCTGTTAGGTAGAGTGTGTTCCAGGGAGAGAGACAAGAGCCATAACCCAAGATGTTCATGGCTTGGAGAGATGGTCAGCTCGTGCTGGAGGTCTCCCCCAGGCTCTCTACATGTGGGTTTGATGGTGGGGTTGTTTACCCATATCTCCATGCCTCAGAAAAACCAACCTGTCCTTGGCTCTCAAGCATAGGCTTACCTTTAATGAATTAGTGTTAAAAACCAAAGTATGTTATAGAAATATCTCTGTACCTTAGGAGAAAGATCCTAGCTTTTGTGTCAGCCCATTTTTTACATTGTCATTCTGCACATATGGTAACCATCAGTGTGATTGCTAAGCCTTCAAGGTGCGACTAGGTGTGAACTGTTTAAAACAGGACTGCCACCAAGTTCATGTTGAAGTTTGTAGTTGGAAAATCTAGAAGTGATTGCTCTTCACCTCCTGCCCATGTCTAATGCATCAAATTGAAACCTGCCATGCCATTCCCATTATCTTTTGTGCCCATTCTGCTCAAAGCCAACCTTTATTTTTCATTAATACTTGCAAGGCTTGAAGCTGTTCCCAGTGAAACCAGTTGCCAAACTGACTGTGGAAGCCAGATCAAATCTGTAGTGTAATTTCCCCCCTGCTTTTTTATTGTCCTTGCTCCAAGTCATTCCTGTCTCTTGCAAACTACAATAACTACAGCAAGCATTTACCTGTAGGGAAAATTATCTCAACTTCCTCTCTGTCTATGTAATATTTAGCAATGTACTGTCCTGAAAAGCATATTGAGAAATGTTATTGATTATTCAGACTTTAACATGATGAGCCCATTCCATTCTTTTCTTTATTGAGACCAATTTATTCTTATACTTAGATAATGTTACAATACTCTAAATAAATAAATAAACCCTATGACCTATGGTGAGAAGTAAGCCCTTTGCAAAGACAGGTCTAAAAACACCCACTGGGGTCAAGGTTTTTTTCCTCCCCCCCATTTGTTTTGTTTTCCATTTTTTTTTGGCTTTATTATTTGGTCACTAAGCAAAAGGTTTCCTGGTGATCTTTTTTTAAGCTTGAGGGAGAATATGAATGTCATAAATATTTCATTTTCCTAGCACATCTTGCATTGTTCCTCACTTTCAGACCTTGCCAGCAGTCAACACAGTAGTAAATTTCAGCACCTGTGGACCTTTTTCAGTAATTTATGATTTCCATTAGATTTCCATTAGAGCTGGACTCAGAGGCTTGAGGGGAGTGCTAGCACCTTCAGCCATACGGCTCTTGCCTGGCTCGGAGGAGGCCATGCTGCATTTTGCTGGCTGGCTGGATGCCTGCTGCCAAAGGTTTCAGGTGGAGCTATCTGATCTCAGTGCCAGCCAAAAAGCCTCCTTGAAGAGGAGGTGCTCACTGGGGAAAGAAGGAGCAGGTTGGAAATAGAAAAAACAGGCTTCCTAGTAAAAATGTTGCTTTTTCTCCCATTCTGCCCCTGCAAGCTGGTGCAAATCACTGTGACCAGTGACTTTGAGTGGTCACTACAAGTGTCTATATTCTCTACAAACTAACAGCCACCCTTTTTTTGGTAGCAGCATTTAATTCTGAGCTTTGTGGGGTAGCTTTCCCCTCCTCTGACACGGCTGTGGTCTGATGCAGGGGCTGGGTGGTGGTCAGGTTTTCTGTGTTTGAATATCACTAGGACACATATTGGAGGGAGGCCCTAAGGAAAGCAAGTGAGAAGTTTGGGGTCAGTTTGAGTAAGAAATTGGCTTGATATTCCCTCCAGGTGTAGTGCAAGCTCATGGGCAGCCTGTGTGCATTCTAGCACTAGTTCTGAACCTGGAAAATCTCCCAGCTTTCAGCTCTTAGTGCCTGCCACAAACTGAGATATGGCTGCAAATAAATCACAGCTAATAATCTAGTCCTTAATTGTCCATTGGCATTGTCTCCTAGCTTGAATCTCTTTCTCCTAATAGCTCACCACAGTCCCATTGACATCCACTTGACTTTGATTAAGTTTTGCAGGTTTCACTCTGACATGAATGGCTCTAACTGGCACAGGATCTAGGAGCTGAGTCAAGGATTGAATATCAGACCAGACATCAGATAAAGTATTGCACCCATGGTATTTTCTGGCTGCTGTCCTCAGGGTGGGATTGGAATTTTGGTCATTCTGTCAGTTCTGCATTTATTAATTATTGTAAGCAGCTGTACTACATCTAGCCACCATCCCTATGGAAAACTTTCCTTTTGTTGCTGTTCTCCTGCCACCTTTCAGCATTGTCATTTCAGCAGTAGGGCACTCCAGGATGCCTGGATCATGCTGAGATAATGTCACACTCTGAGTGCACTTCACAGTGGTATTCAGCAAGCCGAGGAGTGACATTAGCTCAGCAGGACACCTGCCCTTCACCCTCCAGATGGGGACCCACCTCTGAAAGGTCAACACTTGGGGTTTAAAATAATGTTTTAGCCATTGCTATTCAGAATTGAAGGAAAGAGGAGTGAACCTCAGAGAGCCGTGAAATTCATGAGACTCCCAACAAATGACAACTGCCCCGAGACAAACTCTCTGAAGAGAAAGAGTTTTACTCAGGTTTTAAGCACAGTATTTCAACCAGCACATTCTGCAGGATGTTTTGCCATGTAGCCCAAGCACCAGCAGAGGAGCAATTTGCATTCTAAAAAATGGTTTGTTTTCAAAATGTGTTGCTGAATGAATACATTGAGGACTTGTATCTCTTCTATCTCTCTGCTTTCTGTCTGCTGGATCTTTGTGTACAGTTGAGTTTGAAATAGCAACAGACCTACTGAAAAGAGAGTGCAAATGGTGCCGTGGAGGGAGCTGAGCACATGGCTTGAGCCAGAGGATGTGTCTCATCAGCAGAGAGCATCTTCCTCCAGTGGAGCATCTACCACACAGCTTTCTGACTAGAGGCATTTAGGAAATTATGATTTCCTCAAATCATATTTACTTTCTAACCTCTAATATAAAACTGAGAAAGCACTTTTGGGGTGGCAGAAATGGTCAAATAAGTCACACAATTCCTTTTCTGTTCCTTTTTCCTTTGTGTAAAGAATGTGTCTCCTGGAGCCCAGTTCTTCAAACAAATGTTTTTTGTGGGAAATGAAACATATCTCCTGCATATGTTTGATGATATTAAATTTGTGCCTCTTTTTTTTTTCTTTTATGCTACTAAAACACAGCAGCAGAGATGGCAAAAGTAAAGAAAAAAATCTGATTTATCACTCTTTTCTTTGATTGGTGATACAATTCCAGTGAAATTAGTGGAGTGCTGGCAGCACAAGTCCTGCAGTGCTGAGCCACACTGAGCCATTTTGCTTTGAGAAGCTGCCTGAGTACTTCTGGGAAATGTTTCTCGATCTCAGCTCAGCATGACAAGGGCATCAATTGGCTTGTAGACTGGATTTTATCTTCAGTGGTTAGACATACCTTTGATTTGCTGAATAATGCTGTTTAATGCAACAGCAAATGGAAGGCAATCATTCTGGCAAACAGGTTTAAGCAGTGTCTAGGAGCCCATTCTAACCTCCTGGTTCTAGCAAGGTTCTGTTATTCTGCCCATCACTGTACTGCCTAAAGGTTTTGCAGATACTGAAGGAAGATACAAGCAGTTTTGTTTCATTATTATCACAAAACTGCTAGATTTGCCTTAAGGAGTGAATCTGATTTTGCTGAGTTTTTAAGCCCAGAGGACTTGGCTCCATTGTGATAAGTGCCCTCTCCTAAAATTCCCAAAGGAACTGAACCCACAGTTCTCATGGGAGTCTTCCCTTAGTCATCACAATAACAGGCTTGTATGACAACACTTTGGGGTTTGTTTTGACTTTGCCTTTTTTTTAAAAAAAAAAAAGAGATTATTAATCATAAATGTCCTTATCTTCAGAATTAATTTATTACTAATTTTGTTCTAAAAGTAGATACTGTGTTCAGGGCTGCCCAGTAGAAATGAAATGACAGTAACAAGTATTGAAAAGACTTTCTAACAATAGTTGTCAAAACTGCATTGTCTTAGACACGGATTAAACAAAGTCCTGTTTCCTTCTAAAGGAGAGCTCTTTCCATTGAGCTTCTTTTATGGATAAATTCCCAGAGACCTTGAGGTGTGGGTTGTTTTCTACCAATTAACATTTACATTTCATGTATTGTCTTTCCTATCATGTTTTGAAACCTTATAGAACACATCAGGAGAAATTCCTCAGAATTTAGTCAAGAGCTGAAAGCACAGAATTAGTCAAGCTATGAAACAGGAAAGGGTTTTGTTCAGGGACAAAATACCCTTGGGCTTGGGAGTGTGTGTCTGTGTATGCACACGTGTGTCTAAGGTGAGCCATGCTTTCAGCTCTACTCCAACCTGCCAAAGCAACCTAGGACTGCTTCCAAATGCACAGTTTGTCCTGGGCACAAGGTGTGGGCCATGGTGCATCACTGGAGAGTCTCACTTCTGGCAAGTTTTCTTCCTTTCTTTTCCATGAAACTGTTTAATTCCTAGAGCTTTGATGTTTAAACTGGTCCTGACCTTCTCTGAGTACTTCAAAAAGGGAAAATTAGCTTAGAAAAATAGAACAACTGAAATCTAGCAATTTGGGACACACATGTTCAAGTCCTACTGAACTTGTGTTGACTTCTTCCTTGCTTTTTGGTGTTGTTTCCTGACTTGTAACTAGAGAAAGTGTTAATTTTCAAGGCTTCAGGAATTCCTCTTTATTGATCTGTCTTTGAAACATTGTTCCTCTCACAAGAAGAATCCATCAAGACACAGGGAGCTGCTCTAAACACAGAGTATAAAAGACTTTGATTAACTTTATTTTGGCTTTTACTTACCTCTAATGAGGAAAATGATTAATTGAATAACACTCCCTGGCTTCGCTGTAGTTGATGGTCCATAACAACTCCCCTGGTTCTCATAGTTGATAATTTAGCTGTCAAAATATTCTGGAGGTTAGAGCTTGGCAAGCAAGGTCTTGACTGTGCTTTTCTGTTATTGTTTTTAACAAAGCAAATCTGCTTCAACTATTTGTGAGTTACTGCAGTCAGTTGCCAGCATTGCACTTGGCAATGTGTGCCTGGTTGCTCTTAGGTAGTGGTTATTTGGGGAGGATAACAGTGTCATGCATCATTTCAAAACAATTTAAACATGCAACTTACCTTTGCAAGGATTTCTTATAGATATATTGTCAAAGATTTTCAGAAGGGGGATATGTTCTACTCTGTCCTGATGATGCTCTTTGGAATAGCTTACTTTTGCAAATTATTTTTGTGATCAACAGCTGCCTGATATTTTGCAACATTTCAAAGTGTTGTTTGAAAGTCCTATCTTTTAAAATTACTTTTGCTCTTCAAGATCTAGTGCATCAAAATACGTTTGGGCCCTATAAGCAGCACAGAGACATACATTTCCTTCAAGGCAGGCTTCAATTTTAATACTAGAGAATTCAGGTTTTGATGCTAGGAGTAGTTTCCCCCTCACATCCCTGAACTACAGTTTTCCACATGTCTTTCCCATGTGTCCTAACTCGGTTTTATCCCACCAGTTTTGAGGCCCTTTTGGTGATTAAATTCAGGCATTTCTGTTCCTAGACAATCCTGTTCTCAAGTGTGTCCTTCCTATTGAAAGCCAATGGAACAAAGCCCTGTGCTTAATTGCAGTTACTAATAGCTAGAGTATTACTTGTCTTTTTATTCACTCAGGTCACTAACGTAGTAGTCCAAGGATATCCCAACAATAAAACTGAATGGTAGAAAAAAATCATTCATAAATGCAAGACCTTATTATTATTTTTCTACAAAAATCTCCTAAATTTCATAGCAAAACCCCCAAATAAAATCCTTCGTTGTAAATATAAATTTCTATACCTGGGCCAAATTTTTATGCAGCTCAAATCAACATCTATGGCACTAGAGTTTATTAAAGCAATGGAAAGTGTTGCACAGATATTGCACACTGCAGAAATCCTTTTTAGTGCTGTAATAAAACATAAAATAAAACTGTCTGTACTTCTTTATGTCAAAAGCACCCTTTCTGTGCAACACCTCTGCTGAAAAAACGAGCTCTGACTCTTGTCTCTGTAAAACTATTTTATGAGAAGATAATCTACAATTCTGTCCAGAGCTTGTCAGGAGAATTGCATTGCTGATAGCAAGACCACACAGTGAGCCACTAAGCCATTTTTCACTTCCACATTGGCAGATACATGCTACAAGCATGGACACATGGAAGTTTGGTAACAAAACTGAAGGGTAAACTGGTGTCTTGAGTGGCAAGGAGCATCACTTCAAATGGATTTGAATTGCCAGTGGGTTGTAGCTGCAGCCTTAAGAAAAATAGCCTTGAGGATGGCTTTTAATGAACCCTCAGGTTTGAGGTGGGCTGATGAGATCAAGCTGCAATGCAAGTTCAGACATATGTTTCTTAGGCTTATTCACAATGCTGTGTTACGTTTCACTCCTCACCAGCAACATTTCCAAAGCAGTTTGTGGTTCCTCCTGAGGACTGACCACTAGAGCTGTGCCAAATTATGTCAGGAGTGGGAACTCTGGGATCTAAAGTGATGCAAACTGGGGAACATTCATTTTCCAAAACCCACCAATTCACTCCTTTTATGAATATGCAAACTTAATTGTGTCTTAAGCTCTAACATTTTCTGCTCTTTATTTATGGTATTTAAATATTCAAGAGTTATCAACTGGGCTTTCCCATCTGGTTAGTTGAGAAAGTCCATACAGAGTTGGTTAGATTACTACTCCTGTGAAACACGAAACATGCAAAGTCTATGTGCAACATCTATTGGCAATGTGAATTTTGCAGATACTCAATTAGGCAGTACAAGGGCTATTTAGTCAGTAATTACATGTAAGAGTCAATATTTAAGCCCAAGAAGAAGCCTTGAGAATCTTGGTCCTGTTAAACTCCTATCTCAATTACATGATCAAAGTCACCAGAAGTATTTTTCTGTGCAGCATTGTGAGTGTCATTTTCAAAGTCACTGACTCCTCTTCCACAGGGAGTTTGGTTGTTGACTTCAGCTGAAGTAAGTTTAGAGCAACACTGAGCTATTTGGAAAAATCTTCCCTGATACTGAGACATCTGAATCTTTTGATATTGACCCATCCTTGGTTTAGAGTCATCACTCTGTTTTGCAATTCCTCTTTTTCTTGTTCTCAACTGAAGTTATTCCAAACGGGAGAGAAAAAATATCGGAGTAATTTTAGTCTTATTTTCTTGCTTTTAACTACTAGACTAAGCAGCAGATTTTGTGAAGTTGTGATCAGATTCGGTATAGTGAAGTTTATTGTCTCTGTAAACAATATCTCTTGTATAATTCCTGTTCTCTGATTTCCATTTTGGTTCTGATCAGGAAGACATGGTATATGAGAAGTGCTTTTGTATTGGTTGGTTAGAGATTTTTCATTACCACATATCTAATTTTCCCCACATGCATTCATAATTCTGTGAGAAGACTCACTGAGGCACCTGCTTGGTATTCATTTGTTTGGAAACAATTCTTTCTATTAGAAGCACTGAAGAGCTTGACATTTTTGAGGCTGGATTTTTGTCTGGGATAAACTTGTATAGTCCTTTTAATCCCAAATATTTGAAATTGTCAGTGAAGTGACATGTGTTGTGGACTCTGACAAAACCCACCATCTAAACATACAAACTACTTCATCCTAATCTAATGGAGGAGACAAATCTCCTAAACCTGAAATGCTTACATCTGCCAAGAGATTAGATAAGTAATGTGCCTTCAGTATGGCTTAGCTCTTCTCATTTTAAAAGTAAAGCCACTTCCAGGTCCTTCTGGGGTACAGAGGCTGAGTGTTGAACTTTTCTTTTTTCTCTAGTGAATTTCCTACAATTCCACTCAGCTAAACTCCTACTCAGGTTTTTCTGTCATTTCTTACATTTCTCCTTAAATGACTTAAATAATGAGATCCACTTGTCTCCTATCCTATTAATCAGGCTTCTAATAAAACAATTGTACTAAGAATCTGCAGACTTGCCTGTGTTTACCTTGGAATAAGTTCACTTTGATGTTTCCATGAAAGTTCACATCTTTTTTTTTTTTTTTTTTACTTAATTGTAATATTTTAAGGGAATTCTTTCTATGCCAATGGACATTTGTGCTTGGTGGATATTTTAATGAAGGATAAATAGTGGCATGAAAATGATGCAGTGCTTAGATATGCCAAGCATTTTTGTGGCTGGTATTCTAAGTAACAAATAGATGATTTATGGCAAGTGGTGTCCTTGAAAATTAAGGGTGGTTCTCGTTTTTTTTGAGGTTCATGATCTATTTAGAGGAGCTACAACCTACTGTGTACAAAGCAAATTATCAGCATCCTCTTATCTTCTCTTTTTGCCTATTTGTAACGAGCTTCACTGGTGCTTCTGGGGTACGTGTGGGTGAAGGATAATTTGAGTGCCCTCTAGCACTCCAGTGTCTGGTATTGCACAATCAGGGAATCTGGTGTCACATTAAGGCAATTCTTATAATATAATCAAAGTTCTGATGTTGCACTGTCCTTTAGATGAAACAAACTAATGAAATGTATTGACCCTCCTTGCGCTCTTCTGAAGCCAAATGACTAAGCGCTATTGAAACTACATGAAATACATTGACATTGATTGTGAAGTCTGCCTTCCCAGAGTCACTTTGGTAGCTGATTAAAGTGTCACATTGACAATATAGCCCCTTTTGAACAGGAAATTAATACCAGCCTGGTGGCAAGGAACGTTCCTCCAGCCTGCAGCTTGCACTATCACCAGTCCTCAGAAATGAATCAGAGGCTCAGCTATTCCAGGGTGGCATACTGCTCTCCCTGATTATAACAAATAGATTGAAACTGCAACCACCACGAAGAGAAAAAAAAAAAAAGCAGCTTGTGACATTTTATGTTTATTCTCATGATTCAATATGCTTATTACTGATAGGAATTTCAACAAAGACTTAACATGAACTATGTGTTTTCAGTCAGTTAAAGCTCCATTGAAAGTAGGAGTCACATTAACTATGTCTTTCTAATCCATCTATCATCTGTTGGAATACATAAAAGCTTTTGTTTTACTATGTGCCTGATGTATGCATAAGTTGGGGGAATTTCTATAGATCGGGATATACAAGCACAGAAAAAAATGTGAAATGTGTGTATGTGTGTTTGACAGACAGAGGGGGAGAAAATTATGTATTCACTGCATTGTGCAGTGCTAAAGAGCAAGGAATGAAGCAGGTGGAGCAGCAGTAGAAGCTTAAAGACAGGATCATCTTTGAGATCTCAGAGAGATGGTTTCTCCATCCCAGGAGCATCCTCTATAAACAGCTTGATATAGGAGAAATTGAAGGAATGGAAAAGAAGCTCTGGCATGGGAAACAAATATTTATTCATTACTAAGTGAGAATCTAAAAGTGAAAATTACAGAGATGTAGAAAAAAGACAGCACTTCTGCCCAAGAAAGATCAAATTCTAGGCCTGTCACCATCTCACAGCACAGCTCATCCCTTTTCAAATTAAAGGAAGATGCATTTTTGAGCACTCTATTATCCAGCCATTGTTTTCTTTCTTGAAATGAACTTTGCATCATAGTTTTAGTGAAGAGAGCTGTGCTGCTTTATACCAGCTGAGACTCTGACTCAACAGGCCATCATGTCCCCTTACACCTAGGCCCAATTCTCAACTGCCTCAAACAGCTGCCTCTCCTTCACTCTCTGCAATCCTCCAAAGCTCTTTACCTTATAAAACTCTCACTGTGAGCTCAGCAGGTCACAGTTTCCTCTTGTAGGTTTTAGCTTGGCCAGTCAATCTCATCACGTGAGCCAGCTGTGAGCCAGATTGGCTTCACATCTCTGGGTAAGAGTTATGGAAAGGAACAGCTCTCCTAGACATGGAAGTGTGATGCTGCTAGAATAGACTGCCCAAAGAAAACTGATCAAGGCTGGAGGAGTTAGGAGAGAAGAGGTAGTAAAAATTTTTGCCTTGCAGTACAGCAGGGAAGTTTGTTTGGTTTGTTAACCTGTGTAAAGGTATCGCAGAAGTGCAGAGCAACACTATGGCCATTAGTAGGTTCTTTACAAGTTAGCTGCAGAGCTAAATCCTGCATCTTTCTTTCTACATATAGAGACCAGCATTCTCTCTGTGCACAGGTGCTCTGAGCTAGGGCTGGCCAGATGGCACCTCATGGAAAGATTTCTGTCTGACAATGCCCAACTGGGCAAAAAGATAACTTTTTATGGAGATGCTCTGACCACAGAAACTAAGCAGGTTTGTGCTGGAGCCAGCCAGCCAGCAAGGAGTCAAAGTCCTGGTGCCTCAGTAGTCCCTGTGTCAGGTTCTCAAAGCCAGCAGCATGTCCAGGGGAATGAAAGCTTTTGGGCTTACCAGCTTCTAGGCACAAACATCTCCAGAGTCCCTGACTTCTTTGCTGGCCCCATGAATTCTCTGGATGCAGGAACATCCAGCTGCTTTTCAGCCTGCCCTGAAGGCTAATCCAGCTGGGAGCATGGCAGCACTGGCCTCTTCCTGCCCAAACACCAGGGTCCCTTTTAAGCAGGATCCCATGGCATTTCGATTCCTCTTCTGAGAACAGTCTGCTGGTGGGGTCACTTGAGAGCTGCTGCCTGAAGGATCCATGACCTTGAGCCATTGCCAGGTCTATCCCAGGAAAGTGCCACATCCCACTGCCATAGAGCAGAGGGTTCTGCCCAGCCTGCATTCAGGCTGGGAGACTTGTTGGAGGGATCGAGAGGGTGGGAAGCCTCTTTCTAATCCTCCTCTTCTGGAGCCTGTGGCTTCTTGTTCAGGAACATTGTTGTTACTTTCAGCACTGCTCCTGCTGTTGATCTTGGCCTTTGCTTCTATGATTTCTGTTCCCCGCTGCACTACTTAGGTGAACAATCAGTTCCATTTCCAGCAGTGGTCTGCCTCCTCTCTTACCCCTTGCCTGCAGGAATTTCTTTTGTTTGGTTTGATATTTGTAGTCACGCTGTGTTGTAATAATAAGAACAAGACCATGGGTATGCTAGATCCCAGCCTTCCTTCAGTTGCCATGGCTTGCCTTCGTGTGTTGTTATTGCTTTGGATGAGCTACTGCTGCTGCTGTGGCCCTACTCCTTGATTTCTGCTGCTTTAATACTGTTCCCTGCCTTACTACAAAGTGAACAGCAGTGCTTGTTCTCTCTGTCTGACATCTTGAATTCACCCACCAACCCATTATTTTCTGTAACGGCCAAAACCAGTGTAGGAAGGGGGGAAAAGGAATGAAATCATAGTAATAATAATCAAATAATAAACCCCTGTGCACTCTGGGGCTACTCTGCACTGTAGAAAATGCTTGTGCACCCAGTGACCTAGATCAGGATGTGACCCTAAGCTTCATGTTTGCACTGCACCCAGGCCGTGGTGTTCTGAGAATGGGAACTCTGAGAGGCCCTGCAGTTGAATTCTTTGGTCTACAAGAAATTATTTCCTGTTGTGGTTGTCTTAAAAGCTGAATGAAGCTATACTGGTGAGACCAAATCATTGATATGTTCATGAGAGTCATGTTCATGTGGAAACAAGGTCTGAGGAAAGAAATGAACTGGCAAGGTCCCACTCTTCTTGTCACCTTACAGCTACTGAAGTGCTTAATGGGGCACAGACTTGCATAGGCAGGGATTAAGCTAGGCTTTGCCAGCAGCTCTGGTGAAACTCTAGGGTCTGATGGGAGTTTCAAGCTGCTAGGAACTCGCAGTGCTTTTTGTAACCACTAATTTCATGCTGTTGATAAAACTAGTTCATTAACTTTTATAACATACTTTTCGTTCCTAATTCTTTCCTCTCTCTACACTTTCCATCCTGGCCTCAGTCTGGTAGAAGGAAATGAGTAACAGAAGTTTGACCACTGCACATGTAAGAAAGTTCCCCCAAAGCATTGCTTTTCAAAGTATTCCTCTCTGTGGTATGAACTAAACAAAGTGAAAAGGCCACTCACTTCCTACCCAAAAGAAGCTGCAATACACTTTGTCAGCCTAAATTTTACATTGAAAATGGTTGATTTTTATCAAACAAGTAGATTATCCTTTAAAAAGATATTTTTCTGAACTAAAGAAGCACTTGGAATACTTTGGTAGAAGGGAGCCAGTAAGCAAAACTTGCCTGACCTACTGCTGTGATTCCTTTCTTTGGACTTACTGTGTGCAGTCTGCATCATGTCCTCCTGCCCTTCTCCACAAGCTGGGCTTTTTTGTGTTATTTTAAGAGCAAAGAATTGGATACTCTTATTTTTCAAGTAAAATAATCCATATGTGTGTGTATATATATATAAATATTTCTATGTGTCCATCTTTTTCTATATGTCTATATACATATATATACTTCTGTAGCTAAAATAAGGAACTGCCATCTTATTTTTCCAGCTGCAGTTAGTCATTCATTTTAGAGTACAAAGCCCTTCCCTTTCTATGTGGGTGGAGGCTGCTGTAAGTCTTTTGGCTCTGTTTTTATGATGGTTAGCACAAAAGGGTAGCTATTTCATCTGTGTAATTCTTCACCTTTTGCTCTGAGGGAGCTTCCTTGGAGAAGACTATAACATTTTGCTGATTGCTCTTGTAAGCAATCCAAAAATCAAGGAATCTTATGTAGTTTTCTTTAATGCAGTCTGGATGATGAATTTACATCTATATATCAGAAACTCTGTCTTCTGCCCTACATTGCCAATGTCAGAAAATTGCCACTATATAATTCATCAAAGTATTCCTATAGACTCCCCCCTGATTATCTCTGCTCCTGCAAACGGTATCATTTGCCTTCATTCTGTGTCAATGAGAGGAACTTTCATCTTGGATACTGCTGGGTAAGGTGCTGTACACATTAAAGAATGGCAAGGGAAGGAAGGGATGGACCTGGATAAAAATACAGATTAGGAGCTATTTATTAGCAACTGCAAACAGGGCAACAAAAATTCTTTTAAGCAGCAGCTTGAAAATTTTGCTTAAAACAGTCATGTAATGAAAGTCTCCTTGCTCTCTACCTGCTTCAATCAAAGTTATTTCACTGAATTTCCTTTACACTAAGGAGTGTATGCTGAATTTGAAGTTATACTGCTTTAGAAATGTACAGAGCTGTAAAGTGAATTTAACTGGGAGAAAGTCTCAATATCTCCTAGTCATATTGTACCTTTCACCCTGGAATATCCTAAAGTACTTCTCACACGTAAAAAACCTGATCCATAATTGCACCTGCTTCAGCTCTGAAATGCAGCAGTTGTTTAATGGTGCACAGAAACACTAGACAAGGGTAGGAGGCCAGAAATTGAAGAATACAATATCCAGCTGAAAATCCAGGTGGGATTTAGGATGGTAGGATGTAATTGCTTCAATTAGAATTTGGTGAGAATAATATATTTAATAGGTGCAATTCCTGACCCTATTGGAGTCAATGAGAACTTTGCTGTGGATTACAAATGAGGTTGGAATTCCTCTCATATCTCTGCCTTTATGAAAAGTTTAATGAAATACTGCAGCCAGAATTGTTTGCAGGAGCTTGGGGTTTTTTTTTTCATCTCCTCCAGAAGAATTGGCTTGATCCTCAGTCCCAAATTAGAGCTCTGAAAGCTTGTTAAGCACCTGTTTTACACCCGTAAAAGTGAGAGGAGAATTGGATCCAGCATCTCCTGTGGCCTTTCCCACCAGTGTGGGATATTGGTTCATTCCAGCTCAGATAGAAATGTCAGCTGTGGAATCAGCCTGACTCACACAGATGTTCCGTGGAGGTTTCCAGTAAAAAAAAAGTAATTTCCCATACAAGTAGGCAGGCTGATAGCTCCTCTACTGTGCTGATCCTGCCAGATCTCAAGTGGTAAGGTTTTATGACAGTAGGCCATGTTTTTAAATACCAAATGTTTCTTTTTGGTCACTGTAGAATGTTAGGATGTGATGGGGAGGAAAGGACTGTAACTGCAAGTATAAGCTGTGAAACTTGATATATATTTCTATGGTGAATAAGGAAAACATTTTATTCTATCCATTCATCTCCCTTTTCCCCTTCCCTCCCTCCTTTGTTCCCCTCAGTTCTTCTTTCAGTATCAGAAGGGTTTAATAGTAATCTTAATGAAAATCTTCTATCGATTTGGTTCAGATCCTGAGCTGTGTAATGCAAATAGCAACCTGTGAGCTCTTCCCTTTAGACATTTGTTCTCAAGTGCAAAATAAAAAGAAGAAAAGGTGCAAAAGTATATACTCAGGTCTCCTACTCCACCAAGAACATATCCACAGGCATGTGCTCTCACTGCCTCCCATCTGGACTCTGGCATGGTGTTACCCTGCTGTTAGCTACGTGGCTTCTGAGACACATCCTCTGAATCCGAGCTGCCCATCCAGCACAGAGCATGGGCAGAGAGAGGCTGTGAGTGTCCATGCTTCTAGCTGCAGACACATGCCAATGGTCCTCAGCACAGTTGGGATGTTGTAATGGAAGCTTGAGCCTTCTTGAATGAGTAGCTGTGAATCCCCTAGCTTTGGGCATTTGCTTGCTGAACCTCAGTTGGCATAGTGGATCCCCTAGCTTTGGGCCTTTGCTTGCTGAACCTCAGTTGGCGTAGTGGATCCCCTAGCTTTGGGCCTTTGCTTGCTGAACATCAGTTGGCATAGTGGATCCCCTAGCTTTGGGCCTTTGCTTGCTGAACCTCAGTTGGCATAGTGGATCCCCTAGCTTTGGGCCTTTGCTTGCTGAACCTCAGTTGGCATAGTGGCTCAGTGTAGCCTCCAGAGCTTGCTGTTCGCTAGTGTCTATGTGTGAAGCAGGTGCATGGGAAATACTCTTTTCTTATGTGATGTCTACCTCGGGGGTGGGATTTCCATGCACAAAAAGTGACTGAATATTTCTGTGAGCAGCTCCAACTGGAGAGAGTCCAAATTCTTTGCATCCTTATGCAGGGAAATTGCTGTGATTTTCCAGGCATGCCCTACCTATGCTCCAAACAGTACCCCAAAAGTGATTCAGCAGTATCCCATCCAGCTACTCTGGGAAGGGTTCATTCCCTCATGCTTCCACGAGCAGACCTGAAGGATGTCAGCACTTCCACTGAAAGAAGGCAGAAGCCATTAGCCCTTGACAGATGAGCAGCCCTCCCCACCTCCAGCTGGATGCCCTGGGCTCAGGTCTTACCTCTGTGCTTGAGCACAGCACCAAGGCCTTGCCACAGTGTGAGGGAAAAGACAGTTTTCTTTTTTCCCCTCTAAGATAATAAACACAAAATGTTTAAAAGTGGTTTACTTGAAAGCTGCTCCCTATTTTGTCTCATTTCATGCCCCAGCTTGCTTCTGCCTTGTTGCTGTGATTTCTTTTCTTTTTTTTAACTCATAACACATGGACTCTTTCAAAAACACCAAGTATTGGAGATAAAACTGCTCTCAGCCTAGGGCATAAAATGTAGGGCTACATGAAAGTAAAAAAAGGATGAGAGCTTTTCAATCAATTTGATGAAAAATTTAAGTTAATTAAAAGAATGCTCAGTTTTTCCCTAGAAGGCGACACTGATCTTTATTATTAATGCATACCAGTGTTTCCTCACTGTGCACAGGAATGGCCTGTGACATCAGGCACAGCTTCCTTCCCAGCTTCACTTGCTGCAAAATCTTTTTTGGTATTCTTAAAGCATGCACTTTGCCACTGCATCCCTGATGCTCTTGGGCTAATTCCCAACTCCTAAAGGACCTCTTATTTTATGCTCACACCTGAGAATTCATTTATCAGATTGTTTTTGCAGTTTAAAGCTTTTCTTAAAAAACAACAAAGAGTACCCTAAAAGGCAGCTAGAGACCCTTCACTGCCTGGCTTTCATAGTATTCACATTCATTTAGTGGAAGTGGCAGTTCAGGAACAAATATTCTTACAGGCTGTAGGAAAAAAAGAACAGAGACTGGTCTCTGAATGAGAGATCCTTACTGCTGCATTTTCTTCCACCTGTGTAAGTGAGGGAAGTTTAGTCTCTTCAAGAAGACAGAGGACAGATGTTTTGATGCAGTATCTTGGAAAAAAAGCTGTAGCTAAGTTTGCTTCCATGGCTGCTGGTTTTCCCAGTTAGTTTGTTAACTCAGGTTGGTAAGGATTTATATTTTCAAGTTGAGAACTAATCTCTAGCTCCTGCTGTCCACTGAAACCTCTGCTTACAAGCAGTAAGAGCCCTCCTACCATCCCTAAACTTCATCCCTTGTTTCAACACAGAATCATTAAGTTTGGAAGAGACCTCTAAGCTCATCCAGTCCAAGCATCCCTAGCACTCCCATCCCACTAACCCATAGCCCTAAGGAGAGCAGCTCAATGTCTCTTGAACCCCTGCAGGGATGGTGACTCCAGCACCTCCCTGGGCAGCCTGGGCCAAGACTTAACCCTTTCAGCAAAGAAATTTCTCTTTATATCCAATGTAAACTTCCCCTGCTGCAACTTGAAGACATTTCCTCACTGTTAACCCTGGAGAAGAGACCTACCCTAGACATTTCCCTGAAGCACCTAACAAAGGAGCTACCAGGCAGCCTAGTGCTCTCCAGTGGGATTGAGGTAGATGTTTTTGCAGGGTGTGGTTTGGATTTTGCAGAGATGAATTGCCATTGTGTTTAGGGAGTTTAAGGTAATGAAACTTCCCACTTAGGCACCTTATTTGATTCCCTACATAGGATGACACTATGCCCAGTTATAAATCACGAGTGATCTAGGCATGACATGTGAGTATCCCTTTGGATTGGGCGAGTACAGGTGAGAGGTACATGGAGCAGGCAGGTAGAAGCAAATCTACAGTCTGTAACTGTTAGTGGACATTCAGCTCATCATATAACAGGGAAGAACTGGCTCCACCTTGACAGCCCATGGTTGTTGTGGCTGCATCTGTCTCCGAGGCTGTGCAGGGTTATTCTGGTCTGGGTAGCTGCTACCTTGTCCTCATTCCAGTGTGCTGGCTGTAGGCATTGACAAGTGATAATGGCCAGGTAAATGATCAGTGGTGACTTGTGAACCCCTGTCTAATTTGTCTGTCTATATCTCTTAGAAGAGCAACCATCATCTCTGCACCTATTAGCCTGGTTGAAATCTTAGCAAGCTGATGTTAGATAATCTTGCTCCTGCACTCCCCTTTCCCTCATCTCTTCCAAAGGCTTTAATACTTTTTTATTGCAACCTCTTAGAAATTAGTGTCTGTTTTCAAGGACTTACAGTATGTCCTGTCATTTTAGGTTTGATCATAGTGTAGTGAGGGCTCTGTTCTGGCCAGGGTTTTGGGGAACTAACATAACTCATCCAATCTCTCTTCTACTTCATTACTGCAGAAGCACCTAAAGGCTCCTGAGTCTGGCATCCTCCTGCTGTGCCAGGAGTAGGTGCAGGGGATGGACCAGTCCCCAAAGTGAGCACTTTACAGGTTAAGTAGCCATGAGACACAAAAGGGTGCCATCACCACTAAATGGGGGTATAAAAGGAAATCTGGGTTAAAAAGGGATGAGGTTTTGAAACTTCATGTTTTGAAGAACCAAGCTGAAGGCTGTTTTCTTCCTTTTTCCTGTATATTTCTTTTACTTCTCACATATAAACTGTAATAAATATAGAGGAGAGTAAACAGAGTATTTCTTTTCCCCTTTAATAAATATGAAACAGATGTGCAGGCCCTGGATGAGGAAGAGATCCAAAGGAAGGAGAGGGGGAATAAAAGTAAATTCTAGGTTAGATAACATCTATCAAGTTGATAGAAGAAGCCAAGCTGGGAGTTGAAGGCAAGATTTAATGGCAAGAAATGGTGATAAAAAAGTTCATAGCAGTTGAGTTTTATGGTAAGGCTTGTAATCAAGAGCCCCCTGGCCAAGTGTCTGGTTGTTACTGGCTGCACATCAATACACACAGGCCCCTGCCCCACCATTCCTTGTTCTTTCAGCTCTTGTGGAGCCATGGCAGAGTTGGGAGGAGTTTGCACTCTTTGCAAGCTGCATCCACAGTATGGGTTGTGTCATGCTTCTCCCCAAAGAGCACAATCATACTCTGTACAGTGGGGATTAACAGGACAGCTTTATAGACAGAGATAGCTGAAATGCCATTCACTTCAACTACAACTTGGATTGGATGCTTGCCACTTCACCAAAAACCCCTCTCAGTTCCAGGGGAGACCTTCTGCTTCAGCCAGAGGGTCAAGTCTAAGAGCCTTCTCCATCCCTAATGGCTATTCTGAGCCCCAGTGGGCAGTTATTCTGGAGGAGATTTCCTCAATCTGTTCTGTTGGAGCTCTCCACTTTGCATAAATAATTGAGCATTCATTAGAGCAGGGTCTTGAGCCTGGGTTACCCACAGCTGAGGTGATGCCCTGAGCACCACAGTATTGATTTTCCTATCCCAGCTGATCAATGTTTTTATTGATCTCATTGGCATAGGGGATGCCCACAGGATGCCCAGTGAGAACAGGAGTGATGTGTAACCCTAAGGAAAATAATGCCATGTATTATCCAGTAGCAGTTGCAACCACTGCTCTGCAAGACACTCAGGCATAGCTTCAGGTGTCTGATCTTGCATATGATCAAACCACCTCCCTCTAACTGCTCCAGTGGAAATGGCATTGCCATTCAACATGATAAGCAATAACTGTCTCTCTTCAGTCAAGACAACATTTCTGCCTCATCGTGAAAAGCACAGTTGAGCTACAGTCTGAACTGACTCAATTTGTGTAACAAGATTCTGCTGTGTTTGCCCAAATTGGCATAGTTCCTCTCCAAGGGTCTGCAAAATGACTGCAAATTCAGCATGAAGCCTGTTGTTAGAGGAAGTGGAGGGAGTAGCACAAGTTTATTGTCAGCCTTCAAGTGTGCCTTTAGGTGGTCACCACATCCTGAGATGCTGCTGATAGAACTAGATGACATGTTTTTGAAGGGCTGCCAAGAGATTCAACCAGACAATACTGAAGACTCTTACTCTGCTTTTCTTAGCAGTTTACTATTTCCCTTCAGAATGAATATGCAATTATTCTGCTGTGAAGAAACCCACAGTGTAGTGAGGGCCACTGAAAGAGATTAGCCAAGGCAGATAATGTCTTGTAAAGACTATCTCTTTGGCACCTTTGATACCAATTATACCATGACTTCTCAAAAGGAAGTCACCTGTCTTAGCTGAGGCAAGTTATCCAAGAAAATCTAACAAGTATTCTTTTTTTTCCTGTTCATTGTGCAATGAACATAGGCAATGATATAATAATCATTTCCCTGCTATAGCAGGGAAAAATTAAGTAAAATTAGCTTCTCAACATGAAACCATTATGAGCTGTAATTTATTTCAGAAAGTGGAAAGTGTTAGGGAGAAAAAGAAAAAAAAAAAACCTTTGCTGATAATTTGTTATGTTCTGGACCCAGCAAATGACCTTATACATATGGACTTAAGTATACTCAGCGGGTACAATATATCTAAAATGACATAGAGGATTGAGCCTAATTGATATCATTAGAGCCCTGGTCCTTTTACACTTGGCCTTTGAGATGTTGGTGTTACCAAGAAAGCTGCTTTTGATTTATTTTGCTTTTCTTCTTCATCCTTTTGCTCTCTCTCTCTCTTTCCCTCTCCCATTCCCCCCTCCTCCTTCTCTCAAGTTCTGCTCAAAGGCCAGACCTGTGGAGGTTAGGAACTCATGATCTGATCCAAGGGCTGCAGTGCTACAGCTTGCAAATTCATTTCTGAAGTGACAACTTCTAACAAGAAGCACTTGGTACACTT
>VWZO01001418.1:12018-176200 GCA_013396975.1 Bucco capensis | reverse complement strand
GGGGGGGGGGGGGGGAAGGGAAAAGGAGTGGAATTGCATGGATAAAATACCAGTAACAGATATCCTGATGACTCCTCACAGGCTTAACATACTCTTTATCTTTAAAGGGGATATTCTTTCCCAACCTGTAACAGAAACTTCAAAGTTTCCAAATGAACTTATAAAGTAGCCAATGCTTAAGGTTTCAGTCAAATATTTTCTCTTGCTTTCATTAATTTCAGTATGATTGTCCCTTCCAAATAACTTGAACTAGGTACTTCTGCAGAAGGAAGGCAAACCTAACAACCTTCATTTGATAGTTAAGTTATACCTTATCCCTAGCTGAAAAGATTTAGTTCAAAATGGACTTTGTTCATTATGCTGACAGGCTTGATGTTGATTTAAAAATTCTTCATCTGTCAGAAAAGCCCAAAGATCAGGAACCCAGGAGAGTTCCAGCAGTGCCCAAAGAAGTGTGCTCAGCATAGTCTAGATTGGAGTGGCTTACAAATGTTTGAATTGTCTTCATTTTTAACTACTGAATTATGTGTAAAACAAGGTCATACACTCTTTCCTTAAAAATTCTACAGTAAATATGATACAATTCATTCAATCTTTCTTTAGTGTTTTGCAGACTTTCTTGTACAAACCCTGAAAGTTGTCTTTGTCTGTATACAACACCTTCTTTGTCCATACACAAGCTCTGTGCATCTTGTATTTTTCAGGAATGCTTCTGTGCCATAAATAATAATATAGTGTAGGATAGAAGAGTTCTGTGTGGTCTTGTACCTTCCCAGAAAGCTGGGAAGTCTCAGAACTTTGGAAGATACGCTTCACTAACTGACTCTTGTACATCTGTGGCAAAATCTGTGAATGGTGTTTTGGCCCTAAAGAAAGCAACAGCTACACATCCATTAACAGTGGACTACTAATTGTGTTAGTAATTATATAATGGAGTGTTTCTGTGCAAAAACAATAACTATTTCAGTAGCTTTCTACTCGTTCAGTTTACAGAGAATCTGTATTTCAATATGGCCCAGGCAAAACTGCCTGTTTAGCTGTAGCATATTTGGTTTTTTCCTGCTACTGATCAAACACAGGTTCGACTGAGACAGTTAAAATACTTCACAAGATATTCATTGAAAAGGAATGAGATTTAGCTATTTGAATGAACCTTTAGTAAACAAGGAAAAAAAAGAAAACACATCTTGGAAAGGATAAAAATAAATCTATCTACTTCAAAGCCACTTTTACCTGCATTTTAACTAAGTTAGCTTGGGCCTGATCCAGCAGTCTCTCAAGTCAGAGGATCCTGAGTTAGACCATTACTTCAACTCAAAAGAGACAGGCAGAGGGTCCAGACTACTCAAGGACAGCAGCTTCCTTCCTTTGCTGATTGGGTTGGAAATCACAATCAAAGCAAGCTTGTGTGTTTTGTGATCTCATTATGGTGAGTAACTGGCTCTCCTTGAGCAGCAGTTGCCGCAGGGTAATGGGGATTGGTATTCAAGTGACCTTCCATCCCTGAGCCAGCATCCCCAGTTGCTGATGATAATCAGAGCTGTAGATGCCTGTAATGCAATTGTTCCACCAGGTCCAGCAGGTATTTGTGCAAGCACTGGAGCTGGAAGTACTGTATAATGGTCTGAGCATGGGTTCAGGAAAGGGGAGGCTTTTTAGAAAGGGGAGGGGAAAAGAGAGAAAGAAAAGATGTTAGTTGAAAACATGCAGTCAAAAATAAAACCCTGCCCTACATCCTTTATTCATCTGCTCATTGAAAATGGGGGACTTGGGAACCCAAAGTGCTATAAGCACATCCTTTGCCTGTTCCTTGCAGTCCTCAGCCAGGCAGAGTGCTATGGCACACACTGTGAACAAAGAGCAAAAGGGCAGAACAATTAAAAAGAAAAATGCAAAGTACAGTTCTTGAAATGTCATGCATGTTAGCAGCACAAAATGCCACTTGGGCTCCTCAGATTTCCTGCATCCTCCTTTTCCATTCTCCTTTAGTTTTGCTTTTCTTCATTTTTCTCTCTGTGCATGTTGGAAGTCAACTGCAGCAGCAGGGCATGCACAATTGTAAGCACAACTTCCTCACCTCCATTCTTTTGTTGCATTTAGCCCTCTCCCACTTCACTTGCCAACTGCCTGCCCCCTGTGCCCCCAGCCAGGTCACCCTGGGCCATTAGCAGCCATTACCAGCCAGCGCCTTTTTACGGTCAGGGAGCATTCTTGCTCTGGCCTCCCCCGGGCTCAGATCACATAACTATAAATTTACCCTTGAGCCTCCCATGCCTTGCTGCTTTGCTACATCCTCAGGCCTTCCTCTCCCCTCCTCTTTTTATCCTGCTTTTCTCTCCTTGGCATCTGCACCTTGACCCAAAGAACCCTGCGCATATGCAAGATGCAAAAAGTTCACCAGCTGCGATCAACAGTAAATAAATCTTGGTGCCAATATTAAGTTACAGCAATTTTATCCTCTCTCTTCCCTTCCCCACCCCTTCATCGATGGGAAAAGAATATGAACTTGACATTTGCTCACTGAAAGCAGATGGATGAGGTAGGTCAGCATTAGGTGTAACCCTAGCACTGTTTCTTTGGGTTTCCTGAAGGATGGAGCTAAAAGAATTCTCCTGGTGGGTCAAAGGCCACATTAGTCATTTGCTTAAAGAAGAACTGTGCAGAATTAATCAAAATGAAACACAGGTTTTCATGTCTCTCTCTTATTCAGGATCTCTCGGTCCTTTTTTCCATTCCTCTTAGAGGAAGCAATATATTTTATCCTTTTACACCTTGTCCTGCAGAGGTTTTGTTCGGAGTGGTGTCACAGGCCTTCCCCTTCTGTGTAGAAAACCATTTTAATCAGGATAAAGCCTCCATGTGATACTTGTAAAGGTCATCTGAAGCTGGTGTGTTAGTACCAGTGCAACCACAAAAAAAAAAAGACTCAACCCTTCATGAAGAAGTTTTGAGTTGAAAAGAATGATTCTATTCACTGCATTTTTCCAACTTAAAAGGAAAGTTAAAAGAGCAGCTCTAACACTCAGAAGCAAAAAACTTTACATATTTTGTTTCACTATAACCTGAGGAGAGCAAACTATTCAGGGAGAAAGTCTTTCATTCCTGTTTCAAGAGCTATACCCCGAAACTGATTAAGAGCCTGACCTTACCATAAAACAGGTCACTGTCATATTTTTAGGGGTTCTTTTTTTTTTTTTTCTTGAGGTTGTTATCTTGGCCAGGGAGGTACCAGGGTATTTATGGTTTACAGCTTAAATCATCTCACAAAGGAAAAAGTTTCTTTGGACTGAAAGCTTTTGGCAGCAAACTTTCACCTGCTATGTGAACTATTCCCACTCTTTGACACGGCTTGCCTATGAAAGCTTTAAATTGTACATCAGGGTTTGGGTTTCTCTTCACATTTTTTTCCCCCTTTTCTTTTCTTCTTTTCTCCTCTTTTTCAAACGCTGGAACTTCCTATTCATGATTCTTGAAAACACATTAATAATTTAGTTGGGATTTGTGAGATTGGCATACCGAAAAGGACAAAACATCATTAGTCTTCAAGAGCTTCCCTGAGCCTTAGCTGCTTCCCCAGCCATACCCAGCAGCCTGAAACACACTGCTTCACCCAGCACCATGCTAAAGTCATCAGAGGCATTCTGGACACTGCCTTCTCCTCATTAGCTCAGCTGTAACCCAGCTGAATTTCTCCTGTCCTGAAAAATAATCCAGTTTATTCAAATGCATTTCTGAAGCAAACAGCAAACCCACCCACTGTCAGTTGCTCACACATTGGCATATGCACACCCAGACACCTTCAGCAGCCCAGCTAGCACTGACAGGATGCACAGCTGTTGGATTTTACGCTATTTGATGCTCAATAATTAGCGCCTGTTACAGGAAAAAAAGAGAGATGCCACACTACCTTGCACCAACTAGCAGGAATCAGTATGGCCAATTTATCAAGCCCCAATGCTGAAAGGAAGAGTCCTGTTCTAATTTCACATGATGTTGCTGTCACTATTACACTTGTCAGCACTATGATATCAACAAAAGGCTTCTAGTATATCGAAGAGGGAATGACTCTTCTCCAGAGTCACTGAAGGGAGGCAAGAAAACCACACAGATGCTTGGTATTGTCTTCATTTAATTGGGGATATTTTTGGTGTTGCTTGCATTTTTGCTGAGTCTTTTTGGTCAAAGAAGTGGGTTGAGGATTGAGCTCTCTAATCACCTTCTGAACAGCAATAATCTTGTGAGAAGAAAACCATTTAAATTTGAGGAACACAAGGTATTTTCTGTCATGTCCTTAGTGATTTTAAATTGGAGAAGAGTAGATTTAAAGTGGACATTAGAAAAGTTCCTCCCCACGAGGGCAGAGGAACACTGGCCCAGGTTGCCCAGGGAGGTGGTTGAGTTCCCATCCCTGGAGGCATTGCAGGTGAGGCTTGCCAGGGCTCTGGGCAAGCTGCTCTAGTTGGGGATGTCCCTGTAGCCATGACTATCAGGAGTCCTCAGCCAGGCTGTGAGAATGCAGAGACATTAGGATGTCCCCAGCAGCAACTGGTAGCTCCTCAGCCTCAGAGAGACCTGCATGAGGCAAGGTAAAGTACATGTAAGGCAGCTTTTCACCAACAGATCCATGTGCAGCTTCTAGAGCAGAGGAAAGGACCCAATCTGTGGTCTAGCCAGAGACCAATAAATAAATATGCACACACTGGATTATGAAAAGCAGAAATGAGACCCTTACCATGTGGCTGCTAAGAATGTAATCTGCAAACAGACTAGATTTTATGTGTGCACATTCCTTGAAGACAAGAAAAACTCTTGTATGTGTGGATCTCTTGGATGAGTTTGATGGAAAACAGACATCTCTTCATTTACAGACACTATCTGCATTTAAGCCTCCTAGACTCAGTAACAATTAGATGTGTTTAAGTCTCTCTAGCAGTAAAACTTTCCTGATTACTCACTGCAGTGTCTTCTCAGGCTTCTCCTGTTGCTTTGATTCCCTTGTTTTATTTCTCATCCTGTCCTCTTTTGTTGTACTTGCATGTTCAGAGATGCTGCAGGTTACTGTAACAGGAAGCTTTTTTCAGTGGTACTTTAGAGATTTAGTGCTCTGGTTCTGTTTATTTGCAGTGGAGCAATACTGTTCAGCTTGATATTTGCAAATTGCTTTGAGTCTCAATGCCAATCCTAAACTTTTGAAAATTAGGAGATTGTCTTAGAAGTCTCTTTAAAAGCAATTAGTTTCGTAAGTTCTGGCACAAAAGAAACACTTAGTTCCTTGTGATTTGTTTTTCATCATTTACTGCCAGTTTCAACAGATTTTCCTGTAGCTGCAGTTTCTTTGGTGATGCTCTTGTGCTGAGTGTCCCCAGGCTTGTGCTTTTCCCTTAGGCCACTGGCAGAAAGAACACAGAGTCACTTCTCCACAGCCACCTGCTTTCACAAGACTAGTTCTAACATCATTATTTCTGTCAAGTGTGCCCTCCTCCTCCACCTTCTGATCACATACATTTTCTCTGCCAAAAGTAACCTATAAAAATTAACAGATGTCATAGTAATTGTTTTTATTTTTCCCCTGTGCGTTCTGAATCTTACATTTAAACTCTATTGATGTTTCCAGAACTAATGGTTTTGGTTACCTGCATAGCTGTGAGGACTAGAAAAGTAGATTTTGGTCTTTCAAAATCAGCCTGAACATCCTCTGATTGTCTGACTTGAGGATGTGAAGAGGACTTCCATCCTTTCAAGAAAATCCCTACCAGAGTGGTAACATTTGTAAGGCTGCATTTCTGAGCTCTCTGTAGGTATGTGATGTGTTTCCCTGGTACTGCAAGTTTAAATCAGTGATGGTTTGTTGTCAGGACACAGCCTCCTCCTTCCATGTGTGTAATCTCTCTCTTAATAGAATCATTTTATCCTTCTGTTTAGGAGGCAGAGCAGGATCCTGGTCACTGCTGGGGTTTCTGAACTGCCTTGGTAGCAGGCTTGCTGATGTCTAGTGGCTAGCTGAGGTTTTCTATTTGTGGGCTCTGTTTCATGTGCATTTTGTAGTGGCAGCAGCTAGCACTTTCCTCAAGCAAATGTTACAGATGGCACTTTTGATGCTTGGAGTGGAGTAAGAGATGTAGTCACCCCCTTGGCTAGCACACAGTGTTCCCTTGAAGCTGTGGAGCTCAAGGCAGTATGAATGGAGAGCAGCATACTCTCCTCTTGTTGTTTGTCTCACCAAGAAGCAACGCTTTCCTCTGGGCTTGCACCACACAGCTCATGGTTTGATGAGCTAGGGGAGGAGTTTGTGTCACTTGCATGACTGAGGCACTAATTGTGTGAGCTATTCTGGCAAACCTTGCATCTAGCTTTCCTAGGGACGTTTCCATCCTGCCCCATGGACTCTCTTTTCCACTCCTGCCATACTATATCACTAAAGACACTCTGGTACTTTTGAGATCTATTGTGTTTCCTACCTGCTTAGAGAATATTCATAGGCTATTATAGAATCATAGAATGGTCCAGGTTGGAATGAACTAGCCTCATCTCGTTCCACCCCTGCTGCCATAGGCAGGGATGCCACAATTCCTGAATAACCACTATTTCTGAATATCTTGTTCATAGAATTTGAAATCTCACCACAAATTCATTCAGCAGAGTAGGCACAACTCTTGCTTTCCTTTCAGGATGAAATTTGGCCTTGAACCTGCCAAGTGTAGTCTTACTTAGTACTTAGGTAGTCTGTAAATCCTCTCACCCAAAGGAAACAAGATGCCTTAGAGTTTCCATTAAGTTCTCTCTCTGCTTTCTTCAGAAAGCAGCCTGGCTGCTGAATTAAGGATCAGGTCATTCTGTCTCAATTCATCATCTATATTTTTACATCTCCATATCACAACTGAACTGAGAGATATATGAAGGAAGAAAATAAGTCTGATAATTATAGTTGAATCAGAAGATGTAAGCAGTCAATGGGTAAGAATTATATACCTAAGCAACTCTCTGTCACTCCAATGATTTCAGCATTCTCAAGAAATAATCAATGTGTTCTAAACATCTAAGTACTGTTCCTGAGCATATGACTGTGCAATGGCCTATTTGCAAAGCCACATTAAGAGAAATATATGAGCAGTACACTCCTCAGGGAATGGCAATACAATAAAATGTAGGTATTTGTATAAAAGCTAATCCTTCCACAGAGTTATGCCAATTAAGTACAGTTCAGGGTAATAAAGAAAATATAGTGTTATCTGGGCCATATATTACTATGCTCTGGATTAAACAATCTCAGTGAGGTCAGTACTTCTAATCCTTATTGCTAAAGTGCTCCCTGAGTTTTGCTCTCTGTCTTTGTGTGTGTGTCTTTTTCTTTTCCAGTGGCCTGTAGTGGCCTTGGAATGGAAAAAAAAAAAAGAAAATAAGTGAAAGGAATCAATAATGCCACCTCTTTAAATACCAAAGTGAATTTAGTGTGTGTGATAGTGCCAGATTGACAGCCTGGAGAGCTAAAGGCCTACTGTTCCCCACCATGTGCAACCAAGAGCTGTGCAAGCCTCTCCTGGGTTGCCTTGCTGCATTGTCACAGCTTTGACCTAGCTGGGGAAAATCTTCTCTGCTTGTAACTGAACCTTTGGCTTCTTTTCTGAGGCTCCCAGCAAATTAGTTCCAGTTGCAGTGGCAGTATTTTACTGGGGAGAGGGGGCATGGTTTGGTTCTTCTTTGAAGGCAGACAATTTCCAATAGGAAATGGCTATTTTAATTTGCTTCTCCCTGTTGTAGTAATGAGTTGCTTACTTTTAATAGCGTAGCAGGCAAACCCCTACACAAGTAAGAGGGATTAGCTTCTCATGGCTCAAACTACACAGCTTTTTTCCAGGAGTAAGCAAAGGCTAAACATATTTCTTATTGCTCAGATGATATGTAGTCCTCTGAGGAATGGCTAGACAGCTTAAGACAGTTTGAGCTTAATTTTCTCTTTTAATGGGACAGACCTCTGCAGACAAAGCTACAAATGCAAATGAATCTTCCAGTTCTCTGTCATGTAACAGAACAGTTCTTCATCCCTCTCTCTGTAGACCCAAGGTCCTCCTCTGACTGCCAGGGAAGTTTTCATGACTACCAGGTTGCTGTTTGAGAGGTGGCAACAGACACAAACATTTTATTTAGGGTGGATTTTGCCATGAAATAGAGATGTTCAGAAATTGCACTAGGACTTCTCCTTCCCAACACATGGAAGTCTATAAAACATAAACCAGCCCCACACAATAACCTCAAAATCTTGGCCCTGTCCAAGTTCATGCCTACCTCCTTACCTCTAGTCTTATGTATTGACTAGTACCTGGATGTTGAGGAGACCTGGATTTTGAACCTGTTTATGCTGATACAAGAGATATTTTACCTACATAGAGCCTCATGTCAGGAAAAGCAGAGAGGTTAATTCTGAGCACATGCTTAAAACCTACTAAAGTCAAACAGATATTTAAATACAGATGTCAGAAATATGTTCATGAGTGTTGTTGAATAAGGGCCTTAAATGCATTAACAGTCTGCCACTTGATGTTGCTAGCCAATAATATGCTGCACTTTGGCCCTTCTAAAAATGACAACAAAACAGTTGTTCTATGTTCTTGCTACCACGACTGTGTTGTGATTCTGCCCAACTTCACAAGCCAGGTAACACCACATACACCCCAGAAGACTCTCACTGGAGTAAAAACAAGCTAAGCCAGAAAGAATGAAAATTAAAACTCATTGGCTACTCAACTTAATGATTCCTTACCCATTCTGGCCTCCTGGATCATACTTCTGTCCTAATGTGACATTTCTCAGCTCATCATAGGCTTCTTTATAGGATTGAGTACAAGGAATCTGGTTCATCTAAGGCAGATTTAGCTCCCCTCTCACCCTTCTCCTTAGTGTTGATACCTCCAGCAGAGGTGGCTGAAGGAGAAGTTGTTTAGTTACTTGAGCCTGTGTATTTTATTTAAACTTGAGTCCAGGTGCACTAGCAGAGAAGAGGCTCAGGTGTAGGTAGTCATCCTGGGACCTGATGTGGGGACAGCAACTTGGGGCAGTTTTACTAAGACAAGATAACACCACTGCAGAGACTAAACTCAGACTAGCACTAGGATCTATTGATCTATTGGTGACTGGCTGGAGACACGTGGATTGTTTAAGCAAATTCCATCCCTCATCAGTTTAAAAAGCAGAAAGTCTGATGAAATATGTTTGAGTATGAATGTAATTGGCAAAAGCTTCTGGCAGTGGCACTGTGTAGTCGTTTATGGCTTTGTAAAGGAAATTGGAAAAGCTACCCTTCTGATTTTTACTGGATTTTACCCCCTTTTTACTCAGGAGTAGATGGCTAAATGTTCAGTGCAAGAAGAATTCGATTCCATTTGTATGGTACACAGAAACTGTCTAAATAAATCAGTTTTAGAATGACAACATTAAAAGAGCTTTGTGGAGCAACCTAGACATTTTGTTGTAAGATCCACTCTTAGAAGGTGAAATCCATGATTTACAGCAGCATCCTAGGCAGGTAGCAGAGACTTCCCTTCCAGTTATTTGCTCATGGGGGAGAGTCTACCCACAGCACCCAGCTAAAAGTACTTCCCTTCACTGAGGGGTAAATAGAAGTAAAAAATAGGAAAGAGTTTGTCAAAATACAGCAGGGTACAACCATCAGAGTCATGGATTGACTTGCTGACATTATTGCAGAAGGAGCTTCCAAGGGCCTCTAGCCTGATGTACCATGGAAGAGATAACACTGCATAAGCATTTCTTTAAGCCAAGATGATGTTCACACTCAAGGGATTGTGAACTGCAGGAAGGCAATAAAAGGAAAAAAAAAAGAAACAACAACAAAAGAGGAGGTGGGCAATATTGAAAAGAGAAGGAGAGGAAAAAGTGGTTTCTGTCTGTTTTGTCCTCCAGGCAGAAGTGCAGGACAAATAAGTAGCTCTTCAGGTGAATTTTCTAGTTGTAGTAGCTGAAGCATTTCGTAGGCCACTTTGACAGATTGTTAAGGTTAGTTGGGCTGAGTGTGATTAATTTGGCTGCTCTGTCAGTGACAGGGAGAAAAGGTTCTGCTAAAACTGAGCAGAGGTGACTCTGCTAGAATTTGTTAGAGGCACAGAGCAAAGCACGAGAGCAGGGCTCAGAGCAGGAGAAGCATCAGGCAGAGTCATGTCAGCTTCCCAGCTGGGGGCTTCTGGATCAAAGCAAAGATGCTGCTGATTTGAAATGAAAAGTTGGGGATTTCCCTAATGTGAAGTGGCAGAGGGAGAGATTGATATGGCCTTGTCCTTCTCCTACTGCAACACGGGAAAAAATGGATCCGGATGTGAGCAAATAGTACAAAGAGAAGGCAGAGCTGCTAAGCTCCATATTTTGATGCAATTTTCAAATGTGTGAGCTGTCAGGTTTAAAAAATAATAAGAATACAGGGTCATTCCTTGGCCTGCTAACAGATGTGCCCAACATTTGGATCCTAGGGTTTTGCCTTAACCAAAATGAATATGTCTAATACAGTGACAGTAAATCTCTCAGCACCCTTAAAATATAACTCAACTAATAAATGAGAAAAAGAAGACATCTGAGAAACTGCAAGTGTCTGCTTAAAATATATAGAGTTAATATCAGCAAATGGTGAGTGAAGTCAGAGCAATCTGAACATTCCTGCTTACCATTCAGCTCTGCAGCAAGCAGACCCAAAGGCAGATTCCCATCTTGTGTTAACACAGCGCACAGCAGTAAAGCTCCATTGATTTCACTCTAGTTATTACTGATTTTCAGCCATTTAAGGGAGAAAAACAGGTCTGTCTGCTCTCTGTGTTTGTGTGGTAAAGGCAGCAAAGCACCCTCCCCCTGTCTCTAGCCACTCCAGAGCTAGAGACAACATAACCTATGATACTTTGCCATTGAACAGTTGCTACTAACACCAGCATGCAAGCTTACAGGGAGCTCGCCTCATGCTTTCAGAGAGGAGCAAAGCAGGGAGATGCACAATTAGCCGTGAGGTGCTGGGAGTATCTGTGCAGAGGATGAAGGCCTAGAGTCACAGGAGTAACAGAATTATTTGCATTACTCTAATTGTACCAGAAAGGTACACCTCAAAGCACAGAAACAAAAAGAGAGTGGTATTGACTAACAGTTTTGTGCAGAAATGTAGCTGGAGGTTTTACCTGCAGCCTTCAAATTGGGGCTAGCTGAGTTGTTTCAGAACTGAGATAATTATCCTATATTATTCTCAGTGTATAATTTTATAATACAAACACCTCTAACTTGCTAGAGGTTTTTTATTCTGAAGATAACACTGGGACATAAACATACAGAACAGTACTATTGTGCTTAAAATTAAGAAAATAATCTTTAACATCACTAAGTTTTAAGCCATGGAACTCATTTTGCCTGCTCTTCCATGATCTTCCATTTCCCTTTGAAATCGGTCAGCCTCCTTCTTCCTCCTTTAATAAGAGATGGACTGGGACATAAAGCACAGGCCTTTGGAAAAAAACAGTTTGTTTTGGGACTTGAGAGGGATCCAGCATGTTTACACTTTCCCATCCTCGGGAACAAGCAGATGTGCTGAATTCCCATTCCTTGCTGGGTTTAGCTGAAGTGACCAAAGAGATAACTTCCAACAGAGTAAACTTGAAGATAAGGGGGGACAGGCAGTTGGGGAAGTCACCTTTTGCACCTCCATGATTAATCCAATATGGTTAGGAATCAGAGTTTTGGTCATGACAGCTTGGTTGTTCAGCATCTTTCTGTCACCCAGACTCAGTGCTGCCCTTCCACCTGTGCTGGAGAAAGCACAGCCTCTGACAGAGGAACGGATGGACAGCAAACAACTGCAGCTCAAAGGAGTCAAAATTTTCTGGGTTTCATTGTTGAGTAAAAAACCATCATGGTTATTGAAGCAGGGAGCTTAGGAATTTGCAAAACAGAATGAGATCATTATAGTCCTAATTGAGCAAAGCAAATAAAAACTCATGCTCAGCTCTAAGCACTTGAATAATCCTGATCCTTCTGCCCAGAATCTAACGGAGGACATAAGACTATGCTTAATGTTCAACATGTGAGAAGCTGACTTCTCAGAGTCTTGAGCAGATGCTTTGTTTTTTTTACTGAGTTAGGGCCATATGAATGAAAATGACATTTGTAGTTAGTGTCTAGGCTAAATCGAGCCACATGCCTCAGAGTACAAAATAGCTATCAGATGGAGACAGTAGTATAGTGTTCTCACTACAGAATACTCACCAGAGAATTACTTCTCCTAGGTAGGTTCATAGCAGTTAATTTGCAAACCAAGCCATTAGGCTAATATATTTAAGGACTTATTCTTTAATATGAGGTTTCAAAGCACCTTGCATAGCTGCAGTGACTGAAGAATTTACCAAATAATGGGCAATAAATAACTTTTTCCATTAACTTTATTTATTTTTACTGGTCCCAAACAGACAACAGCTTTTAGCAGTCTCCTGATTGTTTGAAATCATCTGTGAATCCTTGCAGTATATAGCTCTTCTGTCTGTGTCAGTCAGCCAACAGCAGCAAAGGTTGCACTGCATGGCTTAGGTAGTGTGACTGAGCCAGTCAGTCAGAACAGGAGTAGCTCCCTCTGCCTTTGGTCACATATGACTTAAATTCATTTCCTAATGAGCAATTTCCTGAGTTACCCTAAATTTATAATGTGTGGAGGAAAAGGAGATTTTTACTCCCTTTGATAACACCAAAAATTTGGTAGATCTTGTTTTATTTAATTTGGCTCAAACTTTTGTTATAGCCTGTCCTAACTTTTGATAAACACTTTTGTTACTCCTTATGACCTTTGACTATGTCCTGGTAGTTACACAGAGCCTAATTCTAGTGAAAATAGAAATAAGTATCCTCTTACTGTATATAGCTGTGTTTACCCAGCTAAGCCAATTTATTGCCATTTGCTTTGTGATCAATATCAGCTAATAAAACATCAATATCCTTTTGAAGCACACTCATCTTGATAAGATTGACACGTTACCTCTTCTATGTGGAATTAACAGGGAAAAATGAACCAGGATAAAATAAAATAGCTCCTTGAAGAAATGAGCTTACTACTGGCCTAAATTTCAGTGGAAATTGTTATAAATCCCAAATATGTGTCTTAGATATGAGGAGAATATAGATACGAATCACAGGATCACAAAGGTTGGAAGAGACCTCTAAGCTCATCAAGTCCAACCATCCCTATCCCTCCCATGCCACTAAACCTTGGCCCTAAGGAGAGCTCTATTTTGCAGATCTCTAAAACAGGATTAACTCCAGATTACTAACTCCAGATTAGCATTTTTATCTCTGAGGAATGATTTTTGACCATGATCCATACATAACACCCCTTTCACAAGTAGAGGTGACTAGTTTTCTACCAAGTCATTATTCTGTTGAAGCCAATTTACAGCTCTGGGTACCTGTGCCAGGCAGGAGAAGCTGAGAGTCTTGTGCAGAGTTTTGGGTGAGTTGTGAGTGGGTCTGGTTGTTTTGCAGTCAGGAAAATAAGTTATTATAATAACAAGCTATTTCTGAAACATAGAACAGTAGTTGCAATGTCTTTTACCCACATCAGCCTAATTCACTGTTTGTCCTTTGCTTTTGTCTGTATCGTGTGTTTTATTAGCCAATTTGGGCAGTGGCTTTAAATGCTGGGTTTGGTTTGATAACACAACATTTCATTAACATATGGGGATGGAATTGTTGTCTGTGTTTGTGGAAATGTAGCTGGCTCACCCCAGAGGTTTGGGGAATTTGGCCACTCCCCTTTAGTCATTATAGAAAGAGACCTGCCAAGATGAGAAATTACAGCAGGAGGGTTGAATATTAGGATTAATTGTCTTGAACCAGAGCAGTGGAGCAGGTAGGCAAGTCGAATCGAGGTGGGGATAATGAGGGCCAATAGGCAGCCTTTATTGTCTTCTTTCATAAAGAAAAGTATTTAAAAGAAACTATTTTCCATCTTTCAGCACAACTAAAATTGGAATTTAAAGCTGCTGCCTTTTCAGCAATGAGGAAATTAACAGTGTTCAATAAAGAGAGGATTTCTTTTTAACCAGGAGAAACCTAGTTGAACAAAGATCATCTGTGGGCCATTAGTTCTTTCTTTCTTCCATGGTAGCTTAGCACCAGCTTTTCCCTGAAGCTGATAGGATTGGTCTAACCTTTTAGACCTTTGGTATTGATCTTTAGCCTTTTCAATTGGACATTTTTACTGTGCTTAAACTACCTCCTGGTTGCTTCAAACACTGAATTGTGCTCAAAAGTAGTAATTCATTAAAGGTAATGGTGAAGTGGGCTAAAGAGAGGAAGGTAATATAAATTGTAACATAACAATGGCAATCAGTTAATAAAGAGAAACATACTGGATCCCTCCAAAGACTGAGGATTTTCATTTAAAAGTGTGAATTGGAATTATCAAGGTGTAATCCTCATCTCCTTATTATCCTCAGTGCCTTCTGTCATTGCTGAAGACTCACCACATAGTGCTGCAGAGTTTCAGTACCTGAAATGGGTAAAGGTCCCAAACCTTTCCCTTTCTATATGCCCCCATATCAAAAGATTCCCATTGCTATCTAAAACTTAGAGAGACCTTCAAACAGTCCTTTGTTTTGGCTTTAATCCTTTAACCAGCTATTTGTTCAGTTGTCTCTCCAACACAGTTCCAGCAGACTGCTTTGTGTTTCCTTGTTGAGTTTATGTTTCATCACAGAAATATCCCAGGCCTTTGAAAATAGGAGACACCCTTTCTTGTGAGATACTAGTTCAAGGTAGGGAACAATCACTTCACATTAACTTTTCAGGAAATTTCCAGCTTTCAGAGACAAATTCTTGAGAGGTATTTCCAAGATAAGTGAAATCAAAGCATCAAAAAGAAATTCTCTGGCCTTAGCATACCATTTCCTCTCTCTGCAAGGACAATAAGAGGATTTTAGCCTAAGGAACAACTTAGAATCCAGACTTGCCCCACACTCCACATAAATATTCCTCCACTCTCCAGAGTCACTAATATGGATAAAGATAGCTATTCTGCATGCAAATGTTTAATGGCTAAATTCTAAAAGACATTCTTCAGCAATACCTTGGCTAGATTTCAGGATGCCTTGGGAGGTATTTTAGCTCCTGCTTTTATGTACACACATACTTACCAAAGAATTCTGATGAACTTTAGCAAACTCTCTATTTCCTGACCTATCAACCAAAAGAGTTGGTGACTGCATTTGGCTTAGCATTGTGGGTAACTTTCATGATCTAAATCTGCTCTCCATGATGACAGAAAGCACTATTTTTTTCCCTTTTTTTCCTCAAGATTTATAGCTTCTCTCCACAAAGCACCTTTGTGTCACTCTACTTGAATCCCACCATCCCAAATGAAATTTTTATGTACCATCTATCACTGTGAGCTGAGTGCAATGAATAGAAAAGGCAGCTCTCTATCTTACCAATAATGAAAGAGTACTTCACTTCCCAGAAGAAATAAAGTGGGAGCCTCCATACCTATTTCTCCTGGAAACCACTCCAGGATTTCACAAAGGATGTATATCCACATACTCACCTTGGATCAACCAAATACCCTTCAGCTCTCTACCTGCTAATTTTCCTGATCAAGCTCCTTTTAATGTACCTGTGTTTTGCTGTCCCAGATGTTCAGAACATATTTGTGTACACTTGAGGGAAGGAAGAGTTGAAGCCACTTTGAAATTCTGGCCTATTGTTGTTATTGTGTTTCTCGCGGGTTTAATTTAAAGTGTTTTACTTTACAAAACAAGTGAAGTACTGTGTTTTGAATTCAGAACTTCTGCTAGCAAGGCTCTGTAAATCTTATTCTTTTTCCTAAGTTTGGCAGCACTTCTAATTTCTATCTTGTGTCTATTTCAATGTAAGCAAATTTGCCAGGGCTCTGTGTGGACTGTAAGAAGTTATGCATTATACAGTAGTTGTCTTTACAGAAACTAAATTAGAACTGACCATGAAAAAAACACATCTGTAAACATGCAATCATTCCCAACAGGAAGCATAATTAATAGCAACTGTAATGCAGTGTAATGGTGTAAGTCAGGAAACAATGCCACCACCATTAAATACACATATGTTAGCAAGATCACAAGGAAAGAACAAACATTCACATTGCAGACATCCATTAGTCTCTCAGCTTTGCAGCCTACAAAGGACCTGTAGGAGTGATCTGATGTTGACTGTGTGTGTGTGTGTCCTGCTTGGAAGGCAATGCAGGGGAATGCAAAACAGAGCATGAATTGCTGCAGAGATGGGATCAAGTTTTTGCACTCCATAAATTCACTGCAAATATCCTCAATACAGTAGAAGATAATTTATCTAAAGCTTCAAAGTAACTGCATGCTGTAAGGGAGGCATCTTTGCATCACAGAAGGGGTGCCTTTTTCTGGGGCTTACTGGAGAAGAATGGAGCAATAAGAGAGCAGTTTACATATACTCTGTAGACTATTGGATGGTGCTGGTTACCTGTGCTGAGTGTAGCACATGCTCAACTCCATGCACAGAAACTAAACTCCTTAACATCCATGGCAAAGCATCTAGGTGGTGGTTCTCCCCTCTGCTGTCTCACAGATCAGACTAGTGAATATTTCCTACATAAGAAAGGCTACTTTGACTAATCTCAGTGAGGAGTGGGTTATTTACTCCACAAACTATCCTTCCTGCAGCTGTCCAAGGGCTTGCACTGTGTGTCAGGGTAATGCCACCTACGTAGCTCCATGCCAGCCCTGTGGTTTAGCTTTTCCTCTCCAAGATGCAAGGGCACTCAGAAGAGGTAAAAGTTGATCCTCACAACATGACTCACTTCTTCTGAGAAGCAGCAAGAGCAAACTCTCCACCAGACCTAGCTCCAGAGACTCTTAGCAGATATTTACTGTTCTATGAAATATTCTTTTTATAAGCAAACTGTATTTGTGTGAGATCTCTGGTATGGCTAATTGTCTATCTAAATGTACTGAAATGTGGGGGGAAAGGGTATTTTTTCATAATGCTTTGTAAACTAGGAAGAATGGTAACAATAACGTGGTTGAGCTATTTTATAGGTGTGAGAGGTTTCAGATTTCTTATGACTTCTTTAACTTACCTTGTAGAGTAGTGCAGCATGAGTGACATTTCAGTGAGGATCATTCTTTGCCTGAGAGAGGCAGTTCCTCTGCATAAGGATTTAGTATTTAAACACGGATTTAAGAAAGTTAGATGATTTTATTTCAAGTTCACACAACTTCTTTTCTCCTTAACACTTACATGCTGTGACAGAAACACTGCCTGCCTTTGACTGGGTATGGTCCCCTGGGGTTTATCTTTATTCAACAGTTTGTACAAAGTAACTTTTTAGCTTTAGGAGACCTTCAAAGTTTCTTCTCGAGGCGTTGGGGTCTCTGAAGCATCTAAGTCTGCAAAAGGAGGTATTTCAGCCATCTAAGATATGCCCTAGGTTTATATGTAACTTGAAAAAAAAAGAAGAAGAAGAAAAACTATAAAAGATTAGTCATAAAAATGGTCTAATTGGCCAGAAGTCTCTCCAGTGGCAGGGTGTTCTATTAACTGGAAGAGACATCACAGGCAGTATGCTGAGACAAATCTGACCCCACTTCTGCTAATGTTTTCTAAGAATGGAACAGCAGGCTGTGAGGGAATAATTTGGCTAGATTTTTCTTCACAGAAAGTGAGGGTTGATTTTTCTGCCTCCCCCTCACCTCTCTCCCTGAAATCTTTTGTGAATTAATTTTCTATTTCCTGTGATCAGGGTTTTTCTCATACCTCATTCATTCCAAACATTGCACTGAAAAGTGTCAAAGATGAGGACAAAGGACGAAAGGACCACGCACCTCCCATCTGGGCAGCATAAGTAATGACAGGGTCAAGACTGAAGCCCATGAATCCCTCCATTACCTCACTCTCCCACTTTCTATTTCATTTTTAAGGATGCCCTGAAACATGAAGACTTCTTTTAATGCCTTATGAGAGTTACTGTGAGAAAGGTGATCAAAAGGACTCTGCTGGCTTGGGTGCCCTTTATCTCCGAGGAAGGTGATGCACAGCATCTGGAGATGATGGAACGCATGATTAACATTACCACAGAGAATGATTAATATCTTCTTAAAGCACCTACTTCCAGATTATCCATCATTTCATTAGAGGGAAAAAAAAGTTCTTTTTGAAAGGGGGCTGTGCCCCTGAACCATGAATAACTAACCCACCTCTTGACATGTTTACTAATTGAGTAGCAGAGTATGCTCAATATTATGTTGAACAAATAGTGGTGCCCCTCTTTACACAGAAACAAAAAGGCAGGAAGAGAACAAAGTGAATTCAAGACAGTAGCTTAATAAAGCACTTACATGATGTTCATTTCATGGGAAGTGTCTTTAAATATATCAGCTGGCTTTATTTTACTTTTTTTTTTCCTTAAAATAACCTGCATGTCAGGCTAGACTTCTTTGTTTTTAAAGGAATATTAGAGTTCTCTGGATTCTGTACTGTTTCAAAAATTATATCTTTCTCTAAATTCTCTTGGAGTGGAATACTCTTCCTGTAGGATTGCAAGTGAGTCCTTGGGGGTATGTGAGCTCTTACATCAACTTCCTGTGCTACAGTCAGGGAGCAATCCTGCAGCCACAGAGAGGAAAGGCTTTGTGCCTGTGCTGCCTGAGCTGCTGGAGGTTGCACTGAGTTCACCAGGGAGCTGGAGGTTTCTGAATCAAATGGAAGAGATGAGCAGGCTGCTGGCAATTTGTAGAAGGAAATCCAACTCCTTTCTGTCAACCATCCTCCTTTTTACAAAGGCCTGCATTCTTTTTGGTTTTGCTAATGGCACTGAACAGCTCTAAAGTTCAGATCAATATAGTGCTACCTTAGTGCCTTGCTCACATATATAATATCTTCTTATATTAATCCTGTTTCCAGGGAAGTGTGACAGGCAGTGGTGATGCAGAATACTAAACTGGTGATTATTAATCACTGTCTTTCAGATCAATAATCCACTGGAACTTTTCCTTTCCCCCCCCCTCCTATTTTTTTGTCATTTGAAGTTAAACAGAGTTATTTATGAGTATACTGCTCCTGTTGTGTGTTTGTGTGTTTAATAACACGTGTGTCCTTCCCTTAAGCATCAGCCTGGTGTCTGCAGCTTTTGCAGCACCTTGTTGCTGATTGGAGACTGATTGCCCGAGGCATTCATCCCCACCCAAGGCTTTCAGGGGTGACCCTGAGACATTCATTGTGGATGCAAGGCAGTAGATAATATGGCAATGCTGGTAATATATTGCTTGCTTGGTATTGTTGCTTGCAAACCAACAAAGGCAGGGATCACTGCCCTAAGAAATAAAGCCATCCATAGCCCTCTGCCTTTGTTTGATTTCAGGAGCATTAGTTACATTATAGTGTGTTCAGATTCTAATGTTGGGTATTTGAGCTCTGGACAGTCTCCCCTGAGTGCTGTGACAACAGAAGCATGAAAGGATGTTTTTCTGAGGATTTTAGAGGGTTCCTTGAAAAGGATGCAGTGTGCAAACCCCACCTGACATGCTCCTGGCTTTGGGAAATTGCTGTTGGCTGCAGGAAAAAAAAATGACGCTTGCTTAGTTTATTTCTCCTGTTCCTCAGTTTTCCACCTGCATTTTGGTGATGTACAGGCTTTTCAGGGGGGCAGGCTAGGAGAGAAGAACAGCTCCTTGAAAGCCACCTCTGGCATGACTATTACAGGAGACAATGAACTCGAACATGCTTCTCTGCCTTTTTTTCCTCCAAAGATCATGAACTCGAAACTCAGTTGTGCATGCATGGAAGTTCTATAAACATTACTTAAACAGCAGCCAAAAGACCTTTGCCAGCTCTGGCCTACTTCTCCCCTTGCTGGGGCTCAGCACTCCCACTCAGTTGACTACTTGTCCTACTCTTTGCCCTCTCTGCTCTGCTGCAATCGTCCTGGAATTTTCCTCTATGCAACTGCTGTCCAAAGCAGCTGCACCCACTACATCTTCAGCAGTGGACCGAGGAGGGTATTAATCATATTTTTGAGGAGGACACTCTGCTATTTATCTCCCTGACACCTCCAGCGTTTGGGAGCCCACTGCTGCACACAGCCCATTGACTAGTAATATTACACATTACCGTGCTCCATTGCCTCTCCCTGCCCTCTTCATTGAGTGGCTGTTCAACAGTGGAGTTGTGTTTGTTCAATCAGACATAATTTATACCTTTTTGTTCCTTCTGGAGAGCTCTTGCTAATTTTAAGCCTAAGCATTGCACTTTCCATATAATTCTAGCTCCCACATCACTGGAACTGAAGATGGTCAAATAGATCCAATGCCAGACTTGCTCAAACTTGTTGGTTTTAAATCACCAAACAGATGATATAAAAACAAAGTGTCAAGGGAGATCATCTCATACTTGCTTTAAAGAGCTGAGTTTTATTGCATGTCTAAGAATATATATGTCTTCTCTCTCTAAAGGGAATACCTGCAGCAGCACGTTGTGCTGTGATCCCCTGGCTCTTGTCCAACATGCAAAGTCTACAATAGGCAAGAGATTAATAATTCAGTTAAATTAGAGCAAGTATTTTTTTATTTTCATTTAAAAAGGAAATTTATAGGAAGAGGAGTGGGTAAGAGAAGAGAGCTATTGTAAGGCTTAATGACTAATCATTCATCCTGGAGTTTGTTATCCTTTCAGATTCATCAAAGAGTGTAATGAGAGCAGCTAGCTGAAGATCTCCCTAATTTTACACTGTACATACAACCTAAAGAGACAGAAAATGTTCTGCTCCAAAATATTAGGGGAAAAGGATTACTTGTTACAAGATGTGAGGATGTTTTCATATAGAAGAGCCTAAAATCAACTTAAAATTCCTTACTGTGTTTAAAAAAAAACCCCTCATGTTTCAGTTCTCCTCCTCTGGATGAAATTTCTGGAGGAGCTAAGCCAATTTAGCCTGGTTAAGAGTGTAGCCCATCAGGTCCCAGTAAATGGCCCATGGGATGATGAGATCCCTCTGCTGCGGATCACTCTAGTGTGTAATAATACTCTGTATTTCATTCTAGCTTCTGTTCTCTCCACTCCGCTGGCACTGCTCTTGCCAAGGTCTCTAGTAACCTCTTCAGGGCCAAATCTCAAGGCCATTATTCCTTTCATATGTTCCCTGGCATTTTGGCTCCATGTGACAGACCTCATTATAATCACTGTCTTGAAATCTTGCTTTAAGGACTCTGTCCTGGAACCCATTCCTCCCAACAACTTTCTGTTTGCCTCTACAATGACCTCCTTGGGCTACTTCTTTTCTTTTTTTTCACTCTTCAGGGCAGTGTCCTCTGAACTCATCTTCAGCTGTGTCCAAATAACTTCCATTGTAATAATAATTTTGGCTTTTATCACCTCCACTGCTTTCCTAATGGAGATACTGCTGCACTGGCTTGCCTCAGAGCAGCCAAGCCTAGACATCTGCTCATCTCTTTGACATCTCATCCCAGATGCTTTATCACCAGGCAAAATTAATGTGGGTAAAATATTTTATTACCATCTCAATCTCCTATTCAAATGTGTAACCTGAATACCACGCTAACTGCACCTTCTATTACTCCTTGTCCTTTCTTGCTATGTCTAGAACTTGACTCTTCTTCTCCCATAGCAACTCTCAAGTTCTGGAAATAGCCACTTTTTTTCCTTATATGTAAATCTAAGCTGAGCTGCAACTGCTTCTGAGGTGTAATTTGTGGAAGAATCTAGGTCAGTGGATGAGGTGGCCATGGAGCAGGCCCATGTGGTTGGCATCCAGCCCTGTGGGAGATGTGGCATACATGCAATTAAGACAGAATGCTCTGGGAATTGTGCTGCTAGCCTCTAACAAACCTCCACTGAGCATATGCAGATGGTGATTTGCAGAGGATTATCATTTGGCCACGTTTTGTTGAATATTCATGAGGACAGTGAAGGATACCTCTCTGTCCCCGCGTTGGCCTCCACCACATTTTGAGGCAGTCCCCCAATGCACATTAGTGGAGTTTGAGTGAAAAAAACCCTAAGCCTTTCAGAACAACTGGTGTGATCATTTGTTCTTCCTGAAGCTTACTCTTAGGAATGGCTGAACTGCTCTGGAGAAGCTTCTCATCTTTTTCCAGCAAGAAGTAATAGTAAACCCAACAGCTCAAGCAGACACTGAAAAGTTGTAGTCACAACCTTCACTGTGGATATGCTATCACTCTTTCAATATTTCTGCTCTGAAGCAATTCTTAAACTTGAAAGTAAGGCAGAAGTAATGTGTACTTCCTCATCTATTTTTGAGCTCAAGTGGAAAGCTGAGCATAATTAATCAGAAGATGATGGCTCAAGGGAACACCTTTCTTGTAAGAAACACAAAGAAAACCAAAGGAGCTTTGCATTGGAACTGAAGTCTTGCATTTTGTTTCCTGGTCAACTGTAGGCTTGGAGTCAGATTTCTCCCCTGCTCACTGGAAGGTTTTCTGTTAACTTTAAGGGCAGAAAGTTTCATCTTTCTACACCTCTGTACTCTTGATGAGGTTCATACTGACTTCCACAGGTCTGGCATCAGCCTCTCTTGATTAGTGTTCACAAAGCCCAGAGAGATGATTTCATAGGACTGCAAACGTTTTTAATACCTGACTTCAAAGTTGGCCCTGCTTTGAGCCAGGGCTTGGCCCAGATGACCCTCCAGCATCCCTTGCAACCTAAATTAGTCCATAGTTCTGTGATCAGTGTTCTAAGTGGAAGCAACTCTGATGAAAACACACATGAGATGCCAAAGGTTAAGGACAGGTATGAACCTCCTCTATCACATAACAAAATAAAACAAGTTCATCTAAACTGTTTGGGGTCACTCAGTTACCCTTCTCAGTGAGGGGCAGTCATGCTTTAGAGTCTGAACTCAGTCACTGAGGATCCTCTGATCACAGGATCAGACCCTACCAGCAGGCCAGGCCAAATAAGACATTGTTATTTGGAGCACAGTTACCACAGTCTTCCCTAAACAAGAAGAAAATGAGCAGAGTTCTCATTATTCCCAGGTCTGCCATGGATAAGTTCTTGCTGGGTTTGCACAGAAACAACTAGAAGACAGAGGGGTTTTTTGTTACATTGCAGTTATTTTATAGTAGAGAGTTTTGTAACGCTTGATGCCATAAAATACCAGACAACAGTTTGACCGCTGTACTTCACCTCTGAGGAAGAAGGAAAACCTGGAAACAAGTCTGAAGGCAAAGAAAGCTTTGTCAGAGCTAAAGATGTCACAGTTGGCTAACAGGAAATATTTGCAGCTGGTGTAGGTTGGGTTAGCTGTGCAAGAGAGGTGATGTTCTTTCAGAAGCAAAGGACAGGACAAGGAGCCTCTCTGGATTCAGATGAATCTTTTGACCTCTAAGCCTGTGCTAGACTATGTGCAATTCAGATCTCAGGACTAAGTAAGAGCTGATTGAGCAGAAGATGGAGCTTGTCTATTACATCTTCACTTTTTAATTAGATCTTCTAGTTGCATGTCCTTTGATCCTGAGCTGTACGTGACAGTACACATATTGACAATGGGGATTACATCAGGAATCAGTTTGGGCACTGTCTTTTCCAGCTGAGGGAGGATGGGGGTTTTCTGTGTAGGAATTTACACACAAAAATGTTCTTCTAGCATGATCTGACGAGGTTTTTAATGGAGATAGTTAAGCTGAATCAAAGGCTGTATGGATAATTTTGCTTTGGCATAATGGCAACTTCCTTGAAGTTCATTAAATCTATTTCTAATTAGCATTAACTAATTCAAATGAAATCACTATTACCCTGCAATAAACATGTCTGCATAGGTTTGTGTACCAGCTTAACTCTCACTTCTCACCTGAAGTTCTGTGGATGCAGCTTTCTAGCTAGCTGAGCTGGGTGTTAGGCTAGAGAGTGTGCCAGATGACAGCAAGATCAGTGTGCTGCCATCTTTCATTTTCTCCTTTCCTTTTGTGTCTAAATAAGAAAGCTACAGGAAAGCCTGTTTGTATAGTTGTTTGCTGACAACAGGTTGGTGTGCCAGATTCAGTGGTTTTCAAGCTTTCTTCACACCAGCTTGCTCTCTGTGGAGCATTTGGATGTGTATATGTCTCCTAACTGGAAAGCATTCCCTTCCTTCTCCTGGCTACACCTGTACTAGTGAATTAAACAAGAACACCCCTCCTGGGGAGCTGGGAGAATGGTCTCTGGTCCTGGTTTTGCCCCTGCTGCCTGCCACCCTCAAAACCATTCTGGGGCATGTAGGGGTGAAGTACTGCAGGGTCTGTCCCTATTCCAGCTCTCAGTGGCCTCTGTGGAGGGTGGAAGAGAGCAGGGATGCTTTTGTTTTATCATCCCCTACTTAATGTTAGCCTGCAAAAGGATGCCCTGATTATGCTCAGAGAGAATACAGGGTAATCCAGTTTGCAGTCAAAGGATTTAGAACTGAATAATTAAGCCCAGACTAACTTTAGGGCACTTTCCCTGAATGTGAACAAAAGCTTGTGGATAGCACTACAAATTGAACCCACCTGAAAGGCTGCCAGCAAATCTGCCAGAGCCCCTTCCTGTGGAGACAAACCTTCTCCTGCAGGTCTTGTAAATGAATTAATTATGTGTCTGTTGAAACAGAGGAAAGGTTCATCAGGAGTGCTAATATTTGGAATAACAGAGTTGTTAAGTTTGCTGCAATTCAATGTTGCCTAGTGCTGTTGGAGCTCACAGCTGTCTCCTAACACTCTTGTTTGCTGAATACCACACACAGAAGGACCTGGGTGGGGCTTGGGGGATGTGGAGAGGTGGAGTTTTTCATCACTGTTATTTTAATAAACATTGGGACTAAAAGAATCCATCAGTAGTTTTGTGAAATAACAGCATTGCTGCCAGCAGGTAACCAGAAATGCAGCCTTACACACAGAGAGGAAAAAAAAAATCCCCCAAGACTGCTGAACAATTACAGCTTAATTTACAAAACCACTTCAGTGTGTATATTGTCTTGTAAACCATTTAGTCCTATTGTCTTCCAATGGAAGCTTGTTCATGTGCTTAATGCTAAACAGCAGCTTAAAGGCTTCATTGAATCAACCCCTGAGACACTAAGGAGACCTTTGAAACAGTTCCTGTTGATAAACACAGGTGAAACTTGGAATTAAAACCAAGAGCAGTGTGGATAGCACTGCAGAAAGGACTTCTCTGAAGTCTGGCACAGCTATTAAGGTGATCACTTGGGAAGATACCAGGCTCCTTAATAGTACTTAAGGTAGGCCCAGGATGTTAGGGTAGTGATGCCATGCTGGAAACTGCTTAATGGCCAGATGGAGGAAGGATCACAGACATCTAGGTAGCAGTGAGGATTTTGGAACAAAGTCCAAAAGGGCCAAGGGAAGTGGAGGAGAGCTGCCTGCCTTGATGAGCAAAGAGGAGGAGCAGCAGCAGAAGGAAGGAGAAATTGCTGTGGTTGTTTTTAAGAGCCAGGCCCACCAACCTGAACCCACCACAGCCCTAAGGATTAGATGAACTCTCTGAGTGTTATCTGTGATGCCATCAAGCAGCTGCTCAAAACGAGTGTGTTACCATTGCTTAACACACTTAACCCTAGGCTGAGTAATGCAGCATGTGCCTGAATCCAGAACAGACTAGGAGACATGAAGGTGCTTGTCTCTGCCATACTTAGTATTTCTCCATTGGGACTCTAATGAATCAGTAATGTTCTTTTCACTAGCTTTTTATTTTCAGTGTTGGTAGTACCTTTCAAGCAGTGAGAGATCCCACAGCCCATCCCTCCTGTAGCTGCAGGTAATATCCTGATGTTCCCTGTCTGGTGTTGGCAGGTACTGTATATTTTAGCACATTTTTGACAGGCCTCTACAGCATCTCTGAATCAGTCAAGGTCTGGTAAAGCTAATAAAAAAATTACCATAACTTTTTAGTAATAGCAAGAAAATTGTAAAAGGAGAGTGGTACCAGTCCAGTTTTAGGAAGATGTGTGTTTCTCTGTCAATCTCTGCACCTTCACAGGAGCTGAATTGCTTAGTCTGTCCTCTCTGTGTCTGGGAAGTATTAATTCTTTAGAAACAAGAAATGAGTGGCAGGTCTTTAGAGGACATGAAAAGGGGATCTGATGACTTTGGGTGCATGAATACTTTAGCCCTGTTTGAGGCCCACTTTGGGTCAGATCAGCAGAGATATCAAGTGTTAGTTCCTCAGCTGTGTTGTTAGTAACATGTAGTTCTGCAAACAGTAGGATTTGAGATGGAACTAATAGGAAACTGCTGTTCTCCAAACTGCATTAAAACATGACTTGTCCTGGATCACTTGGGAAACCTGTGGCAGATTTGGGAATCAAAGTAAATTCCTGTAGATCACAAGTACCAGTAAGTCCTAGAGGGGTTTCAGTAACTGTCTCCCTTCCAGACATACTCTTTACCTCAAAGTCTCTGTGATTTTATTAAGAGTAGAATGCAAGATTTCAACTTGCCTGGAGCTGCTGTAACTATGCTGCAAGTGTGCTTCCAGCTGTAGTGCAGACATAGTCCATCTTTCTGTGTATCAGGGGTAAGGAGAATCATTGAATGCTACTTTATTATACAGTCATGGATTCAGCAGTGGCAAGCTGGGGAAGCTGTCCCCCCCCTTATGCTGCTACATGGGCATGGTATCAGTTGGGTGACAGTGCACATGCCTGGACCACCCTGCCTCTGGCTCTGATTAAGCCATAGCAGGATGCTCTCTGCCTTTTTATGCTGAGACATTTCATGTAGAAAAACAGGGTCAACATGAGGTTAAGATTTGAAAAGTCCACATGCAAAAGTTGGGAGAAGCATCTGGTAGTAACCCAAAGAGGAATGGATGTTGTATGCTGATGAAGGAATGCTTATCTCAAGAAAGGGATTGGACCAGATAATCCTTGAGGTCACTTCCAACCTGGTATTCTATGAATGTAGTTGCAAACATCATCATTTCCTGAATTTTTTGCCTAGCAGTCCATAACCTCACGATTTCTGGTTGGAGGACACCCTTTCCCCCTGCTTTTGTTTGCATTAGAGGCCTAATGTAGTGTCTGCTGAAAGAAAGACTTCCAGTGTCTTAAAGAGATGTTGCATTCAGCCTGTAGTTCCCGTGTGTAGCAATTGCAATATGTTGTATATACACACATTATAGGCTCACACATATGCATTTGTATATACTGTTTACATGCATCACTGTTCTGCTGTATGTGTTTTTATCCTCATGGTTTGTAATCCCACCATCATTCAAAGTCTTCCCAAATAGCAGTGTGGGCAGCAAGCCAGCTTCTTTCACATTCCTGCTAAAGTCACTTGGAATATATCTGAATGTGGCAAAACACATTTGCCAAGTTATGTGCATAAAAACATCCTTTGATCTTTCAGACTCATAAATATGTAATAAAGTACATGATTGCCCTACTGATCTGTCCTACATCAATCTTGAGTCTCTCTTTTATTGATTCATCAAAATAAGATACGAGCAAGGTACAAAAGAGTTAAAGAAGCTATTTATTTTAATGTTTCCTTGGAGAGCTTGCATGTTATTTTTGAGTACAAATTATATATATAATATTTCATGAATGATGTTTGGAGCATTAAAAATCACCTCTGCACTTCAAGTGAACACAAGACTCTGGCAGTCAGCCATCTTTTATTTGCTTTGTTTTTTTCTATTCTTCCTTTTTGTAAAGGAACCTTGCAAGATGTGGGATCACTTCTCCATGGCCATACTTAAGGGCTTTTTCCCTTCTATTTTTAACTCCTGTACTCAACTGGTATGGTAATCCAGCTTTGAAATGTTCAGGAAATCACACTTTGCAGCAGATTTAGTATATGGGCTGTTTGGATTGGGTAGTGAGTCTTGTCCAAAACCAGGGATTATCCTAATTTGTACTGAGGGTGAAATGAGAGCTGTGAAGGCTCTGGGAGGCATTGTAGGAGAAATAACAGAGGTGAAATCTTGGCCTGAGAACATAGACTAGAGCAAGTCTGGCCTCTGCCTTATGGTTTCTGAGACAGACTTTGGCTCTATCAGGTGTAAAGTCACTGAAGCTGAGAGAAATGAGATGTATTTGGAAAGAGGAAAAAATCTGCAAACCATAAATAGAACGAGTTACATAGGAGGTATAAAATCTACATTTTATTTCACAAGGGAGAAATCAGAAGGTGTCCTTCAGTGTTTGAGCTGTTGTCTTGCTCTGACATCTCTAGTGCATCCAGCAGAGGCTGCTTGATGTCAGCCAAGGCATTTCTCACAACCACTTTATGCTGCTTACTCTTCAGCAGGGTAGATGCATCCAGTTCTGAAAATGTACTGATAATGAATGAAATCATTTCTGGGTAAGACCTGCAACCAGCTAGCAGGCAGTGAACTTCAAAAGACTTCCCTGAAGGGGAAAAAGTGGCATGGGAGCAGAAGAGTTCACTTCTTTGTTAGGTTCTCTCTTGCTCTGCCGGATGAGTTGTATAATATGGGAAGGTGGCATTATTTCTGTGCAGTTCTTGTCATGGATCCACCAGCAGTAACAGGCAGAAAAGACACCCATTATTGTGTGATTTTATGATAATTAAGATGCTTAGCTGACTTGGAGACTGAGAGAGAAAGAAAAGATGCCAAGTGCTTTGTGATGTTTGGCATCTCCCCTTTGAGAGTCATCACACATCTAAAACATTCATTAAGTTTCAAGTCAGCTGACAATAGGAAATGTTGTTAGCCTTCTCTTTCACCAGGGAGAAGTGAGTCCAAGTGATGTAATCAGCAGTGTGGAGTGAACCACTGACTGAGATGGAGAAATTATTCAGGCTCCTGACTCTCAGTCGTGTGGTTTAGTCAGCAGAAAGCATTGGCTTGTCCTCACTTCCCGTTAGCAGCAGATTATGGCTTCACATTACCCCAGAAAATGCTGTCAGTGTACTAACCTTTGGAGATAGCAAGCCATATGCTGATTGCAGTGATGTGCATACAACAAGAGAAGTAGTTTTGCACTAAGGAGGGAAAGCATGGCCTCTTCTCACCAGTCACATGCTGCAAAGTCCACATGAGGTTATAATCCATCTGGATATGTTCTCCTGTCTCCTACTCCACTTCCCTGAAACTGGTTGTCTTCCTTTGACCTCCTTCAGGTTCCTCAGTGGTTTATGTTGCAGTCCCTCCAGCTTTCCTGTAGATGTGGCCAGCATCTGTCTTTGGTGCTAGGTTGCCAAAGCCTCATACCTTCCCTAGATGAGAAGAAAATCCCCCTGCTCCTCCCCAGGCAGCCTATATATTTTCCTTGCAGAGACCTGCAGGTCAATAGCTGATAAAGCCCAGCATTCAAACAGAAAGGAAAGAAGCTGAGATGATTCTAGGCCATCTTATCTAGACTGTGGCTTTCCCAAGAAAGGTTGGATCAGATGATCCTTGAGTTCCCTTCCAACCTGCTATTCTAAGATGAAAATTTCCTGAGCTTTTGTACAGTTCTGTAACCTTGCTCTGATCTCAAATTTGTTCTGCTGCTCCTGGAGAGGTGGTAGCTGCCATCTTAGCATATAACCCAAGTCACAGCTCTTAGGCAGTAGAATGCTTTCCATTTCTTATTCTTTTAGATGCTGCAATGTTTATTTTAATAACTGCCCTATGTTTATTTTTATTTGTTATTTTTCCCTTTTATTTCACATTTGGAAAACATTTTGATTAAACAGCAAACCTGCTTGCTGAAATGTTCTTCCTCTTGTCCCAGTGTAACCATTCAGCCAGAGTAATTAAAGCCAACACTTTTCATTTCACCTAACAGTCTTAAAGAACCCCACAGGTGAGACAGCAGTGACACACAAGGAGCCTGGTGTAAGTGCCTCAGATATGAGCCTCTGATCCTAGTTTAACATGAGTCACATCTTAAAATGAAAGAGGAAATTGAAACAGGCTTTGTTTCCATAACTGTTTTTTTTTAAAGCTAGCATATTAAATCTTGGTGAATTATTTAGTAGGAATTATGACTCTGCACCTTTGAATTGGAGGTGAAAATTTCATTCTTAGCTGCTTTTTCCTGCTAGGATTAAGTGCCAAGTTCTCAGCTCTCCACAGAATTAGCAAGACCCTGTGATAGATGCTATAGAAAATGAAACCACAGCCAAGAGAAGACAATTTCTGTGTTACAGGTTTGGGTCCACAGGTTTCCTTAGGAGACTTTTCCATGAGGCTTTTTTCCAATTGCTACACAATTTTTCTCTCTCTTCACTAGCCCCAGAAAAAGATTCAAGTGCTCCAAAGGCTTAGGCTGGTCAATGAAAGCATTGTGGTTTGTATCTGCTGAAGTGTGCTGCAGGATTTGTGGTCGTGTGTGCTACTCAAGCAGGTTGTGGAGAAAAGGGAAATGATATTTTCCAATAAAGAATTTGCCACCTTGTGCTTAAATGAATTCACTGGAGGAGCCCAGCACTGAGGACAGATGGGACCAGGAAGGTGCCTCTGCTAAAGCTGGAACAGTAATTTAGGGAGTAGTTTAGGACCCACCATGGGGAAATGGAGCCTCTCCAAGGTGATCTATTTAGTGTAGATATCAAAAATAAGATGGCATGAAAAACCTTTACCATGTTTCCTTCCACTGGCTTTAAACACAGCCTAGCTGACTAATTAAGACTTACAGATATATGGCTGAGATGTGGTGATGAACACTATCCTTTGTGTCTATGTTTTCCTCTAGGAAAACTAAAGATGTGGAGGAAAGCACAGACTTGCCCTTCCTAAAGGAAGCACACATTTTTCTTATGTATCAAAATCTGCTTTTCAGGGCATTTGTACCTAGCAGACCTGTTACAACCAAGCCCATCTTTATGCCTTAGCTTGCAAGTTTCTGTTCAAGGCCTAAGAGAGAGGGTTTGTGTTGGGCAATAGCTTGAAGATGGTCTTTTTGTCTGTCCTCTTTCCCCTGCTGTATGTGTTCATCCTGAATGGGGTTAGCACCAAGGGAGTAGTTTTATTAAGGAACCAAGGGGGGGAAAAAAGGTACCTTTAGAAAGCAAAAGAAGGATATTTAAAATTTAAACAGTACAGATGCTGAGGGGAAGAAAATAGTTTGCCTATTTGCCCATCACTAAGCTTATGGGGGTGGGAGAATTAGAACAAAATGAATGGGTCATCCCCATTCAGTTAAACTTGAGTTTATTTGTGCACTTTCTGCTCTCAGAAGGAGCACACAGCAGTAGAGGAAATAATTATGTTCTTCTCCTTCCTGCAGCTGGGCATGAGTTAATGCAGACTTCTAAGCTGGATTACTAATAACATACACTCCAAAGGGTCTGTGCATGTTTCTACTTCAGAGCTGTAAATTAGTTTTTATTCTCAGCTTGGTATCCGTAAAAGACATGCATGGAATACACCTGCATAAAGGTCCTTAGTCAGCTCTCTCATCCCTAGTTAGGGTTGCTTTTAGGCACACTATAATATACTGCAGAACCAGACTTTACCTATGGAAAGCCAGTGCCCTGAAGAGGAAAGAGAATAATAGTACTTTTTATTTATAAGACCTTCCAGATTCACAGTCCTGTGCCAGTTTAACTGGAATATAAACAGTACATTAAGAAATGATGATGCTTTGGTTATTTAATGTATCTGGTTGAAATATCTTTGCTTAATCTTTTTAGGCCTTGGAAAGGGACATAAGACGGTTTTCATACAGAGGATTTTGATCTATTCTTCTTGCTACATTCTTTTTACCACTCTTACCACCATGGTCTCAGAATGCCTTAAAACATGTGTCATTTCTCTACATCTTCTCTACAAGTCTATTTTCTCCAGAGTTGTTGTGAAAATTCTCCCAACCATGGTGTTTAGTGAGACTAACATCAGCTTGCTCTGGAAAAAACTCATAGTCAAATGTTAGTCTCCAGCATTGTGCTCTGTTCTCACTGGTACAGGAGCACTGCTGCTATATAGGCTCTGAGCAGGGTGGTCCTGCTGTAGCCACAGTGATATGAGTGACAGAGTTCTTCCAGGCAACCTTTAGTGTCTCCTTCTCCAAAGGAAGTTATCTCAGTCTATCAGTGGGCTTGTTATCACTCTGTGCTCCTTTCTGGTGTGGCTCTCTGCTCCTGGATGCTGTTGCAAGCTCAATGTCATTATGGTGGCTGATGGCCTGGTGTTCAATCTACTTTAATCCCTGAGCACAGGGGAAACCAAAAGCAAACCTTTTTTGCCTGAATGGTCTGGGCTGTCCTGTGCTCTGTGCTGCTCTGCCCCACGAGCTGGGCATCCCAGCAAAACCAAGCTGCATTAGACAGAGCATCATCAGCTCATTGCTCTGAGCTGTGCCCATCAGATAGAGGAATGGCTTAGGCTCAGTGGGTGAATTTGCTGAGATCTGGGTGTGGGTTTCAGCCACATGGCTCCTCTGGACTTTAATGGGAGTCACACTGCTGGAAGTCCCCGCACTCCCCTTGGGGTGCTGCTCTTCCCTCATGTCTGTGGACTTAGCTTTAAGGGGGAGAGTACACCTCTGCCCTGCCTTGTCAAGAAGAAAGCAGGCCCCATCTCCACCCTTGCCCCCACCCCTTTGGCCTTGTGTGTTTATGGATGAGCTGCAATGGAGACTCATTTCTATGTTAAGTTAGCAAGATTTATACTATCAATATTACATGACAAGCTTCAGACACAGTGCCGTTTTCTGCCATCTCTCCACTTTGCTGCAGATCAGTGTGTCATTGGGATATCTCCTTTGAAGAACAGGGTTTTGAAATGCATGATCAAAATTCTAGCACTGAGATTTCTCCATTTGCACCATCACAGTGTGTGTCAAAATGTCTTTTTTATTAAAAGAAGATATTAAAAAGTTATAGGTTTGACTTTTTTTTGGAGAGGGGAGGATTCTACGAGGGATTCTGAAAACAGCCAGCATAGCTTTAATTGAAGGAGACAATGTTGTCAGTATATGTGCTCCTACAGTTATAAAGCCCAGCAGTATAGTATTCATCAACCCTGATTCCACCTGACACTTGACTGAAAGCATTTTGCACTAATTTGCTTTGTGCTTGTCTAATAAATCTAAAAAGAAAGAGTGAAGGGGTGATAGGTGGCCATTAAACAGAATAAACAGCCTCTGGCAAGTGAATGAGTTTTACAGACTTGTTGCTTTTGGGAGGGGGAAGGGGGAAGAGGAGAAGATTATAGGTCTTTGAATCAGCATGTGGCTGCCTCTATCACTCTGCAATCACAACTGTTTTCTTTGGCCCGGAGACCCATGTGCACCTCCAGAGAGGCTACTATGGTGAAGAAGGAAGCTCTGCCCCTGAACCTCTGCAGGAGAGCCCTCCAGACATATGATTCATATTCCAAGTGTGATAGAGGCCTAAATGGCAATTATTTTATCATATAAACACCAGTGAGAGATAGATTTCAGTCTGGAGCTGATTGCTTTCCTCAGATAATCCCTTTCAAATTTTCCCCTACATAAAATCTAACAGCTCCAGGGTGTTTTCAGGTCCCCACTTCTGGTTCAACTTATGGTAAAAACCTTGGGCTTGTTGTCATCTTTGCCTAACTTTGCTGATAGCAGGCAGGAAATAGCTGTGTAAAGGCAGGAGGGGGTAAATAGCTGACTCTGTGGTCTGTAATTGGTTCATAGTTTTGGACTGTGAAGAATAGAAAAGAAGGCAGAGGAGGGCTGGAAGACAGCCTAACAAGGAACACATGGACATCTGAAAACTAAACACAGCTGGACCAAGGAGTACATTTGACCGCCAGGTCCCTGCTCTCAGCCTTCTTAGCATTGTTGTTGTTACTGCTGGAGAATATATAGCACTGGACTTCAAGGGGGTGGATGGGAACTTTGCTGTGATAAAAGGCAAAATATCAAACTAACAAGAAATCCAAACAAAAACTTCCTTTCTCCATGTACTTATTTATTTAGTTGCTTGCTTCCTTGGGGTTCTCTTATCTCAGCAACCTCATTTCTGCTGTTTTGCTGGAGGATGGTGTCAGGCACAGAATGTCAAGGTTTCGTTCCCTGGAAAAGGATGTTCAGCTTCAGGGTTTTCTTTTTGCTTCCCCTTTTCCTTATCTCCCCTCCCTCATTGCCTTCAAAACACGAGTGTGGGTAGAAGCTCATGGGCTGAGAGAGGATATAATGAGACTGGAAAAGAGGATAGCCTGATGAAAACCTCTACCTGTCGATGCAATGTCAAAGAGTGGAAGTTTTAATCCTCCCCCTCCAACCTCCCTTTGGAAGGTGGGTAGAGAGATCATGCCAAGCCCAGGTTGTGCACCAGAGCCGGGCAGAGGCTCTCTGAGGGATTCACGGACTGCTTCTGTGGCTGGGATAAGTCAGCTTTGTTTTGGCTGCTTCTAGGACAGGGGAAAAGCTTTTCCTCTCAGAATCCCTGACTTAAGGGCTCTCATTACTTGGACCTCATTAAAATAATCTCTCATCTCTACTTGTGTCATGAGGAATTGGCTGCTTCCCCACGCCCCTCACTCCCCTGATATCTACACAAATCTATTTTTCTTTCCTAAATTAAAAAAGATCTTGCTGCTGCTGCATTTGGCTATTTACATTCTTTAAGGGAAAAAAAGCCCTGCAAGCCCTGCCTGCAGAACTGCCATTAGTGTTGATTGTGTCCAGCAATGCACAGGCCACTTCAAGAAAGGCAACATCCTCTATTTTTTAAGCCAAATGTTGTGCACCGCAGCAAGAACAAACAAGAGAGACTTTCATCCTTCAAACACTGAAGCAGCTTTGCAAAGGCTGACATGAAAGGGCCTCCCTTGCTCTCTTGTCCATGTAGGCCTGGAAATGGAGCTGAAATGGCTAACAACATTGGTAATAATAGGGGCCTGCCTGGCATCAAGAGGTGAGCCGAAAGACTTCAAAAGCTGGCTTGAGCATGGCTGCAGGAGCATTTGCTCGGGGATTCAGGCTCCAACTTTTATTCTCTGCCTTTGAAGAGCTTACAATTGGGTGGAGGGTGGAAACCAAGCATTTTTGACATGAACTCTGCCATGGAAAATTATGAGAAAGACAGAGATGAAAAGGAATGTGTTCTGATTGTGCTGGGTATCTTTTTTTTATTTTATTTTATTTTTTAAAGTCTGCAAAACAAGGGGCTAGCAGTACTATAATCATTGATCCTGGAAAGGTTCTTCAGAGATTAGTGCTGTCAGTGCAATGGGAACCTCAAGGCTGAGAGGCAGAGTGGAGGAGAGAGACCCTTTTGCACTAAAATAACACAAGCTTTACAAGGAATAGTGTGCTATTCTGGGGGGGGGGGGGGGAAGAAGTAAAGAAAAGAAAAAGCCCACAACACCCGTGCCTGAAAACAAACAAACAAACCAAAAAATAAGTGGCAAGCTTGGCTTACCTCCAAATTTTGCAATGACCAGAGGATCCCAGTTGTTTGAGCATAGATCCCTCAGAGCACCAGGCCTCCTGTTTGTTTTGCAAGCTAAGATTAATCTGCAGGACTCTGGTGTTGGTTCGACTGCCTGTAAACACAGAATCATTTCACTGAACCTGGAGAAGCAAATGGGAATTTAGTCTACTATGGGTAGCTATATAGATACCTATGGGATTGCTAAATATTTATACAAATTAGCTTTCTTGTTTCAGCCTTTTTATTTTTGGCAAAGCTTCATTAGTATCAAATACGCAACAGGCAGGCAGGCAGCGTTGTGAAAGGTCACCTGTCAGTTCCTATTGCAGAGCTCTTTTCTGCTGTGTCAACTTGACTAACCTTTAATCATCAGGGCAGTAGCTAAGGAAAGGAGGGAGGAAAATGGGAGGAAAAGCAGGTTCACTGTAGGGATGGGGTGACCACTCTCAGAAGAAGACCTAGAATGAGACTTGGAGAAGTCTAAAGTGGGAATATAAGAAATAAAGAGCAGGCAGGAATGGGAGAAGGGTGGATTGTAAGGAAGAAGATCAAATAGCTGGGATCATCCATGGCTTGTAAGCTAGCTATGCCTGTTGTTTCTCCTCAGAGCCTGGAGTGGGAGCAGAGGGTTGTGCCTGCCATCGTGGCCATAGGTCTCAATACAGATCTGCTTCTTAAGTGTCTCATTTGTCCAGGTTGCTGCCCTACTGACAGGGTGCAAGCTCCTACTGCTGACACTTCCAAACTCAGGTGGTAATACATCTGCAGGAATGTTGGGCAATGGGGAAGGTGTCCTGCACAGGTATACAGGTGCAGAATTACTATCTAGACAGAAGATCACACAGAGGCCACTGAAATGATTGGAAAGAGTCTATTGGCCATTAGAGCCCTTGATAGCTGGATGAACAATTCCTCAAGCCCTAAGCCACTCCCTCAGATGCTGTCAAGCCTGTATCAATTTGAGGTTTTCAGATGAATGTTCTGTATTCAGTGGCTCTCACTCTGTACTTTTGGCACTATCTAGTGGTCCTGAGTGCTCCTGAACACAACTTGTTTTCCTTCTCTCATTTGTAATCATAGCATAAGGGAAGTGTGTGTACACAGTACACTCACCTATTTTTCTCTGAGTGGGGAGTTGTGGAGTGGCTGCTGTGCATGATTGCCTGTCAGGCACCAATTAGTGATCCATTCAGAATCTCTGAAGCTGTGATCCACAGCCAGGAGAGAGTTTGAGAACACTTGTTTTGAATTATCCTGCCTAAATCTCATGCCATTTATCTACAGCAAAATGAGATCATATCCCCATGTCTTTTAAATCTCAAGGCATCCACATCTGCTTGGTTTTGAACAAACAAAACCAAACCTATAGTGAGCTTTTTTGCGTAAAGCAGTTTCTGTGACAGTATGTCTTAAAAATTAATATACCTCCATCTAAAATATGATTTGTTTTTATGTCTGACATTACAATGACAGGACTATTTCAGCTGTTAAATTACAAGCTTAAACTGTTGCTTACTGAGTTCTTAAATGCATTACTGACATGAGTCTTTCAGTTGCATTTTCCAACCTCTTTTCTCAAAAGCAAAGAAAAGCCACTTGCCATTTCTAAAGCCCAACTTGCCAGTCTTTTGCTGCTGCTGAATTTCATGTGTTCGGTCTTTGAATCAATACTGGTACTTCTGAACTAACTAGTTCTCAAATTTTAGTGAGGAAGCAGAAAGAGAAAACAAAGTCACTCAACTACAGGGATGGCAGTTAGAAAGTAAGACTACAGAGTGCTGCTAACATGCTCTGAAATTTGAGTGCTTCCTGCAATCAAAGCTAGGGAAAGCCTAAAATCATATCTGCTATAACAATCTGTTAATTTGCAAGGACAAGGAAGAGAGCAGCCCTTGGTGATACTGCTAAATTGAAGACATTTGCAGAGCACCAAAACAAGAGGGAATCCAGCAGCAATTCCCAGGACTCCTAGCTCACTAACTAGCTGGCTTGATGAGCCTCTTTGGTCTGGTATTGACATCAGATCAGATGCCTTGCACTGGTTTGCCCACTTGCCAAAGCCAGCTTCCCAGAAGTATAAATGTACGTTCCTTTCCTTGGGGTAATTTGAAACACTGACATGAAACAGACCTCTTACTATTCCTCTGCTGTGGTCTGCCTTTGGAGCAGTCCCTTCACTAGTGTCTCCTTAAAACTTGGAGGTCAGTGCCAGGTTGCAATCTCAGTGTTCTCATCTACTGTGAGTGATGCAATGATTAGGTACTAAGTGTTTGGATACCCAGAAGAGATAAGAGAGAATATCTAAGTTGCTTTGGGAGCCTGGGATTCACAGACATCCAGGGGTTTTTTAGGTGCCTTGTATAATAAGTGTGGGCTTCAGGGATCATTTTTGGCTACTCAGAGAGTGCTATTCCACACAGAATCCTCACTGTTGGTTCAATGATACGTGCAATTTGCATGACAAGGAAGAGATGGAAAGTCTCCGTGTGACATGTGGCACAAAGCCAACACAGAAACTTTCCTTTTCTCTCCCCAAAGGAATTTTAGATGTTGGAAATAAAACTCTTTAAGCTAAGTTAACAGCTGGCTCAAGTACCATGTCTACACAAGTGCCAAAACAGCAGGGGAAATGGGCTGCTCTGTTCCTGACTGGGCATCCCACAACTACTTGTAATAGGCCCTTTTACATTCTCTAGACTTCATGTTGACCCTGCCTTTACTATATCCAGTTGTATTAGTCATATTTAGGTCCCAAATTTCCCTCAAATATTACTGGCTGCTACAGTCTCTTTGTGGAGGTATCAGACAAATAACTCATGTGAATAATCAGTGCCTGGAATTGAGCTACCCCTTGTAAGAGTGCATGAAGAGGCTTCTCTTTTGAGTAGCAAGTGCAGCAAATATGGGTACTTCAGGAGTCTGGGGGACAGTGGCTGAATTTCTGGCACTCTCCTGTCTCACTTCTGCACATTAGTTGGCCAAGGCTTTTCTCACTTTTTGGTCTATGCTTCTCTCTTAGTTAGTCATCACTACTAGGGAGGAAATGCAGCTGAAAAAATAGCATGCCACTGCTTTAAATATTCACCATGGCCAAACTGCTCTTAACCAAATGGCTGCCCATTAATCTTAAATACAAGTGGATGGAGTATCAGGAAAAAAAAAATATCTTTGTTTGAGGTCAGGAGAAAAGGCATCTAGGTTGTTTGTGAAATATGAAAAGCTAGAGTTCAGCCAGCATCTGTCTTGTGCATTTTAATTATGTCTCTAGGAACCTGAACTGTGGGGCCCTCAGCAAGCCCTGCTCAGATGTGCTGGCTCACAAAGTTCAAAGCTAGGTTGTATGTCGTTTTTATTTAGCTCCTGGTGACAGCAAGTACTGTCACCTTCACATAGGTGAAGAAACATCAAGTACCACTTCAATCTGTTCCTGTGCATCTTGTTAGAAATGTACTGGAATGCTACTCTGGCTCTGACTTCATCGAGATCCATTATAAAGTTCCCCTTGGCCTTTTCTAATGTCTAGCTGACTGTGCCACAGGAGAATCCTCAGCTCTTTGAGAGGGTGAACTCTAATTCTCCCATCCAGTGCTCAGCAGTTACTGCTCAAATCCACAATCAACACATCTCAAAGTCAATCTCCCAACTATGGATCCAGAAAACCTCAGTATTCTTGGCTGTGCCAACACAGAAATTGTGTCAGAAAATATGTGTTGAAGGCTGCTGAAGTCACATATAGCTCTGCTTTCTGAGAGCATCTCTTGTCTAAATTGAAGTGCTAAAGGTGCTGTGGCTGGGCCACGTGGATGAGAGCCTGCTGGGCCCCATCAGGACTTGCTCCCTTACAAAGGTAGCTTGAGTTTTATCTTCAACTTCCCTCAGAAATGCGTACAAAACATCAGGAAACATAACTAAATACCAAAGGTGGGTTTTCCTCCTCCCTAGAGAGAAAACAATGGCTTTGATTGGAGCACTTGCCCAAGGCCATTGAAATACATTTGCAGCTGGCTGTGATAGTCTTGGTGCATGGCTAATGCAGTGAAATGGAGCACAAGTATTTGTTATTGCAGTGAGTATCAAAGGAGGCAATAAGGCTTTGCTACTTACTATAAAGTGTTGCCATGTAGATGGAAATGAATGCAACGTGGGTCTGTTCCCCTCTGGATGCAAAAGGGTTGCTCTCATTATACCATTAATAGGGCAAGTGAGTGACTTTCTTTTTTCCTCCATCCCTCTTCAAAAGCAGGGGGAAGCTCCTTCTTTGGTCCAGGCATGCAGAGCTGTGTGTTCCCTGCCAGCCAGGGCAGTAAATCCCAGTGTTGGTCTCAAATGCTGTTCCCCTGCCTTGGGCCCAGCAGAAATCCATCCCTTGTCATACCAGCTGCACTTTCTCTGCAGGGAGACAGCAGTCACCCCTTTGGTGAGGAGAGGCAAGCTGTAATGTCTAGCCAGAAACATCTACCATAAACCATCACTTCCTGTTATGACACTCATATGTCTAAACTTATTGATTTATTTAGGTCAAACTGTCTAACCTCCTTGAGTAAGACTGCAATCAGCAGGTACTAAGTCATGTAACAATAGGAAGCACCAAAATACAACTTGCAGTATTAGATCTTGGAATGAGCTGCAGTTTAATTTTATCCTTTAAAAGCTATCCCACATACCTTTCCCATTTCCTTTTATTACTTAGAGTTAAAACATTATTATTAGTACTATTCTCCTCAGCTTCTGACCTGGCCAGAGCTTTTTCCATCTGTCTGTTTCCCTGATTTGCAGGATAGACATTTTATCAATTGCAAACCTGGAGCTTGGGCCACCAAGGATAAAAGAGAGAGTATTCTGGTGGAATTTCTACATCTGTCTTGATTGTGGAATTCTTTCTTTGTCTGGAAGCAATATGATCCAGTTGTTAGAAAAGGGGAGAGAGTCCCTAGGGACACTTGAGTTCTTTCCTAGTTCTGTCACTCGCTCAGCTTCTTTACATCCAAATAGAATCACAGAATCATTATAGTTGGACAAGTCCAACTGTCCAGCCAACACTACCATGCTCACTAAACCATTCCCATCCCCAAGCACCACTTCTACATACTCTTGGAATACTTCCAGTGGTGGTAATCCCACCACCTCTCTATTCCAAGGCTGATAACCCTCCCAGTGAATCTATCCTTTGGCTTTATTAGTGGCTATAAGAATACCTAACTAGCTTGCCTGTGTTGTGAAGTTCCATTACTTTCTAAAGCACTCTTTATCAAAGCAGAAAGATTGCAAAAAGCATGTAAACACTGATTTTTAAAGGTAGAAGTTATTTTTCCCCTCTACAAACACGAATTTAGACTGTAGACATCTAGATTACAATCATACAATATTTATTTCTAGAAAATGTTGAATTTAGAGATCTGGCTTGAATTGAGAGGTTTGGTTTGAATGACATCTTTACACTGGTAAATAATAATATCTTGTATGTGTGAGCATACATGTGTGTGGCCATATATGTCTGTATATATTTCTATATACACACAAGCAAGAGAAGAGATAGTCTTTCCAAACAGTCTGGAAAATCTCTGGGCCTGCACAGCTGGCAGTGCATTACTTTTATTTAAAGGAAAACCTATGCAAAAAAAATCTTATGTGCAGTCAAAAACCTTCCCAGCTCTAATTAATACCTATATATAAAGTGTAAACAGATCCTGAAATATTTTTTAGTGCTTAATACATAGAAATGTCCTATGTTAATGCTAATGAAAAAGGAATGCCTGGTGTATTTCACATGGTAGGGCCTGGGGACACAGCTCCATGGAAATGCAATTCATACCAAACTGCTTTAGAGTGTAAAAATTCTGTTAGCCTAAAGCTACAGAGCTACATAATTGTATGGGGAGGGGGGGAGGCAGCAAGGCCCAGCCCTTCTCTGCCCTCTGTGTGTAGCAAGTCATTTATTTCAAGCACTCCTAATGGGTCATTCTGTCCAAAATGATGACACCAATATTTCAGCAGGAAGGATTTTTAATCTACCATATTCTCCGTGTAATCTAGACAGCTTCTCGTTGCCTAACTGAACAGGCTGGCATTCCAGCTGATGCTCAAGCTCTGATCATTGCAAAGGAAGTTCAGGAAATGTGGGAAGACCATGCAAACCCAACTCTCTTCCCTGGAGAATAGCCTCTTAATTGTAATAGCCCATTTTAATCATTGGGATTGTTTAAGATACTATGAACAGAGGGAAATAAGGAAGATGATTGTGCTTCAGCAGTCACAATCTTTTGTTGTCACCTAAGCTCATTGGAGATTTAGCTGTGTATAGTCCCAATACTTCCTTCACCTCTCAAGTGGTCTTAATTAGGTGGGCAGCTAAGGCTCTTTCTTGGGAGAGAGGCCTGGCTAGAAAAACACTAGGTAAGAAATGCCTCTTCCTTACTCCTTTGTTTCTTGCCAGTCCCCTGTAGCTAAGGCTGCATATGTGGCTGTCTCTGTCTTTGTGACACTTTAAATGTGAAACAAGTAATTTAGTTGAAAATTTTCTGTTATTTTTTTTTTACATGCTTCATATGCTGGGTTAAAATCCATTAGCATATAACAAAAATCAGAGCAGATGTAGTGCAACAGATTCCTTAAGGGAGTCCATATTTTTACATATTTTGTAATAAGGAAACTGTCACTCCCAGATGGTATCTAGCTAATACTGGTGCTTTGCTTGCTGATAACATACTAAAAAATAAAATTAATTGTATTCTATTTGATGACAATGAAGCCATTATAATATTTAATGCACTCTTAAAGGAAACCTCCACATGATGTTCTCTTGCAATACTTAGGCTTGCTTGGTCTCTGTGCCTGTCCCTTCTCCTCCTCTCCTACCTCAAAAATACTTTCCAGGCTTGTAGCAGCAGAAAGCTCCAGCTGCAGAGTGTAAGAGCCACTCATTAGCAGAGCTGCAAACCAAGGGGAATGAACAACATGATGAAAACAGATTTTTGTCCTGATACAGAACTGCTCAGCTCCTTCCTCCCTGGGTGAAATACTCAAGACCTGTTACAGATGGCTTGGTCACAAACTGATGAGAGGTGAATGGTTGAGCCCAAAGGAGTTAAGGTTTTGGTGAGGTTTACTGGCATGAGACAGCAGAATGAGGAGCTCAGAAGGACTTTCTTCTTCTCTTTCTGTCCTCCCACAAAAATGTCTAAGTTCTCAGGAAACCCTTGCAGAAACTGCTCTTGAATTTGAGGCAGTATGGCAAAAAGCAATAGAGGAAGAGAGATTTTTCCTTCTCAAAGCTGACTTTTGGCAGGGAGTGTTGGCTTTCCTGACACCTCCTTGGGACCACAGCACTGGCTGCCCAGGCCAAAGACTTTGTAGATGTTAATACCTGTCTGTAGATGTCAAAACTGGAACAGAGGGGTGAAGTCACAAGATCACTTAGTGCAAACACAATAATGTAACCCACATGTCTGAATTCCCAGTTCATTGACCTGGCCACTGCCTTAGCACAAAGGACTGAAGAAAAGAAGAGGTTTCTTCCTGTTGTGTTAGGTGTGGGGACACAAAACCTTGTGAAATAAGAGGATTGACAGGATTGAGTAGTTTAAATCACTAGTCAAGTAAACCTGTAACTTAATGATTTCTCCTCTCTTAGTGTCTGTAAGGAAATAAGGATGAGGCATACTCTCTGAAGGCTCTAACCTGGCTGGCTCTGCTCATTCTAGGTCATAGATGCCATAAGCAAAAAGTGATAGGAAGAGGAACAGATGACTGCTGTCCCAGTGTGAGGTCTGCTAGAGAGGAACAAATCTCTGTCACGTGGATCAGAGGAGTTCAGGTACTATGGGGAGTGATTTTATATGCTCTGAGACTATTGCCCTAATTTGGGAACTCATGGCCAACACTTGCTTTTCTTTTATTCTGTGACTGTAACAAGAAGGTAGTGAAACTCCAGTGGAATTTGTCTCTGGCTTTCATCTTTCAATTCAAACCCAGAAGACCTTCCCCTGGTCTTCCTCTGCCTGGTATCTCATAAAACCTGTTCTTGAAAGGCTGCAGCACCAAATGGAATGGATTTTCTCAAAAAAATTTACCCAGCTTGGTATGCTCTGAACTTACTTTGTCGTCCTTGTCCTCAGCAGTACAAGACATGACCTCTTTGCCATTTTCTAATAATAGAGTATTGACATCTTCCAACTTTCCTGTGTATGTTAGCTGATATTATGAGAGGTTCAGAAGACACAGGCAAGAAACAACATAGCTTTAATGTTTGTGGGTCTTAATTCATACCTTTTCCCTCATCCTTCCTCATTAAGACATCACAGCTGATGTGTTCTCTCCTCTGTGTTTTAATGCCTGAGCAGAAGATGTCTTTTATTCATGATTTGGTAGGAAATAGGTCTGGTGGGAGGGAATTTGGACATCATTAAAGCAACCTGAAATTCTGCTGTGGACACTGGGAGGCAGCTCTTTCTCTTAGCTGTGTAAAGCATCTGCTTAAATTCTCAAGTGTGGAATGTGCAGACATGTTAGGCAAGATTTTGACAGACTGTTTGGCACTGAGTGGAATTTTCCCAAAGACCTGGCAGTGGAAATAGTTTAAATAATAGTTTGTCAAATACTCGTCAAGAGAAATGCTAATTGATGCCTCATCTGAATCAAGCTCTGCACAACTCTGGAAAGGGCATGGGCATTTCTTGTTTCTTTCCTGCTCAGGGAGGTGAGATGCTTCCCAAGAGACTGCTGATGTTAGGTGAGGTATATCCCACCTAGAAGACTATTTTCCATTGTAGATTAGTTCATGGCAAGTAGATATGAAACACACTTCATCTATGAAGTACTTCATTGAGTAATGTGTGGCTTCATAAGCCTGTAGTATATTCTTAGTACCAATGTTGCTAGATGTCTTTGTACCAAAGGCCATTTTGAACCCCTCATCAGCATCTCTATTCTGGTGGCTTTCTTTTCTGTCTTCCCTGAAGTTCTGGGTTCAGTCTAGCTCTTCAAAACAGCAGAGAGGATGTGAGGAGAAAGCTCAGAGTTGTCTGTAGGACTGAAACACCAACAGGCCACAGCACTGCAGGGCCATGGGGTGAAGGGAATCTGAGCTAAATATTGAACAAGACAAAGACTTTGAATGGATTTGGAATCTGAAACCAGATCTAAATGTCAGTGCAGGTCCCTCTCTACAGACTCATCTGAGCTAAATGTTCAGACCCCAGCTTTGGCAAAGGAATCACAGCCAGAAATGCAGGTCTGCTTTTTCTATTTCAGCCGCTCTCGTAAAGCTAATCATATTTTGCCCTTTCACAGTCTCCACTATTTTAGAAACTTTGAAATAATTCATCAGCTAAATGATACTTCCCAATCAGACTCCTAAGAACATATTGGCTGGAAATGCCATCCAAAGGCAAAAGCAGGATTGGGCTGTGGCTGAGTTTGTTCTCTCTTTGGAGCTGTGTACAGATATTGAGGCTGTAAGGTTTTCTCTTCCAATGCAATCTCTGTGTCAATAGTCTAGCTCCACATCTCTTGGATCTCCATAACTTTCTAGGTGCAGGTGCCTTGCATGTCTTCACACTTACTCAGTCACCACTTACTGCCAAAAAGCTTCCACAGAGAGCAGGAGAAGGTGGTGGATGCTCTTGGTGCAACAAGGTCAAGCTTTACTTTGTCACTGGGTGACTACAGCAATCTTGGGAGGATTCACTCAAGGCTCTGCTGGCAGTGAGTGGCAGAGCTGAACTAAAGCCCAGAACCAGTGAATCTGTGTGTTCTCTAAGCATCTATGAGCCTTTGTGTTCATGGAGAAGAGGATTATTTAGCATCAAAGGTACCAGTAGCAGATACAGGGCATCTTCATTCATCATGAATAATGCTGTTAGTGAGAAATAATAGTAATCCTTAGTATTGATGATAATATATTGAGCACTAGTGAAGCCTTCTGCTAAGAGAGTTATCTTGGGAAGTGAATTATGGAATTTTACTACCTGAGTACAAGGACTTATATAAATGATCAGCTCCATGGCAATGAATTGGTTTAAAAAGGCTTCATAAGAACTTGCCTAATGCTCATAAATTAACATTAAATATGAGATGGGTTATCTAATCACATACTTTCAGGCAAATGCCTTTTTAATATGTATGTACTCTGCTGTTGGAAATAGAGCAGCTATATCAGAGGAGATATTTCCTGCTGTAAATGGTTACATTTGATAACTCCTGATTACTTTCATAGTTTTTGTCAGTTACAGAATTTCTTTCCTTACCATCAAAATTTCTACACAGAATCCATCTTAAAATAACATTGAGTTACAACTTCACCCCTATATATGCCTGTGGTTTCAAAGCAAGGCTGCAATTCCACTATTCCTTTGCAGTGAAATACTGGGATTGTGGGTTCACTTGTTGAGCTCCAGTCGCTGAGCTGCTGCATATCCTCTGCAAACCACTGAGGCTCAGGAGCATGCCAGGGCACATCCATTGCAGCTCTGGGGCTGTGTGCTAAGCCATGCCCCCAAAACAGCAGTGGGAAAACCTGGAGAATCACCAATAGCTATTCTGAACTATCCTTCAGATCAATCTAAAAGAAAGAACAGTAGAAGGCTCAAAACACAAATAGTTCTTTTCTGTCCCCTGGATTTGCTGGGTAAGGGAACACTGGTGCACTAGGTTAAATGTGAGTTTCTTTTTTCATGTAGCTTATACCACTGCCTTCTGGCCAGTACCACAATGAAAACCACCAGTTCAGGTCAGTGTTTTGAACTCTAAACAATGCTAGTTACTGTACTTTATGGTGCTTGTGATTCCAGAGTTTCCCTTCTCAACCTGACAGAGGAGATACGCAGTGGAAAAGTGCTTCCACCTGTTGGAATGGCTTGCATTTTAAGCAGGGTTAACTATGGAGCACCATTTGGAAATAGTTAGTAAAATGCTTGAATCCTCTTGGGGCTGGTTGTATTATACACCTTGTAGTTGCTGAACATTTCAGGACTTCAGCTTTATCTGGAAGTCAATCAACTGGGGATCAAGCAAGAGGACTGCAGAACAGCTTTCCTAATCAAAACAATTTTCTGAACATTGTGGACTTCCATGGAGTTTTTCCTGCCATCTGAAAGCACAGTGAGAGGACACTGAGAGCAGCATTACAAATCAGGCTCTTTAAATCATGTTGTACTTGGAGTTTGATTTCCTAGACTTTACAGTGAGCAATAATAAACTAATTATGATGAAACTGATAAGAAGGACTCCTAGAGTCAGCCAGGAAAGTCTTTCATAAATAACCCTTCAGGAATGCTTGGACTCACAGTTGACAAGCATCAGAAAAGCTTGGCTTTGCCTTTTCAGACTCAGCTTTTAGAGAGAAAACAACAACAAAAACTCAAACAAAAACAACCCCAATCCAGTGGAGTAAAATATATATTGCTAGTATTAAATAAGTCCCATTTTATCATAATGTTTCTGACCCCAAAGAACTGGCTCTCAGTCATGTTGAAGCAACACCATTACAATTGCTGTTACATAGAAAAATTTGAGTCTAGACTTAGACATCTTGAGAGAGCAAACAGTTTGGATCTGGGTCCCTGTGTTTGGCCTCCTTTGAATAGTATTTAGGTTTCACAGTTATAACTGGGCAGAATTTATTCTGCTTAATACATGAACATTTCTTCCCAATAGGTTAGGTCAGCTGTGAGGTTTAATCAGTGTTCAGGTTTCTGACATGCTGCTCAAGGGCATATAGTCTGAGCAAACAAACAGCCAAGGAGATGACTGTATACAGCAGAGATGATGTAGGGTTGCAGGGGATCATTTCCACTCAGGTGTTTGTGGTGGTAGTGTCTTTTCATGGCAGATAAGAGATGACATTCAGCATTACCCTCTGGATTGCACCAATATGGATAAAATAAAGAGTTATTGTTGTTTCCCCTTTGGAGCTGTCTTGTCTAAAGGACTGAACTGAATATGTTTGCTCCTCTTTGAAGCATGCAGCTACTTCCCACTAACAATACAAACAAACATTTTGTGTCTTGTATAAAAGGAGAGCATTTTCAGCTCTTCCCTTCACTTTGTTTCAAAGAGAATGTTCATACTGATCCTGCCTCTGGGTAGTCTTAATCATATTCCAGTTCTTTTTACCTCCAGTTACAGCTCCAAACTGAGGCCTCTGATTTCTACTAGCACAGTTTGTCAAGAGGAGTAGTGGGGACCAAAATCTTCTTTTTCCCATGCCATCCTAACCATTCTTGACAGTACTTTGGAAAAGAAGGGGCATTCAGCCAAGGAATGAAACTTAGAGGCAACCATATCAGCCTCAAAGATTTATTTATTTAATTAAGTCATCATCAGGATGGAAAAATACTGTGTTGCCAGAGAGAAATTTTTCCAAGCTCAGGGAGGGTCAAAGTGCATGCTTGCAAGTTATAAGTTACCATGACTTGAACAAGAAGCTCCACAAAATTTTACCCTTTGGCCTAGAGTAAACCATTTCTGTCATGGGTGCATTGGCTAACATGGAGAAGACAGAAAAGGTCTGGGAACTGCAGGAGTTTGCTCTCCCATTAGAGTAATCTTGCCTTAGAAGCAGACTCACTTGGCAGCTGTTTTAATGTCAAGTGGCATAACTGGACACACTTACACAGCTAGGCTGAAAATCAGAGGAGGATAGGGGTGAACAGGACCACTTCAGACAGAGTGAGCAGCCTCCTGCTCTAGCAGTCAGCCCCAGGATGTCCTTCAGAAACTCCTCAGTTACTCTGCACAGCTTGCCTCTGTTGCCAAAGGAGTCACTGGGGGGGTCTCAGAATGACAAACTCTGGCCATTTCTTACAACTGGAGAAATTTCTGCCAGTGAGCCACCAGGGGTTCAAAAAACCTTCCAAATCCCTTTATCAGCAAAGCTCCTGGAGGGCTGGAGTGGGAGCTTTCAAGCCTGTGCAGGCAGTGACACAGCCTTGTAGCAGCAGCCTACTGCTGGGAGTTGGCTCTTCAGCTGGTACAAATTGGCCTCGTTCTTCTGCTCTGGCCCTGCACTAAACATCACTGCTGTACAATGTTTGCTGTCATTTCACATAGGACTGAACATTTTTAAGAAAGACTTGGAAAGTACAGCTTGCCTTAGACAACTTCTGGGAAATAGCTCAGATTTGCTGCCCTTCCCCACTGGGAATACTTAGGAAGTTTAGAGACAAAAAATTCTCTGCTAGGAGCAATTGAGCAAAGGTAGAGTAGATTTCAGTGAGGCCTCTCACATTTCCAGTCAGGTCAGTTGCTGATTTTTAAATAAGTCTTGTACAGATCACTCTCAGCTTTTTAATGCTCATCTGCTTGGCTTCATTTGTCTCTCTGAGGGCTATGTTGCTGCAATATTTTCCTGTTCCAGCATCTTACCAACTTCTCGTGCAAATTATCCTTGTTAATCATCTCTCAGGACAACCATGCAGTCCTTGAGCTACGTTTTCTTTGCTCACTGAAACAAGTCCAAATCATTCAAAACACACAGGAGTCTTTCAGTAATCAATTCAGGCACATTTGCCCAACTAGCAATGAAGAGGCAAAGCAGACAAAAGCCAGGGCAGAGCAGCAGATCACTGGGCTACACGACCAGTTCCTGGGGCAAGGGGCTGCCTAAACTTCCTGTGGGCAAGGCTTTCCCTTCTCATGTGGAAATGAGCTTCATTGGTCTGTGGTAGAGCTGTCTTTACATGGAAGTATGGATGGGATTGACAGGTGTCTCCTCAGCAGTTATAGCTCATTGGGTCATTGGAAAAAAAGTAGCTTGTGCAAGTAGAGAGATGCAGTGGGAGAGTCATGGCTTTCAAAGGGAAGAGAGATCTGTCTTGATTCTTCCTCACTTGCTTCCTCAAAGCTAATCCTCCTGTGATTTGTTCTTATGGGTTCCTCGTGTCATGTGTAGAAGTCTCAGCCTGGAGAACCACACTGAGGGCAGGAAGCATGGGTTTACTTTCAGATGATATTCCATATAAATGTCAGTCAGCTCTGGAATGTGGAAATCCAGCTGAACAAATGCTTTTGGCCTCTTCTAGGATACAACAAAAAGATAGCTTAAATTTCCTATGAATTATCAGCAAAGTTGATTGTTGTCTTGCTTGACAAATGAGAAGAATTGGCTTCAAAATGTGCTATTTTCACCCAGCCTCAGTTCTGGTGATCTTCCCAGACAATGACCTTTTTTTTCCTCCCAAAAAATATTGCTTTGTGTTCTCCCTGGCCCTAGCCAAAGTCATTTCTTTCCCCTTTGTCATACTGAGACTCGATAGCATTGTAATTATTTCTGACATCTGGTATCATCTATCCACCTCTTCCTCCAATATGTGCAAATAGAAGAGGAATACCACTGCAGGCACTAGACCATGGTTTCCATCAGCTGATAGCACTTCATGGCTCTCCAGCCATGGGGGCATGGACCTGAATTTCACATGCAGGACCATGTGCTGTGCTTGGAGACCTGGAGTTTTGCTCTCTTGTTTCAGCTTCCTCAGAACTGGAAATTACAGCTCCAGTTTCCTTCTCTGCTTTTGTGGCAGAAGGCCAACGATTCTGAGAGCTTTTCCTTTACCTTCATTAACCCCCAAATGTTGCTCTATTCAAAACATCCACAGAGAGTGTATTTATCATTCATATTCTGTTCATGTTGCTGTGGGAAAACACGTGCAATCAATATCGAATCTGTAGCAAAGCAACTTAAAAAGGGAATCAAAAGATCTAATATAAAACTACTCATGATGATAAATGATGAAAAACATGCCAAAAAGTGGAAATCCTGATTTTAGTAGTTCTTTAGTTATGGGTATGTGTATGTACCTGTATGTGTATATAATGCTTACCAAGAAATTAGATCTCAATTCAGAATTCAGTTAGAAAGGAAAAAAAAACCTGTTTGTAATATTTGTTTTCATGTCTAAACCTCATTTGTCTAGTTTTATGCCTCTGCCATGTAACCTGGTCATATATTTTAGTTACCTACATAAAAAAGGCTCCAAGTGAATGTTACAAACAAAAAAAGGTAGTTCCATCCATGTTAATCTGTCTTCCACATTATTTCCATAGGGAAAATAGAACTGTAAAGCAATATAAACTGTGAAACAGAACTGTCCTCCTGTATATTTACAGCTTCCCAACTAGTTTGCTGTCCTTACTAAAAGTAAATGCCATTGTGTGACTAGAGAAGTGAGTGCTGTCACAGATAAATTAGCCTTTGCTCTGGTGAAGAGCTTACAGAACCAGCCCTGCTAGCAGAGGAAGCCTTGCCCCCACTGCATTGCCTGTTCCTCTATGGCTTACTGCCCTCCTGCCAGCCCTGCCTTGTGCCTGGGGCAGTGCTTCTGCAGCCTCCTGGAGCAGCAGATCCAGCTGAAAACAAAGCTGTCAGGCCAAAGATGTTTTTTGTCGCGAGTTTTTCTGCCAGAGCAGGATTGAGTGGCCAAGGCTAGGAGCAGGATAGCTCTGCATTGCCATCTCAAAGCAGCCTGACCAGTACTCAGCACTTAACGGTTCTGCTATCTCTAGGAGCTCACTGGGGAGCAGCAGTGCTTTCTACTGTGGTTCCATGGCCAGAAGGTTTCTAGACACTGCAGGAAATTGAAGTTTGGGCCATAAATAATTTTCATTAAAAAGTGGTTTATTGGGGAAGAATTAAATTTTCCAAGTACCTGGTTTTTTGGGGGTTCTTACACAGGAAAAGACCTCTTTACTACTGGATTTTAACATGTAGCCAAAAAGAGAATCCCTGTAAAAAGGGAATTTGCTAGTAACTATTTCTGAGGCTTGCAGTATTATTCTGACATGAGATCACAGACTTGTTCAGGAGGGTGGAATCAGGAACAGGGATTAGAGGAACAACATGGTGAGTTAATTTAGGGCTATAAATATCTTGGTTTTTCTGTTATGGTTTTAATCTTTATTAAATGAAATGATTCTTATTTCTTTGAGTTCACACATGCATATGTTCCAGTGTACATACATAGCCTTGCAAGACTAGAACATATTTTGCAAAAGTCTTGTAGGACATAAATAGTGTGAGCACAAATCCTTCTGTGAGCAAAGCCCCAGACACAAACACACACTCAGGCTCCAGCACTGCCCTCTGCATTTCCACAAACAGTGGCAACCCATTTGTGGGGAGTACTTTTTGCAGTATTTTTTGCATGTCTAAGAAGAATTTAAAAGCTCTTTTTTTGCTTTCCATACTTATTTGGATGTTTTTTCATAATACTTTTCATCTCAGCTCAGCATTTGAACACACACTTATCAGATGCCTGTTTTCTTTGTTGCCTGTAATTACTGAGTAAGTCAGAATCACAGCCAAGTGAGTCTGTGTGGTATTACATCTGGAGTAGTCTACTACAGCAACACTGAGCTTTGCAGAGCTTCTGCTCTCCTGGATTTGATCTTAATGATGGGCTACCCTTTCATCTTTAAGAAAAAAAGCATTTTCTGCAACTCACTGCTTTTTACACCTCGGCTAGGAAATGCTGTTTATTGTTCAGTTTCTCTTGCATACACTGTTTGTATCTATAATTGAAACTTAAAAGCTAAGAGCTTGAATAATTCAATCAGAAAGCATATTGTTTTTAGTGTGCTCAGTATGAATTCAAACGATCACATTATTGGGATGTGATGATTTCAGAGTGGATTTATTTGTACTTGCACAGTCATAGTAAGCAGCCTCTCTTTCCAGAAAAAAAAACCCCAAACATAAAAAAGGGGAGATTTCTCCATGCTGGGGTCCTCTGGTAACTTAAGCAAATGAGATCTCTTGTGCCCTGCAGCCAGTGCCTGGGCTGTTGCTAAGACTCTCTCTCTATCAGCGTGGCTGCATGCACCCAGAGTGCCCCTGAGGCTGAGGGTGAGCCTGTCGGGTAGGAAACACATCACCTCCTCATCTGAAGGCACCTCACTTACTGAGTGTGTCACTGATACTGTGCTCTTGGCTGTGAGATGTCAGCTCAGGAAGGTAGAGAGAGAAAGCATCCCTGCTTTCTCCACAGCAAAATGCCTTGTGGAATTACAGACAGAAGAGCTCCACACGAGCTCAACTGATGTCTCAGGACACCTTTTCACCTCAGCATTAGCTGCTTTACTGCAGGACAAGTTGAGGTTCAGATGTGTTGTGTTTAGTGAGATTTATTTTTTTTCTTTTAAGAATGTAAAACACAACTGGAAAAAACAACAACGTCTTAATTAAATTATTGAGTAACATATTGAGTACAGACCTGGTGAAACTGCTATCTAATGCACTCAACATACATTTTATTTCATCTCAAGTGCATAGCAATTTTTTACATTGATAAAGCATTTCATGAAGCATCACAAGTGACTTTTGGCTTAACATGGCTGTAGCACTAGGTAAAAACTACCAACAGTATGGAAAGGATTGATTTTTTTTTTCTTTATTGTTATGCTTGGATAAATCATTATATATAATCACCTACTCTTAGCCAGTGCTGTATCTGCAGAAGTAGACTGAGGAAGAAAACATATCCTTGCTCTCCAAACTGTGAATCTGAAATGTCCTGATTTCTATAGATTTTCATCATGTCCTTAGCATAATTTCAGCACAAGTGAAGGCTTAGCCAGACTCCCATGGTGTGTCCTCTGGGTACTGAACAGCTTAACATCTTTTTCTCTGCTTCCCAAGCTTAATGCCTGTAAATCAACCACTCCATTTTGCAAGAATTCCCCTTCTTCTTAAATCAAAATAACCAAGTTAACAGCAGAATTTGGATGGTGAGAAACAATATCATTTGGGCCTGTATGTGTATATTCATTACCTTTTTTCCTTTCAATTTTTTGAGGGGCGGGGGGGATAAAAACCCCTTTTATTTGCAAATCCCTCAATATCACTTGATAAGCCACATGATGAGGAAATAGCATGATTGATTGACCTGAGGAACTTCAGGAAGGCCTCAATGCTATAGTCTGCTAAGAAACTCATTTTTTCCTGATCAGATCTGATCACAGGAGTAACACCAGGAGCCTCCTGCCAAGAAAACATGCAGTAATAAACTCAGAGACAGCTTTCCCTACCACCTCTGCCTGGTGATGGTTCCCCCTTCTCTCACCTCCAGCATTGCCCAAATGGGGCTGCACAGGCATCTCCCAACTGGCTGTCTTGGGAGGGAAAATGAAGAAAGCCTTAAACTTCACAATTGCCAATAATGAGCAATCATTACTCAAATTACACCAAGCACTGATTAGGTTTAAAGTAATGAAGAAAACAACACGATCAATCATCATCAACCCAAAAGAAGTCAATCTGTGCTCGAGATGCAGCAAGATCTTAGTGGAGGGCTCCATCTACAGGGTTTGGGAGATGAGAGAGAAAAATCCCTCACATCACCACATCTGACAGCTTCCCTCTGCTCCCTACTCTGCTCACATTTTCCTTCCCAATCTCCAAAAGCCATATGTATAAGGATTTCTCTTTTCCCTTTAGCTGCACAAAAAGCAAAAGGGCCTTAGCAAAATATTAAGGTAGAAAAACTTTTGGGGAGGACTTTTTGCTGCTGGTGGATTGGAATGGCTGTTAAAAGAAAAGATGACAAGAGTTAAATACCTAACATCTATCAAATAGTAAAATTCTACTGAAAGCTCTGGCTCTGCTAACAGCATCAATGAAAGCTGAGGTTTTTAATGCAATTTGTATTAATAGGTCCTAGCCACAGAAATAACACTGGAAAAGCACAAATTGCAGAGGAAATTCCCATTTGTCAATTTTCATCAGCTGCTAAATAGAAAATTACAAGTTAACACAAAGTTTCTTTTAAGAATCAAGAGGAAAATCATCCAATGCCACATTTCTTAGCACAGAATAAGATTTTGGTACCAGCTACAGTCTGGCACTAGTAAAAAAGAACCTAATGGATTTTAAATATAGGAAAATAACTAGAATGGGAGTAGCTTTGTTACTATTCTAGGCACTTTTATTTTATACTTAAACTTTAAACTGTGCACATGAATAATGTTAATATCTGCATTTTAAAAAAAGACATATAAAGACAGTCTTATTGTTTAGGAATAATTGCAGTTGAAGTATGTCACGTGCCTGTGTGCTGGGGGAGAAGACTGAACTCATCTTCCAATTCAAAGTCTGCTGAACCCAGCAGCAGTTTCTCTGCTGACATCATTCACTCGTGGGCTGGACACAAGCATGAGAAATCATGAGATGCAAAGGAAAGCCTAGTGAAAAAGGCATGGCTGAAGGGAAATAACAATAGACAGATATTCTAGGATCAGTTTACACAGAAAGCTACTTGTGAAGCAGTCCTAAAAATTTAAGGGAAAATTCCTAACTGTTGCTACTCTTTCTCTGAGCCATTCAGCAGCATGCAGCAGAGGCTGCTCTCTCTCCTGCAGAGTTCTCTAAGTGGCCTGGGATAATCCATGGGAAGAATGCTGTTGTCCCTAAAATTCACACTTGTTTAGAGTCATCTTTATTAAAACATTTTTCACCATCTATTTCAGCAGTAAATTTAATGTAGCTTAGGTGACTTGCTCAGTGTTTGCTGATAATAGGAAATATGAGCTGGTCGAGCAACTTTCACACTGAAATCTATAGAATTAAAGCCAAGCATGTGGCTATGTGCTTGGCTGAGTTCTGGAGGAATTTGAGTGCTTGCTTAAATACAGCACTGGGAGGAGTTTGGCAAGAATAAATAAGTGGCTTGAGAATTCAGGTATCTGTAGAAAACCTTTGGAAATGGATGGAAGTGTTGAGATGCTTTTGGTTTTACTCCTGATAGCTCCAGTCCTGCAAGTGTCTAGTCTTCATGCAAGCAGCTGCCTGTGCAGTCAGGGGTGATGTGGCCCTATAGATATTAAATGGCAATAAAGTCTTTTGCAAGAAAAAATTACTAGGTTGTTTATTAAAATTTTGGTCTACTTAAAGGGAGCTTGAATAGTATCTACCCTGCAATGGAGAAAAAATATCTATACCAAGGTGCTTTATCTTCTCACAGAGTACCTCCAGTTCTAAGTCTGTTAAAATGATATATTCTTGTCATTGTAGTGCTCATTTAATGCAAACCTTGAATCTCCCCATTTAAAAATACAACAAACAAAAACAAAAATAAGAAGGAAACAAAACCTATCCAGAGGAAGTTGACAACTGCAAGGGTGTTTTGCCAAGTTTTTAAATGATATTTCTTTAAAACGTGTTTGGATTGTCCATCCTTGACATCAATAATAAACTATTTCCATGGAAACCCAGGGGAGAAAACAGAAGCAATCTCCTCAGCAGAGCAGGTAGCAGTGCTGACTGTGGAAGGAATCACTTGCCAGCCCAAGGTAAACAAGTCAGTTGTTAAGGTATTAAACCAAAAATAAATCCTATGCTTCAGATGAAGCAGAGGCAAAAACGATCTCTGTGATGACAATGGAAGGTAGACTTGGTCCTGGTGGAGGAGACAAGGTTGCCATGGTTTAGATTAGATATAAGGAGGAATTTCTTTCCTGAAAGGGTTATTCAGGCTTGGCCCAGGCTGCCCAGGGAGGTGCTGGAGTCACCATCCCTGCAGGGGTTGAAGAGACATTGAGCTGCTCTCCTTAGGGCCATGGCTTAGTGGGATGGCAGTGCTAGGGATGCTTGGGATTGATGAGCTTAGAGGTCTCTGCCAACCTTCCTGATTCTGTGACTCTGTGTGACAGGGCACATGGGAACTCACTCACATGGTGCTGGGCTTGTGGTGGCAACCAGGAGCACTGCTCCTGCCCCAGACAGAGAGAGCATGGCTGTGGGCTCTTTCCCTGCAGGTAATTAGACATTGCTGCTGTAATTAGGCAATAACTAGCCAGCCTGGCACTAAGAGATTATAATCACAGCAGAGAAATATGTTTAAGCTTTCATTATGTTGTCAGGGAACAATTGGTTTGTACTGCACAAGTAGAAAACAAGGGTCAGTAACATGTTTAAAATAAGCTCTAATAAATTTCTCCTAAACCCTTGTGGCCTCAGAGCAATGCAGAGTGACATCTCAAAGCACCTCTTGGAGAAGGGGAGCAGGTATGATTCTGTCAGATTAGCATTTATCCAGCAGAGAAACTTCAAGAGAGGGATCTTGTCCCAACATATTGTCTAGGAGCAGTAAACTCCAGGTATTTATGTATTTCTGTAGGAAGAAAATGTAGACTTCAGAGTGCCTTTCATGCCTTGCATCTCCTGCAGATGCCCTGGGAACCATCCTGCTCTTGTTGGATCTGAGATCCTTGTCCACTAGGGAATGGCAAGAAAGTGTTCTTGAGCCCAGACTTCTACTCCCCTTTGTAAGAGATTCCCTGTGTGCAAAACTTGTGTAGAAGAACAGGTTTTAGGAGCAATTTATTGCTCTAAGAGATAATCTGAGAAGTACCTGCCTGCTCTCAGGGCCATCTCCCTTCCACAGGGATCATGAAAAGGAAGCTCCCTCAGCCTTTCAGAGGAAATCTAGAGGAGAAGTAGAGAAGCAAACTGAATGCAGGGAAGCTGCTGTTGCTGAGCTGCAGCCAGTGTGTGCTGTCAGGAATGCAGTGAGCAAGGGACTGCAGAGCTAAAGTTAAGGGCAGCAGGCTGGGAATTGCAAAAGAGCCAGCAGGGAATTTCTGAGGAAACACTTGCCACTGAGAACAGCCCAGACCATAGCTGTTAGGGAAGCCAACATCAGGCTTTGCAAAACGGTTTTCGTGAAGGTTTCTCAGGTTTCAGACAGGAATCCCTGGTCAGAGTCAGAGTGAGGTGAGGGAGCTGGGTGGGAGCAGCAGAAGAAAGAGAGTGTGATCTACTTTCATGAATAATTACTTAGAAGTACAGCAGTCCAGGAGCTTGATGTCTTTCTAGTCTGATGCCTGAAGTCATTTATGTTAGCCATAGGAGACAGTTCCTTTCCCAGCTTTCCATCAGAAACACTCTGTTCTGGTTCCTTCCCCATACAGAGGAAGAATTCTTTTTGTACCCATGTGTTTGTTTTCAGACCAAATGCTTAAGAAGATAGGTCATGAGATAGTGAGAGAGGTTTGAAGAGATCACCTCTAAGAAAACTCTAACCACCAAAGCACCCTTTAGATGGAAGACTAATTATGTTGTGAATATCTTAAAATAATTACATTAGAAACAGGCAAACATGAGCACATGTGGGTTGAGCCAAAGCTGGAATTCTGCTGATGCTCAGCTTGGTGGTCCTGTGGGTAGGCAACATACATAAGCAATTGCCCAAGGCAAGAACATTCTTTATTAGATTGATTAAGCACCAGGTTTACTTATTGTCCTTAGTAATGCATGCCAGATTTCTGCTTTGCCTATGGTAATAGGAACCAGGGGAGAGGAAGGAGTGTTACTGGGAACATTGGTCCTACTAGTTCCGTGGCATTTTCACACCTACCTTGTTTTTAATGTGGAAACATAACCACAACTGGTCCTCACCCAACACTTTCTGCATGATTCATTGTTCTTTCAACCTAAAGCAGAGCTTTGTGGGAGCTGATTTAGGTAAGATAAGAAATATGGGCCCTTTGTTGTACCATCCAAGTAACTCCTAGGCTTCCTTTGCACTACCCTCTGAGATTGCATGAGGGGCAATTGTTCTAGGGTGGGGGCTATCAGAGAAGGGCAGCTCTTTGCAAAGGAAAAACAGTGTGGAACATAACATTGCATACCTGCAGCTACCTTGAAAATTTGTCTTAGCCACAGGTACAATCAATAGGATGAATTCACTCACCAGGCCCACACCTACCCCAAAAGTCACAACTTGATCCCTGCAGCCTGTAAGCTGTGGGAATCACCAAAGGTATTGGAATGAGGTAGAGATGTAAGGCAGCTGAAGGAAGTGTGAATCTTTCCATTGGCTTCCCATTGCTGTGTGTGCTCTGGAGCAGATCTGGGCTACAATACACTGCTTAAAGGTTTTTCTTTGACATTCAGTCAAATTCCAATGCCCAAAAGCATGGAAGTGCTCTTGGAAATGAAAGCCATGCACTCTGCATCCATGGGAAGCCTCTGACACTTCCACTGTCAGCATTTTCTCACAAAACTTAAGCTGTTGGGTTTATTTTAAGAATATATGTAGTGATATAAAATTGATGAACTCTTAGGTAACTAATAAATGTCATTTTTCACTGTTGGTTGTTAACATCAACATCATCACACGGTTTAGATTTGTCTTTATTGCATACCATCTAATAGAGAAGATGCAACATATTTTATCAATAACATCAGTACTTTCAATGTAATATATTCAATCAGGACCTCATGTTTCTGGTTTCTGTTAGCTGCTAAGCTTCTATTTCCAATAGTTTTGTTACAAATAGGATTAGATTGTTTTTTAATGTTATTACATATTAGACATCACTCGTGTTTTTTCTCTATAGAGCAAATAATACTAAGTAAGGATTATTTAGAGTTTGAAAGTTCACTAGGTTAACACTTAAGGATTGAAATGATGGGTAGGAGTTGCCATTCTATGTGCTTCTTTATCACTAGAATTTTCTGCAGAGTGTATACAAGTATAAATGTGCAGATGTATATATACATGCTACAATCATTTCCATCTATTGCTTCCATATGGATATAGTGGTTTTGACACAGGCAGATAAATATAATTGAGTACAAAGATTAATAAAAGTTTAATAATTTACATCCAAGCACCAAATTGGAACTAGAGAAGCTATTAATTATTTAGGAAGAGAAAGAATGTAACGAGTATCTTCAGAAAACTCTTCTCTCTCCTGTAGGCTTAGGTTATTCATTTTGTATATTTGTGATAGGTTCAGTTCCTAGGATTCCAGACACTTCTGACCTTATGGTAATATGTTGATTTATAAGATGTTCCCCACATTTTTGTTTTAGATCAGTGTCTGCCTTATTTTAACTTAGCTCAAGATTTTTCAAGCATGGTAAGAAAGACAAAAGGGAACCTGTGCTGTTCTGCTCTTGGGAACTGATGATGTGCAGGACAATGGTGAGGAATGTGTTTGCAGCCAAGACAGGCAGCAACTCACTGTGGGAAGTGATCTCATGTCACCTCACATCAGAAACACCTCTCTGCATCATCTTCTCCAAAAGCCACCTCTTGTCTAGACCCAAATGCAGGCAGCTTTTCCCCTGCACTGCACTCAACTGCTCTCTGCTTGGCTTTGGGGACTGTCTAATAGTCTCTGCCCATGGCAAGGGAAGACCTAATCTTTGGCTTTGCCAGAGGGAACAGGACAAGACCTAGGTGCAGGGAGGTCTGGAGCAAGTCACTGTGTAGGATTCACATGCTGCTGGCAAGAGTTTTGACTAGGGCTGGCCCTGAAGAGCAGCAATGCCTGCTGAATTAAAACAGGAAAACAAAATCAGGTGTATCACAAAGAATGTTATGCCTAGGATCACAGGGAGGAAATCTGGCACTGTGTGAGGAGTGTGGCTGCTGGGCATCTTTTGATAATGTGCTCAGTGTCTCTTCATTTTCTTGTTAGATTGAGTTCTTGCTTTTCTAGGGATAAACCTCAAGCACTTCAGTTGAAGAAACAGGTAGCTTCCTCCAGTAAAATGAGAACTGGATGTTAGCAACCCATTAAAGTCATTCTTTGCCCACTGGAGTCAAGGACTTCAGTTGTGCCAGGCTCTTGTGCATTTTATTTCATGTCAACTTACACTGTTCTCATTTTAGGTAACATTTCAAAATCTCTTCTGTTTTCTTTATGATGGGAGATATTGCTGGGCAATAGTAGGATGTTCCTTTGTTTATTTTAAAATCTTTTAAAATGGGTATTCTAAAACTGCAGAGAAGTCTTACATATTTCAACTAAAAAAAAGGAGTTTTCCAGTAAATGCATTTTAGCATGATATAGGAAGAAATAGCAGCTCAGACTCCTGTTCAAAACTGCTACAAGGCAAATAAAATATGTGTAAATGTGGTCATCTCAACAACATACATGCAAATGAGATCAGTCCAGTCTCTTATTCCAGAACTCAAATGTGATATGGTGCCAAATCCAAATAATGACTATGAAGGTGAGGTATATGGACTCTTGAAAACCTTCAAGATGCTAAAAACGTTGTTAAATAATCAAACAGAACTGCACATCCGTGGGTGAGATGATATTGGCTCCATTCTGCCCAGAGCTGCCAGCTTTGTCTGTGTCATCAGAGGAAAAGCACTGATGGCCACATGGACACCAACCCAGGGAGATCTGGAAACTGCAAGCATTTTTGGCACAAAAAAATTGGGAAGGAATGAAGAAAATGCAGGGACATGGAGCTCAAAAGGGAAGATGGGAGACTTTCTGGTTTTCTTTGTTGATAATGCTTGCTCTTATTTCATCTTCTATTGCTGCCCCACATGGGGAGTTTTATAGCTATTTAATGTAAAATTAAAAGAAGACAACTGTAGAAGTTTATGGTGCAGCAAATTCAATTGTTCCCTTTCTATTTTTAGAATAGTTTTAATCATTTAGGGTACATCTTGAGAGTACAAAGGTGAGTGCTGCTTTAAAGAAGCTTGTTTAGAAGCATGCATAAATGACTTAGGGTTGTTCAGGCTTGGCCCAGGCTGCCCAGGGAGGTGCTGGAGTCACCATCCCTGCAGGGGTTGAAGAAACATTGAGCTGCTCTCCTTAGGGCCATGGCTTAGTGGCATGGCAGTGCTAGGGATGCTTGGACTGGATGAGCTTAGAGGTCTCTGCCAACCTTCATGATTCTGTGTCTTGAACTGGGAACAGCAGAGTTGTCTCATGTAGAGCTGAGAATGCAGCACTATCCATAGCTCACACAGCACCAGTGAGGAAGCAGCTGTAAGGTTGTGAAAGTGCCTTTAAAAGCCATGGTGAGGCAACTATCCTGTGCTCATCTGAGGGCACTTAGCTCTTGTTCTTAATAAAATCAGGCTTAGGTGGAGAGCTAAGAATCCACATAGGGAGCTCAGAGTCTAGATAGGCAGCTACAATTTACTCCTCAAGCCTTCAGTAAGCAGTTGGAAGCAGAAGATGTTTTGTAGCTTTATGCTACCATAATCCAGATTGATGTGTGCTATCTAGACTCCTAAACCATGCAGAAGATTTTATGAGGACACAGGAGTGAGCATATCCTTCTGGAGCAACCCAAATACAATCTTGATGTCTAATACATAATACACACATAAGCATATATTAAAGACACATATCACTTCTATATGCATGAAAAGAACCCAAATGTTATGTATTTTGAGCACATTACATCTGTGTTCTTGTGTATATCTGTAAGAAAATCATACTTGACAGTACAATGCACACATCTGCAGCCACATTTTGTGCTGACTCTTACAAGTTTGCACTCATTTCAACCAGTTGAATTTTCTCCTTAGTTTTGTAGAGCTATCAAGAAGAGGACTTCTAAGTTCACTTACCTGTTGTCAATTACTGATGCCTCATTACACAAATCACTTGGAAAGCTGATGAGGTTTTATCTAACACAGAGGCCAGGTCAATCAATTGTCATCAGACCTGTGGATCTTCAATGGACATTGAAAGGTTAACCCAGTTCTTCAGGGCCTCCATCATGTCAGCAAAAATTAGCAAGAAGGTGGCCAAGTTGTCAATAGAGCACAGAGACAATTAGTTAATGATTAGAATGTTAGCACTTGGGGAATTGGTAACAAAATGAGCCATCTTGGAGACATTTGCATGCATTTAGAAAATCTATAGAGCTTGGTGGGAAGGGAGGGAAGTCTGGGCACATGTTTGCAGCAAGGAGGGCCATAAAGCAAAATTATGTATGTCTGAGTGGATTGTAGACTTGGCTGTGCTAAATTAAGTTACTGTCTCAAACCCCCTGTACATTTCAGTTTATCAGAGTCAGGTACTTGGCTTTACTGATCTACTTAGGAGCCAGCATTAGCAGTGACTCTGCTGCCCTGCCATCATAACCCCATTTTCAGCTAAATGATTATGGATTTGATAGGTTCTACAGTAAGCACTGCTCCTACCTGTTGTGTTTCTACTGGAGCTTCTTACAGCAGGAAGAAGGTAAAATGAAAAGAATTCAGCTGTTTAGGATTTCTTCACTTAGTTTTATTCTTGACTTCTTTCGTAAGAATATTTTGCAAAGTTTCTGCCTTTGAATATCAGTTGAATTTGATATCCCTTGTTGGAACATGAAGCCTTCTGTCCATATCACTAGGCCAGGGTTCCTTCTTGTGTTGGATGGAGCTTCTTAACTAGTTTAGGCATAAAAAAATAAAGGTTAGAAATTGTCTGCATAATTACTTGGACAAGTGGGTTTTGATCATTTCAAGGTCTCTCTACCTTTGTGCTCTCCATTAGGTTCAAATCCAATTCTGATACTCACCACTACATTTAAAAATTGCTCAAATGTTCTGCCATTGAAGTATTGCAGAGATTTATTTTAGGCTATTAGGTTTCTCTCTAGCTTTGATGGAAGAGTAGTGTAGGCTCTATATCTGAATTGCATTGTCCCCCATTATAAACACCCCCTTAATAAGAGACATCCACTCAGTGGCTAACAAAAGAATTCCTTGGATTCTGAGAACAGCTTAAAGATATATCATATATACTATAGGTTATCTTGTGACCCAATTGCCTTCCTATTGATGTGCTGATACTTGGATTTATGTCTCTGAGTGCTTTGACATACAAGTATCCAATTATATTCAATTTAGATTCAGGTGGCAAAGACCTTCACTTTTATTTAGCAGGCACAGATTTTGTCAGTTTTAAAGAAAATGTCTTGAAGGGAAAGGGAAGATTTTCAGATGACTGACTCAAGCTTGATGTCTTCTACCCCTATAACCCTCTGCAAGCCATAACAATTTAACTCATAATCATATTTATATGAGATTTAGTGAGCAAGGGGCACGAGATGACCAAATGGTGGTTTGTGCAACAGAGAAAGTGAGACATTACAGTCTCCAGCATCTGTTCAGACAGTTTTCAGCCTTACATTTTATAAACAACTAAGGCATCTCTTTTCCTCCTGTGAGCAATAAAGGGGATGAAAATGTGCTTTAAAGACATCCGCATTTGAATTGTCCCATCTGAGGCAGAAAGCCTAATTGTCTGGAATATTAGTCCTCCATGCCATTGTGCTGAGCCTTTATGAGGATCTTCCTCCAAGTGGATTGAAAAACTCAAGTGTGCTTGACACTGAGCACTAATGTTTCTCTCCACGTTGATGTGACTGTCACCAAAATGTGTTGTGCCTTAGAGCTGTAACTTCCAAAGCAATTCCACACAGGAAATATTTGGGATTAAGTGAAAATAAAAACACCATGGCCAGTAAACAGGGTTTCATTACCAGCCTTGTGAGCAGTGTTGGTGTGTGTGAGCTATAGGCAGATTGTGCTTGCTTTATTCTTTCATTATTCAGAGGATTTTCTTTTCATCCATTAAGTTCAGGTTGAAAACAGGACAGATTCCACATTACTGCATCTGGAGTTATTCAGCTATGATCAATGGAGCTGTAGCAGATTAACCAAGAGCAAGCTTTTGCCCATAATGTCACAGCAATAGTCACAAAGAGAGACACATTTCCAATAAAACATTGCAAACTCACACTCTTGGATTGTCCTCATGGTACCCAGATTTCTGGAAGCAGATGCATTCCTCCTCTTTCACCTGCTCTCCACCTCCTACAGAGGAAGCCTTTTCCCCCTGGCATCTCTTGTCATCCTGCTTCTCTGACCTCTAAGCTGACAGAAAGGGTTAAACCTCCTTGATGCAAGTTTTCTTCTTGGCATTTTGTTGAAATGCTGCTGGTACTTTAATGCCAGCATATAGATTCTTTAAGGCTGTTTGCTGGTTCCCTAAAGAAATTCCACTATGGTTGTGAAGCTGTTGCAACTATTGCCTTTCTTGTTCCTCATTCCTTCCTTGCCCTTTGATCAGAAGCTTTGTTGAAATGTGTTGGTGTTGCTCCAAGGGAATATTGCTTTTTTGTCTTATGCCAACTACACTGAAGAATATTTCTGAGTAGAAGAATGGGCTAAGCAGGGAGTCCTGCCTGGGGAATGTAGACTCTGTTGTGATCACTATGTTAAGAAATATTCTGAAGTTAAAGACAAAACTTGTATCTAGATTGGGAGAGATGTCCATAGTAAAACAAACCAAAAAAGCACTCTGAGGATTTCAGCTGAACTATTTCTTGACATCTATTTCAATACCAACCTTTAGATCGCTCTTATAGGAAAATAATCATGAAATCCTGAACCACTTCTGCCTAGTTTTCTCTACAAACAAATAAAAAAGGCTGTCTTCATGGTATTTTCCCTGTAGGTGAAAGCAAAAAACCAGTGTGAAGCTGTTCCCTTGTGGTGTCTCATCTAGGAAGAGCCCTGAGCTTCATGTGCATTGGGAGAAGAGCACCTCTCAGCTCTTCTGTGAATTCAAAAGAGAAATCTAGGCTTTCTATTTTTTCCTAATTAGTGTGATATAGCATTTTCTCCTCAAGGATGGTGTTTACAAGAAAGCTCCAGGAAGGGATACCCAAAAGATCCATTTGTCTCCTGTGGGTTCTCATTGGAGAAGAAATGATCTTGTGCCTCAAATTCAGTGGGAGGCAGTAATGCTTCTGCATGGTTTCATGCAGCTGTATGTGTGCACATAGGTTCAGTATAGATTTTTACAGACATAAAGCTGATTTGCTTGACTGAAATGCTGTTGAACAAACTGTCAGTTTCATTAGACCCTTTTATTTTGCTCTCCACTCGTAATAGGATGAAAATATATACAAGATCCTTGCATGTGTAGTGTTCAGTGTCAGGAGGCAAACCTGAAGCAGGCCCATGTATAAAAATATTTTCACACCCAAGGCCCAGACTCATTCTACCTAACTTTAGGCACTTAGCTAAGGTACTTAAGAATATACTCTCCCTGGAGTCAATGGAGTGAGAGAGGCACCTTAAGGAGGCAATTTAGCCTGTGTGTGATCTGAATTGTCCTTAGGAGATTCCTGTTTTCCTCCAGTGCCTATTTAGTGATCTGTAGGGTAACAAGGCTTTTACAGTGGGTACTTCAGCTAGCTGCCTTGGCTAGGGGGGATAAACCTGGGCCAAACTGATTGCATGTTGGAAGGAGCTGTGTACACTGCACTGTTGCTGTGATTTCTTTGAAGTTAGGAGCACTCCCTCAAGAATTTTAGAGAGGAAAATATAATAGTTTAGAGATAAGCTAAGAAATCTGTAGCATTTCTTTAAGCCTTTCTACCAGACACTCAGCTTCCTTTACACAGTTATTAATATTGCAGAATCCACTCTAATGAGCTGGTTCCTCAGAATGCCACACTTTCCTTCAACAGCTCAGTTCCCTAAGTACAAAGATCTGATTATTGACTCAAAGGCAACAAACAGTGATTTTAAAAAACACTTGGCTATTTGTAATTCTATTAATAATCTCCATGAGTTGCTGCAGCAGCATGTAATGAGTGTAAAAGTCAACAAAAAGGGGTTTAACCAGCACTAAATTTGTTCCCTGCCAAAGTAAACACCATCAGGATCCTGCTTCAAAAGAAAATCCAGCCTAGCATGAGCTATCATTGTTTCCTTCCAGCAAGGGCTGGGAATGTATGAAGAAGGAGAACATTTCTCTTAGAATAACAGTACAGATGGTTCAGTAGACATCCATCTCCTCACTGCCTAAAATGCCTTTAGATGCCTCTCACACAAAGCAGGCTAGATGGCTTTTTGAGTTTCCTAGTGTGTTAATTCTTTTCTTCTAAGTCAAATTTGGTAGCTTGTACCTTTCCTGCCCAGTTCTCCCAGTGCTAGGGGAATGTGCATTTCCTTTTTCCTTGCCTGATGTTGTTGCTCATTATTGAGCTGTAGCTGCCTGTGACCTGGCTGTGCTTAAGTAGCAGTGAATGCACAGACCAATTGCACCTACTTCCCTAGGCTGAATCTAGCAGTGATCAGAACCAGATGCTTCACAGGAGGGTACAAGAAACTCCCTAATAAATAACATGGTATAATCTACTCACTGAGGGAAGTTGTTCCTTTTTCTGTGGACTTTAAGTACCGTTGAAAGTACTTAATTTTTTGTAATCCAATCAAGAATCTTAGAATACAGCTTTAGGAGTTTTTGGTCTCTTACTAAACTTTTATCCTCAACAAATATCTTGTGGCCTAGAGCACCACAGATTAATTTGTGCTTTCTACAAGAAGTACATTCATTTATCTCTTTGTCTTTCATTTTCACATAATACCCCTTCTCCTTGTGTGACAAAGGGAAAACTCAAATTTTGTCTGATTCAGGATCTATCCTTTTTTTCCTTTTGTTCTGCTTTTCCTATGGCATCTTCAGAAAGAGGAGATGCATGCCTGTAGGTGTTACAGGTGATTCTGAATGAAAAGCTAATCATTAAATAAGTCATTAGCATCACTACTAGATCCCTTTGCAGCTAGCCTCAAAAATACCTCCAGCATTCCAAAGGACTGGTGCTTTTTTTAAATCTACTGCAATATCCCCTCTCATTTCCAAAAATCTGTGTAAAAATCTGTTTCTTTGCTTTCAGTTGGTCACATTTTTTGAAACACTTGTTTGGGGTAAAAAAAATTCTTCTGTATTCAATCTTTTCATGGAAATTGAAGCTCTGAGAACAGCCTAATTTGGGCAAAAAAAGCAAAGTTTCTGACAGATTAAAGAGAAAAAGATGACTTGTAGATAGTTCTAGGCTGGAAAATGGGTCAGTTTGCACAATGACACCCTGGCCTGGGAGACTAGAGTTGCAAGTAGCAGCTGACAGGCATTTAAACTACTTATTCCTCTGACTCTGAATTAAGCAATAGAACAGTGTGTAATTCCAGTGAAATTAGTAGTTGGATTCAGCTCTGCAGGAAGAGAAGTGACTTGCTTTGGAGTGAGAACTCAACTAGGAACTTTGGGCAGAAAATGGACATGAAACAGTTTTGAAGGTTTAAAGCATGTCAGAGAGTTGCTGTGGTTAACTTTATCCTTGTTTATTTCCTTCCACGGAAGTAGTGCCCAGAGAGCCAGGGAGTGATTAGGACCTTTCCAAGGCCTGATCAAAAAACCATGAAGGGATCTAGAGCCTAATGTCTAATTTTATAGGTGTGAGTAGCCCCTGTTGGCTTGTATACATGACAAGTGACAACAACTAAATAAAGTCCAGATTTAGGGGAGCAGCACATACTAATTGTTAGATGACTAAGCTGGATGGAATTTGTCTTCCTCTCTGCTTTACTATATTGGAGAAATTATGGTTCTTTTTTTTCTGTGTTTTCATAGTTAGCCCCTAAAAAACCCTATCCCAGGACACTTTCAACAGTGTTGAAGAGGTGATTTGGGTTAAAAAACCAACAACCAAAAGTGCTGTCAAGCTTGATTGTGAAACATCACTTTTTTCAGGGAATGAGCCACTGCAGTGCTGGAACAGTAAAGGTAGAGAGAGCTCTGAGCAAGGTTACAGAACTGCATCCTATCTCACACCTTTAAGCATGCCAATAGGCACCAAAAATAAGATAATAGCAAATAAATATTAAGAAAAGACTGCACAGCCTTGGATATCCTTCAGGATCTTTCATATTCCAGCCCAAATGAGTTATAAACCAGAGCAATGCTTTTCAAAACATTCATTTGAACAAGTCATTACCTGAGTATTTTTTGAGCTATCCAGGAGTAGATATCTGACACCATTTTCACTTGTGGCTTGTATAAACCAGCAATAGCTTTATGAATATTTGGGCCCTGGTACAGAGCCAAAATCAATCAACACAGAGGTATGAGAGGAGCTTCTTTAGACACTAAAAACAATGAAGTTCAAAGAAGTCAGCACACTTCCATTTAAGGGAGCACATCACAAAGAGAATTGGGTCATCTCAGGGAAATATAAAAGCATTATTCCTCTGAGATTTGGAAAAAAAAATACATAATTACTTCTTCCACCAAGCATGATTCTTTTAAATAACCTTCATTTTTGTCCCTTGGAAATGAAAAGAGGTTTACATTAAAAAGGCATTTCCTCTGACTCTCTGTCCTTGAGCAGCACTCAATGTAAACTATACCCTTCCCTTCTTCCTTTGAAGAAAAAGGAGTTTCAATCTTCTTCTGTGAACAGGGTCCATTTAAATAAGGAGATGGAGTCCCATCTTTTCCATCAGCTTGCTTTGTTTGACTTGTCAGTAATAACACTTTAGCTGAAATTGTACCGGCGTCCTGCTAATTTAGTAATTATTGACACGGTGCTGGGCAAGAAATGATAGCAAACAGAGGGAACTGTTAAGAAGGAATGAAATAAAAGATCTTCATATCAGTCTTGAATAGTGGTTGAGATCATTTTTTGCTCTAAGTAGGCCCAGGACACCTTTTTCCATTTTCTCCCCACATTTATAATTTATGCTTTGTAATAGTTCCAAATATTTTTAGGACTCGGCACTTTGTTTGAGGATCCAGAGGAACTGAATGAGAGTCACGGAGTGCACACACAGCTGAGGGAGGGATGTGACCTGCCATAGCTTTTGATTTAAGGATGATCCCTCATTTCTCCACATCCCCTTTTCTCCTGTCTCAATTTACATTTGTATTTAGAGCTGCCTTAGCTCTGGCTGAGATCAGTGTTGCCTGTGCAGTTGACCCCATGTATGTGGCTGGACCTAGTGATTGCTTTTGGATTTTGTCCTGTAGATAACATCATGGCAGTTTTACTGAGTTCAAATAGCTTTTCAGTGGCCTGGTGTGCAGAGGTTTTAGTATCATTTCAGGGGAGTCTGAGAGCTTCCAGCACAGTGACACAGCACTCTGCTCTTTGCATTGAGTGCATGTATATGAGAGAGCATCCAGCACTGTGTCTGCTTCGTGCTTGCTAGCTGATCAGGCTTGGTAATATTAAAGCTCCCTGTAGAGGAAAATCACAGTTAACTTGTACATTCTTTATCTCCTTTCAGTTCCCTTTTTTCATCTCCTCTCACTGCATCTTGTTGGAGTCATTTTCTAGACCTAAAATTCTTAAAACTGATCTCAAACCTATGAAAACTGCCTGTTTCTATGCAGTAGAGAAAAGACCCTGTGAGTTTGCTCTTTATGAGGGGCAGTCTGTAAGTACCTCAGCTGTGGAGGAAAGATCTTTATTCCCTTCCTGAAGCTCACATACATAAATAAAAATGCACAGAGTTGTTTCTTCCCTTGGAATCTAAACTTGGCTCACACTTGCTAATGGTCACAGATGTGGGGTAGGTTAGCTGTGCTATGGCAGTGCTGGCATCTGACACAGATATCAGGCATTTCTAGCTTCACTGGCATTGTCACAGCTAGACTTGCCTCCTCTTAATCACAAGGATGTTTGTGGACTGGAATAACCAAAAAAGATATTGCCAAGCTAATATATTTGGGTGCAGAGGAGTGATTGCTCCTTGTGAAACAGGAGGAAGTGCAGAGCATGCAGAGAGGGTGATGTGCAAAAGCAAAGGCCTTAATGAAAGGAAATAGAGAGTGTTGGTTTAATGGCAAGATTATATCAATGTCTGTGCAATAGATTAGATTTCAGTGCAGTTGTGTGTTGATTTATGCATGAACTAACAGGAAAGATGTTCTTTCACATCAGACCACACGTGAACTGAACTTTCACAGCCCTTTTGGAGATCCCTTTCTCTGCCATCCTACCTGGACAGATCCTTGCAAACAAATAGAGAGAGTCTTCACGCTTTTGTGTCATTAGAAAATGTCTTTTGAATTACTTTAGGCATTTTCTTTCTTCTGCTTTTTTGCACAGGTTTTTTTCTACGAGCCTGTATCAGTTCAGAGGCTTCTGAGGCAGTTTAGGGAAGGAAGGGGAAGGAGGGAAAGGCAGAAAGAAAGAAACTACTTGAAGGAATTTCCTGAAGGAAATTTCAGAAAATACTAAAGAAAAAACACATCTCTGTTTAAATTCTTCCTAAAAGGATGTGCTGGATTTTATTGGTGTATGGGACACTATGTGCATATGAGGCTGTTAAGATGCTTTCCTTTTATGTCCACACTTGCCCAATCTCTGTTAGGACTTACATTTTCAAATCATTCCAGTAGACTACAAACTTCACTCAAGTGTTTCAAAATTATTTTTGTTTGTTTCATTTCTGTGTGTTAAGTCCAATAAAATATTTAACAGAGCTTGGATACAAATTGGAAATGGCCTCATCATTGAATGGAAACAAAAGATGTGGTGAAGAATCATATTAAAGAAAAATTTGTATAATTTTCAGACAAAAACTGAAATGAAATCTGTTTACTAGCCCACCAGCTGTCACTGCTCCTTCTAGTTGTAGTGTATTGCATACACTCAGCTATAGACTTGCAGTCATAGGCATTACTGTAAGGTTTCTGCTGGGAAGCTGAGCCTAATGCCTTCCCAACTTCTAATTTTTCTTCCAGAATGGGAAATTTCATTTCAGTGCCTGCATGCTTTTTGATTTGCTGCAATGCCTTTAGGTTTTGTTTTCCATTTTAAAGCAGATTTTATTTAAAGCAAACTAACCAAAACTGGGGTCCCACAGCTTAAAAAGTTATAAGTTATTAGTGGCACTCAGACCTCTAAAACACTCTTGCTAGATGTCCATGGCTACTCTGAATTCTTTCAAGACATAGAACTTGGTGTTGCAAGCAAGAAGAAATCTAGGCTACATCTTGAATACTTATTCGTTCCCTTGGTGCACTGCCTGAGACTGTGCAGTTCATTGCCCTGCAATGGTCACGACACAGGGAGCATCCCACACTGTTTGCTTTCTAAAAGGAGGATTTTACTTGTATGAGGAAAAGAATAAGTACCAAGTAATCAAAGTATTGGAAACATTTTAGACACACACTTACAGATGTGCCAAGCTAAAGTACATAAGTACAGTCAGTGCCTGAGGCACTGTGCTGAGGACTTGGTGGCAAAATGAAGAGCTGCATTTAGCTCTTCTGGCTGCCTGTGCCAGAGTCTGCTGCAGAGAAACAAGAACTAAATAAAAAATAACAAACAAAAAAACACTTTGAGCATGAAGAAAACCTTCTTGTGAGATGCTGAACTTTTTTTCTGTGAAGGAAAAACAACAACAAAAAAATTGAGCTGTAAAACCTTGTAAGTCACAAAATTAAAATAATTGCTGTTTTGACACTGTCAGAATGAAACACAGTGACTTCATTTCAGCATGTTTTCCACTGGTTTTGGTGAAGAAAACATTCAGCTAAACCAGGGAGAACATGCAGGATCTCTAGTTTTTGCCAGTTTTGCTTGCCTGGGTTTCTCTTCTGCTGTATTTCTTCCCTAGTCAAGTTTCTGATTCAGAGATCACCTAAGCCAAAGCAGGGCTCAGCATTGCCAGCTCCTAGAGAGAAAAGAAATTTTCTGGGCTGTTACAGTGTTTTTTCTTCCCAAGAATGCATATGGACCAAGAGGAAAACTTCTTAAAGTGCTTCCTTTGTGTGCATGCAATTTGATGTGCTGAGACAAATGGGATCTGTACACAGGGAGCATGGTGTAGTCCAACACACTTGCTGGAAGCTCCCTTTGGACTGTCTGTGCCTGCACCTTGTTCCCACTGGAGAAACTAACCACATGCCCTGTCCTTGTGGGCAGCTAATAACATGCCAGCAGTGTGGCACCCACACAGCCTGCTTTTCAAAAGCATAGAGTGCACATTTTTCCCTTTATCTTTAACATAACATCACCTAGGTACCAGCATGGAGAGTTGTTGTACAACAGATCAGTTATGGCCATGCCTGAACATTCTGCCCCAGGGGATAGAGTGTGGAAGAGGCAGAGGAAATCAGCAAACTTCATTGTTCCTCTCCCAAATGTAAATATCCATCTATAAACCAAGCCCTCAAACCTGAAAGCCACCCCTACTGCCTGCTCCTTTTTGCATCTTAATTTTGAACAGTTGCTACTCCAATTAAATTCTACCACCTAGCATTTTCAAACATCTCTTAGTTGTTTCAGCAAACTCTTTTAATGGACAGCTGTTTTTGACAGCTCCTCCTGATTTGCCAGCGCTGTGTCATCTGCCAGAGCAGGAGGACCCATTCTGTATTCTGCTGCTGGCACTGAGGGGATATGGAAATGCACACATGAATCAGTTGTCACCAGCACAGACACACTGTGGCGAGATGATCAGAATGTGTTGGGAGTTTAGTTGGCTTAAAGTGGGAGGAAAAGGGAAAAAAAAACAACAAAAACCACAACAAAACAACACAAAACCCCACCAGGCTTAGATTTCTTGAAGTGATTTTTATTTCAAGTCTCTCCAGTTTATTTTCACTTTGTGGTGCTTGTTAGGTTTAGTTCAGGAGAGTGCAATCTGCTCCTCGCAAATCACCAACCTGCAACTCCAAAGTTGAGGAATTATAGCATCATTTCAGGCAAACAGCATCAGAACTTCAGCTGCACAAAGAGAATTTTAGATAGGGCTCCACTTTTCAAACATTTTTAACCTCTGTGAGAGAAAACTTCACGTTCCCAGGAGCACAGCAGGGAAAGAAAGTTTGTTCAGCTTCCCAAGGCATTCTGGTAAATGGTCTGCACCACTGCAGCCAGAAAGCTCTTGGTTTAATGGCTCAATTTCACATCAGATATCTATGTTTTAGATATAAGGAGGAATTTCTCTCCTGCAAGGGTTGTTCAGTCTTGGCCCAGGCTGCCCAGGGAGGTGCTGGAGTCACCATCCCTGCAGGGGTTGAAGAAACATTGAGATGCTCTCCTTAGGGCCATGGCTTAGTGGCATGGCAGTGCTAGGGATGCTTGGACTTGAGGAGCTTAGAGGTCTCTGCCAACCTTAATGATTCTGTGATTCTGTGTGGTTCTGTATATGGTTAATCTATACAGTACAGGGGAAATCACAAGTGGGGTTAGCTTTCTGCTTGTACTGCTATCTTCCCCAATGCCCTGATGGTACAGCCCAGGGCAGTCATTCTGTGTTAACAACTGAGGGGACAATCATTTGATAGTCCTTCTGCTCACCTTTGTTCCTCTCATCATGACAGCCTGCTGAGAAAATCAGATGTTTCTCCAGTTAAACAGAATACATGTGGGATATATGTTTGGGAGGTACTTTGAGATTGGTTGCTGACGTTTGGGGTTTTGGGGGGAACTATCTGCAAATCTGAATAACTATTACAAGGCTGAACCTTGGTTTAAACACCCAAAGGAAATGGCAAGTTATTTTGAAGTCCTGAAGACCTCCAAATTCTATTGAAGTTTGAATAAAAGCAACCATTAGTGCCTAAGTGTTCTCCTAACTGTAACCTTATTCTGTTAGATTATCTTCATGTTTGAAAGATGCTACTAATGCAATAATATACTGAGCAATTGAGATCCCCAATGCCAAGGACACATCTGCTCCAGGGTATCATATTTATTTTCCCACAAATTCTTCTCAGATGCACATCTGTCAGGCTTGACTGATGGTGCATCTCACTTCTGAATTTAGAAATTAATCACTGAAAGTCCTGGTGATGCTGTTTTATAACAAAAGAATTAGGTGCAGATTCATGTCATTGCTGGTCATCTTCAGCTCTGTTGTCTAGTAGTGGTTCATCTTTACTTTGGTAGACAGCAGTGCAAATACGGTTCAGGTCACAAATGAAATGAGGTTTGAGCATCTCAGGACAATATTACTCTAAACAGAGGATCACTATGGAATAGTTTTCCAATGGCAGAGGAAAGGTTGAGGGCTATCTTTGGGCAAAACAAGAACAGAGTTGGAATCTGTTGACAGAGATCATTTGATTATCTTGTCCTCTTGAGCTTTGACATTCAGTGGCAATGGTGTCCCAGCCACACACAGCCAGTCTCACAATTGCTGCTTCTGTCTCAAAAGCCACGAGAAAAAATAAAGTAACACTAGTTGAACAGCCAAGCTTGGAAGGAAAATGAGTTTTTACTGTTACATAAGAAAAGGAGAAAAGCTAAATTGCTAACACCACATGGCCTAGATGCTAGAAAGGATAGAACGAGAACCAAAGTACCCAAATAGAACTTGCAATGTGCTCAAGAAGCATTGTTCTCTGAGGAAAAGCCAAGGTATGCAGTCAGATTTTACTGTGAGGCTGCTGAAAGAGTTTCTGTGCTAAAATGCCAAAGTTGCTGGTTTTAATAACATTGACTCTGAGGAACCTGCATCCAATAATGTTACCAGGGGTGGCCAAGGAACCATCCAGGCATTTAGTGTTGATTTTTAATGCTCTGGAACACTGGTGAGTTTCCAGAGGACTAGAGGAAATCTAATGTTGTGCCAATATTCAGAGTGTGAATGGAGTGAGCCAGGTAACAGGCTTAAGAAAGGCAGTGTTACAAATGCAGTTGTGGGAAACATTCTCTGTTGAGCAAACAAGGACAGTTTTGATGAGATTAAAAGATTTTTGGTAAGAGCAGCAATGTTTGTATCATATTGGGACTCCCATAACCACTCAGTGATTATCACAGGGGTATCTTGGGGCTTTGAATTTAGAGAATGTGTATGTACCTTTGAAAAAGTAGTTCAATATTTTTAATCTCTAAGTCTGGAAGATAATAATTGTGTACTTTAAAACACATCCAGGCCAGTAACATCTGCCAGCTATAGATTGCTCTTAATGGGGGCTGTCTGGCTGTAAATAAATGGTACTTGCTTTTCTTATAAAAATGCAATAAGACTGAAGTTTTACGTTTCATGTAAAATGGCATTTTTCCTTTAAAGAACATAATTTAACTTGACATAGCTCTGCTGAGCTTTACAGTGGCTTAATCAAATACAGCACTGCTTTAAAAATAGGGATGGCTTCAAACAGTGGATTAACTTCTTGGTCTTTCACATCTCAAGTGCTGAAGCTCATTAGGTTTCAGGGCGAGAGTGAAAAGTGATGTCGTTTTAGCTCAGACTTAGTGTAGTAGGAGTTAACTCCTATGCCTCTGTCAAGCTCACAATTGGGTGGAGTTTTTCCACTCAAAAAAGCATTTTCAGGTTCATCTAAGTTCCAAGAACCTGCTAATAACAAAATCATTGCTCCTGAATAAACTAAAGAGTTTGTTATTCACCACCTGTGCAGGATCCTAAGCATCTCCCAAGACCAGATTCTTTCTCAGCTGTCCTCCTTCCCCTCCTCCTTCTCCAAAATCAATCATACTCTTGTAATGCTATGATACAGTGCAGTTTTAGCCAGTCCTGAGAAATACCTAATTAAATAAGCAAAGGACATAGGTAAGGTCCTGTTAGACATGAAGCTATTGATTGACTAATGTATCAGCTGGAAAATGTTTTCATATCCTCCTGTCCACAAAAGCATGGATCTTCGTAATGTCCACAGCAAAGCTCCTCACATGACTCTTGGTTTTGTACTAATGAATGTTGTGCCTCCTGCCCAAAAAGCCTCTTCACAGGAAGTACACCTTTTGAACCAGATTAAATCAGGTTTTGTTCTACAGAATAATCATCCTGTACCTCTTTGCTTGCTTGTACACTGATCAATCGCTGATCGATGCTAATGGCTGCGACGTCTGTTTTTCATCAGTGTGCCTTCCTTCTGCTTTGGTCCTTCAGCATGTCACTGTGCTCTTCAGGAGAGCCTTGTTGAAAGCAAAAACCTCTAAATCAATTGGTCTCCGTGTGGTAAACAAAAGCTCTTGGATCAGTCAGAGGGAGCCCTGGAGCACTGGATAGCACAACAGTTTAGTTTTATCTCCAGCTTGTTTTCTTTCAGAAGGCTGTTAAAAACCCAAAATTCCCACTCCAACCCCAAAGCTCTGCAGTCATGCTGGACCACAGAGAAATCAATTGCATTCTTGTTCATTCCATCAGCTGAGCCCCTGCAGAATGTACTGCTTGAGAGGTTTAGCATCCAACATGTACAGCCCTGTCCTGATCCTGTTTTGCACGTGCAACACTTGATGGAGTCTGCTAGGTAAAGTGAGAACACACAATTGGAAGCTGTCACCCTAGCAAGCATGCTGCAGCTCTATGGAACTTCATGTTATTTCCTTTATTTTAACCAGTAGTTAGCTAGAACAGCCAAGCATTAGGAAGCTTTAAGGCAGGGGAGGTTAAGCAGCAGCAGCTTAGTGAATGCATATCCCATAGAGCAGGTCCTGAGGAGGCTTGGAGCCAGTCTAAGACCAGTATGTAAAAACACATTGCCTGTCAAAAAGGTGATAACAGTGGGTGCTCAAAGCTAATTTGAGGCCAGACACTCATCTGTGCAACTGGGATTTAGGTGTTTGATGGTGTTTTCATTAGTAGGTAAATTCTCTCTGGTTATTCTTGGTTTAAAATTGATTTAGCTAAGGGAAAATCAGCAGTGTGAATGGGACTAAAGAAATCTAACACCAAGTCAGTCTTTTTTCTAACCTGTAATGTAGAGTTTGGCTTTCTAAAAGAGTGCTTCCATTTAATGCTGATTTATGGCCTTGTTATGGTTATTTATTACAGAATAAGTGCCAGTATGCTTTAAGCAGATATGAAGTATTGTAGCTGGTGAGTAAATATGATTTCTGCTCATTCAGTGCCTGTGACAACCATCATATATTATTTACTGTTAATCAGAATGTACCTCAACAGCAATTTGTCATTTATCCATCAGTTATAAAATTCTCTAGTGTAAGACAGGATCTCAGTATGGCCTTAATTGTTGCAGAAAGCTTCCATTTTGGGGGGGCTTTATTAGAATTTGAGATGTGCTCTTGAAAAAACTTGGTCTAGAATTTAAAAAGGTATAGAATAACAATTAATTTGATAGATTGAGGAGTCGTCACAAACTGGGAAGCTGAGATGATCTGTTGTTATTTCCTGATGTTCTCTATCTTATTAACATGGTGACTACTAATCTTTTCTGGGGTGCTAAGGTGTTGTTTCAAGCCTCTGTTAATATAATGCAACTCAGAATAGAGTTCAGATACTTAGAAACAAAATTCAAACGCAAGGGAAAAAATTCTCCTTTTGCTCCATATTCCCCAAAATGCCACCTGGAATTGCAAGTGCAGGCAGATTTGCAGTCTGCTGTGTCAGGGGAAGCTGGCACAGGAAAGGCAGGGATGAGTTTCCATCATGGCTAGAGCCTCCCCTTGTTGGAGAAGGATGCCTGACTTGCTTGCTGCTCCCCATGTCTTGTACCTTCACATTGTTATCTGTTACATGGCTAACCAGAGGAGGCATTTCTCTAAGGTTTCTAAATGCTCTCCCCTGACTCTTTCTCTTTTGGCAAATCAAGGTACTTTGGCTTTGCAAGTAGGAAAAAGCAAATAAAAAGCATAAATAATTCTGTTTAAAAAGTTGAGCTACTTTGGAAGTGGTTTGCTCTTCCATATCTGCCCTGCTTGGGTTTGCCAGATTCTCTCTGGAATAGCTCACCTGGTAATGGCTTTTGGCTTTGCCATGTACAGTGATGAGAGAATTCCAGAAAAGACTGTGCTGCCAAGAAAATACTGACTGCATCAGAGGCAGGTGAATGATGGAGGCAGTGGAGACAAGCACAGCTCTCAGCTAAGGCACAGTGCCAGCAGGAGTTGGGCACCTCTACATCTCAGCCTGATGTAATAGGAGCAGGAGGAAGGAACAGCCACTCCTCAAGCTGAGGACAGATCTTGAAAGGGTCCAGAGCATCATCTCAAAGTAAAGCTTGTTTAAAAGTACTGATATTTGTAACAACTAGTACAAAAGCAGTGATTTTTCCAGCTGCCACTACCAAACTAGATTATGTCATCTCCTTCACAACCACAAGGCCATGTTATGGATAGGAGGGAATGGTATGATATGAGGATGTATTGTTACATCTGGAACATCCTTGTGACATAGGTGGCCCAGGGACAGAGCAGCAAAATAATATGAGCATCTTGAAAGCATGAACTTCAGCAAGTTCTGGAGTTGTGCTAAATGATACCCTTCAGTTAACCTAGGCAGTGTGGTGGGAGGTAGAAAAGTCTCCTGTGTGCTGTTGGCATGTCCCAGCTACATGCCAAACAGGTCATGAAGGCTAAAGTTTGGGTTATGAAGGCATTGTTGGTTTATATATAAACTTAGGACGTATATTTTCTCTGTCTTTCTCATCCTTGAGTGAAAAACCAAGGGCTTCTCTGCTCTGCTACCTTAGGGCTAATGCAGGGAATATGTTTAGAGATGCTCCAAAAGAACAAGAGGAATCATGTTTTGGCAGGAGGCATGATGGTTTGGGAGAAATGGGGGAAAGAAAAGAGATGCACTGATTGACCCTGACACATAATGACCTCCAGCCAGTGGATGAAGGAAGCAACAAACAATGCAAGTTAGAGAGCTCTGTGGTTATTTGACATTCACTTACATTATGGGACAGCATGGCCCTTGTATTCCTCATAGCTTTCAGCTGAGGACTGAGGCCAGCCTGGCTATAGACAATAGAAAAGTTTTCTCTGTAAAAATGCTGTAATTGAAGATCTCCAAGCATTTTACAGGCATTAATAAATAAAGCCTCCAAGACAGCTACCAGTATTTCAGTCCCCAACGTTCAGCAGTGCTTGTAAGTGCTGTTAGAATAATAACAGTGGTATCAATGCTCTTGCAATTCCAGCAATACTAATGGCATCTCCTCTGTCAGCAGCCTCCCCTCCTCCAGGCCCTGCTCTCTCATGGGCAGGAAGCAGCATTTTGCAAGGCAAAGCTCTTGCTAGGGAATTTGGGTCATTTGGGATTTTGCTTTTGTGGGTTTTTGTGTCTGTCCAAGGCAGGACACCAGCCATCTGGAGTCTTCTCTTGTACTAATAAGTGGTTTTCCTGATATCAAAAACATTTGGATGGATGCTTTTTATTCTTACCTTTCTTACTGGAATGTCTTTGTGGTCACAGACAACTAATGAAGAGAACAAAGGAGAGGCAATGTTGTAAAATCATTAGAAAAGGGAAACACTGTTCAAACAAATGCATTTTGCTATTACAGTGCCATTTTCAGTCTTGTTTGCAGCCCCTACTGTTCCTTACACTAGCTCTTCACTGGGGAAAAACAATTCATTAAATCTCTCTTCATTTTACAATATCAATATGTTTTAAGTCAAATTGTGCATTCTTTGCAGTTAATTTTCTTTTAAACACAAAGCACCATCAGAAAGTTTAGCTGCAGGGGGGCTACAGGCAAGAAGGAAGATACAAACATCCCTCTTAGGAGAAATAATAGTAATAATGAAGTCTTTTAAAGTTTAAAGGAAAATAGTGGCTTTTTTGCACCAAGACTGTAAGACCTGTTCATTGATCTTTTCAAAGCAGCAGCAACAATAGGGAGAAAGCAGAATGAAAGGAAATGAAAGCAAGAGAATAAAAGCAGTGGAGAGTTGGGGTACAAGGCAGTAGTACTCCAGAATCAGTGGATATTGATGGAGCCTGGGATGCAACACATGTGAGATCTCAGGAAAGGGCCTGGCTCTGTTACCTGCCTTGGCTCTCAGCTTTGCTTAACCACCAGGTTGTTTTTACTCAGAAATCTTGTCTCTTTTTAAATTCAACATGCTGCTGGTTTTGCTTATCAGACTCCTCACAGCTCACACAGGTTTTTGGGTGGCCTTATTGCCTAAGTGGGAAGTCTTAGCTGAAATGGGCTGTGCAGGATCTTGAACACTCTGCAGCTAGTCAGCCTTGCTCTGGGGTCACGGTGGAAGTGAGACAGACATGCTGCCCCTGGAAACACAGGGACATGTTTGGTGAGAGATGTTTGTGGTTGGAATCAAATGGAGCAGCTAATGATTATTTGTGCTATGAATGTCTCAACTGGAATGTTTGAATTCACCAGTGGCATGTGGTTCTCCTGATGGTGTAAGGGGCAGACTGCCCACAGCACACAGTGTCTGAGTGAGAACAGCAGCAACATCCGTGGCAAGAAGGCAGAGAGAACCTAGCAAAGAGATTTTTAGGTGTGTAGTTATGCTATTTAAATAAGAATTATATTCATCCTTATGTGAAAAGAAGGCTTGGTGGAAAGTTCAATTTGCTGTCTTTCCAGTGAAAATTGACCCAAGATGGAATATTCAACCTAAATTCCTTCATACTCACAAAAAAACCAAATCACATCTGAAGTGATTTTACATGTTCTGTGCAAGCTTGGTAAATCCCAGGTGTCTAGTTCCACTTGGTCCTCTAGTAGGGTCCAGAACAGGGCATCTCTTTACATCACATGCTGAACAAAAGGCTAACACCTCCCCACACTCAGAAACCAAAGCTCTTGTGTGGGGGTTTGGTCCAGAAGAGACATCAATTCATAAGTCTGCCACTGTGAGGAGAAAAATTGCTCTGGTTGAAGGAGAAGGGCAGTGGTGCCACTGCTAAGAGAAATCTAATCTGCAAGCCATCTAATTGTGACCTTCAATAAACTCCTTTGGAATGGAGATTCCAGTGAGCTGGTTCATCAGTCATGCAGCTCTGAAAGATACAGAGAGTTTAGCATGGGGAAACATGCACGACCTGGGGTTGTGGTTTCCAGTTGCAGCAGGGGAGGTTTAGATTCAATATAAGGAGAAATTTCTTTCCTGCAAGGGTTGTTCAGGCTTGGCCCAGGCTGCCCAGGGAGGTGCTGGAGTCACCATCCCTGCAGGGGTTGAAGAGACATTGAGCTGCTCTCCTTAGGGCCATGGCTTAGTGGCATGGGAGTGCTAGGGATGCTTGGACTGGATGAGCTTAGAGGTCTCTTCCCACCTGAATGATTCTGTTTGATTCTGTGTCTGTTATTGTCACAGAATCTCCAGCTGCAAGAAAATGCAAGGGCTACCACACATGAGCTGTGGCTGCTCGTGGTGAGGGAGTGCCAGCACAGCCCATTCCTGCTTCCAAGTGGAAGCCTTGAGATGTCCAACAAACACACAGAGGAGCCAGTCGTGTTATCATATGATTAGAAGTTTGGACTCCTGTTGGGCAGAGAGCAAAGAAAGTCCTGGAACTAGATAGATAATGAACTTGAGTTGTAAACTACTGTAAACTCTTCTGCCACTTTGGCCAGTGATCCTGTACCATATGTCAAGTGGGCTGCAAATTCCCATCAAGCAGCAGTTTGCTACACTAGACCTATAACAAAGGAGGCTGTAAAAGGAATAAATGGCAAGTGGAAGCTGGAAACATTGCCAAATGGACAGCACATGCTTATTAACAGCAGCACAGCAGCCAAAGGGAGGCAGGAGCTGCATATGGGACTAGGCTTGTGCATGGGGAAGGGAGAGTGGGAATTCTGCAAAAGGGGGTTGGTTTTTCTTTTCCTCTTTTCCACTTCTGCAATATTTCAGGCATTTGGGATTTTGGAATGAGAGTTGTGGCTTTGTTTTTTAAAGCTTGTTTTTGTGTTGATTCATAGGAGACAAAATGGCTATTTCACTTCTTTACTGACTCTGTGCATGCTGCTAAGTCATCTAGGTGTTGTGTGGATAGAAAGAGTCATCTTCAGCTGTGAGTCTGGAAGGGCCAAGCACTGAGCCCTTTTCACATGGCCTCCTTCTACTGAAAGAGGAACAGTCCCAGGCATCCTCAGCTGGGCCCATAAATGTTGATTTTTATAATGGCAATTACTGTAACTTCCAATGTCCTGTAGGCTAACTACTGCTCACTGAAAGCTTTTGAACTCAGAGAATGCCATTTGGCCTAAATCACAACCTCTTAAGGGAGCATATCAATGGCCACAAAATGTTATTAGTAAGGTTTTCAGAAAGTCTTTAGCAGAACAGTACATTTCAAATGGGCATTTCAAACTCACTGAAATGAAAACCAGGGTGAAGTATTTCAGCTTTTTGACATAAAGCCTTCAGAGTCATTTGTAACTATTTCATGTTAGCAACTTCATTTCCCAGCATGGTTAGGGAAGGAAGTTTGCTTTTACAAATCCTAACTAAAACTAGTTTCCAGTGTTGGAACTTCTGGCAGGGTAAAAACTCTTCTTGTTGCTAGAGCTGGGAGGTGATTGGAATTGGCTAACATGTTTTTAGATTAGGCTTTTTTTTTTCATTAGTCAACATTTCATTGGAAAGATTGGGCTTGTGGCAAAATTATGATTAAGCACATTAGAGAATTTCCCTGCAGAGTTTCAGTTTTCAATGTATATGGAATGTAACAGCTGATGTACAAAGGCATTATATTGCTATTTAAGTGGGGTGTGTTGTAGCTGCATAAACCCAGAGCAGATCCCAGGCAAGCTGCATTTAAAGGCCACTCAGTTATGCTCCAGGATAATAGAGCAGTTTTAACTTGGAGAGCAATATTGCACAGAGGAGATGGAGTTTCAAAGGTTTTCCTCATGTCTTCTTTGCTTTTGTGCTTCTGTGGCAAGAATATACTTCTCTAGAGCTCTGAGAAATGCTCTTCTCCATGTGTTTGGGAATGTGTCCATGGATATGCAGGGAGGTGTGTGATAGAAAAAAGACTGTGAAAAGCAGAATCAAGACAGGATGCTCAAAGGAAGAATGGATCTCAGTTAATAGTTCTATTCCCATTACTAGTTTTGTAATGTGAGCTAAGAAAAGCCTGAAAATGCAGAGTTAAAACTAGTTACAATCAGTCAAAATAAGAAAAAATAAAATAGAACAAAAACCAGTTGCTGGTTAAATTTAATCCTGCCTGGCCTTAACTTGTTAGCTGAGTAATGTTTGATTGGTTTTACTGAGACTGTTTACAAGTAGAGTCCCCTGACACTGCTGGTTGAATTTCATCAAGCAGCACACTCTCATTTTCCTCTCATTTTAGTGCTGGTTCCTGCCATTCACAGCAGAATTAAAGAAGGAGCTGTGCTTCATCTGAACTGTTTGTACCTTCCTGCACCTAAAGGCATCACTTCCTACCTGTGTGCAGCCTACAGAAAGGCAAACCTGAGTTGTTTAGACAAAATCCATGGGGAAAAAAAGAATAGATACACATCAGAGCAACCACAATAGGGGCTGAAAGAAAAAGGAGACAGAAAAAAATCCATTACAAATGAAAATAATAAAGTCTCTTAAACTTTAAGGAAAAAAATAGAGGCTCATTTTGCACAAAGATAGTGAGATGTGTTCATTGATCTTTTTAAGAGTCAAGAAGAAATTGGCCAGCAGCTGAATAAAAGAAAATGAAGTTCCATTAATACAATCCATGGAAAGACAACTTGGGTAAATTGATCAGTGCAGCACAAATAATTTCTAACCTTTCCCCTCTCTGGAGAAGGTGTTTGGGTTTCGTTGTGATTTTTTTCTTCCCCCTCTCAAAGAGGGTAAGCAGCATACATCACCAATTTGAAGTGCTTTTTAGATGGCTTTTCTAGCCATAATTGGAGAATTTCTGGAACTAAGCATGGTAATGGCTTTTCTTCCAGCCCTCTCCTTCATCACATTGAAGAGTATCAATACAGGGAGAAAGTTTGAGGCCTTTTCTTTTCCTCTTTTTTAACCTCTCAATCATCTAACTTCCTTCTCTGCCTCCTCCTTCAAAGAGTTTGTGAAACATCTGGCAATTAAAAAAAACCAGATGCAGCCATCACTGGTATCTGTGTCCTCAAAAGAAACTTCCCAGTGACTGCAATGCAGAAAGAGCCTGAAGGGCAGAAGAGCTTTAGTCATTTGCAGAGTTGGTTGCAGCCCCTGCTGCAGCCCCCGGCCCGTTACCTCCAGCAGCAAGGCTCTGCCTTGTGGCACTGCTGATCCTTTCATTTGAATTCTGTTAGGCAGATGTCAGGTGTCATAGTAGAGAGCATCTGAGATCTGAAACTGCTGCTACAGTGCTAGAGCATCCTTTATCCACAGGAGTTCTGCAGGACCCACTTCCCTCTCCTTGGAAAAGCAAATCTCCTCAGCTCCCAGAAATGGGAAGAAGGAGAAACCAACATGTCTATGGTAAAATACTTCTATGAACTCTAAGTATGGAAGATATTCCTTTTCCAACTAAAAAAAGAACTCTGAAAATCAAAACCATCAAAACCAAACTTCACACTTGGGATTTGGCATCTTCCCACAGCATGAAGTGCAGACATGAAGCTATTCTCATTTTGCACACTGGGATGAAATGCTGTGATTTGCATCGAAGCCACAAAGCAACAATTAAAGTGTGGCAGTTAATGAAGCAGCAGCACCTTTGTGAATGGGATGTAACCTACATTTATATAGAGGAAGCTCTGTGTAGTACCCATGGGTTTCTGTGAACAAACTAGGCCTTTGCATAGGCTGCAGATTTGTCAAAGCATGAGGCCAAAAGCTACTCCACTTCGTAAAACTGCATCACATAACTCAGCAGCATAATCATTTCCTTCTCCATGAGCAAGTTGTCTTTCACTCTGAGACAATGCTTCATGCAGGTCAGGTATGAAGTTATGGGAAGGGCAGTATGGAGAAGATCAGAGTGCCCCTGTCTAGATCACACCCACTCTGCCAATCTTCTCCTTTATTACTTCAGTTACCTTTCCATAGAAGTATTTGGACATCTTTCCATTCCAATCCTAGAACATCTTCTAAAAGCTTGCCCAGACAGATATGTTCATTTCTCACATCCCCAGACATATAAGTATACATGTGCTAGAAAAGCAAATGGATTAATGGATTAAAGGAAGTGTTAAGTGAGATGTTTATAATTCTCACAGAGAGGAAATCAGTTTGACTTTCAGACTGAGGCTATCACATCACACAAATTTCTCAATGCATCTGCAAGGGATACACAAATAAAGAGCTGCCTTTGTCCACAAACCCAGTGTCCAGCAGTGAAGTCAAAGTCACAAGGGGTTCTGGGAGCCAGGATCACATGGAAGATGTTTTACTACATGATGGGAAAACTAGGAAAGCCTGAACTTTCACCCTTTGTTGTGACATGGTATGAATACAAAAATCAAGGTGATGTACAGTAGCAACTGATCAGCAAGAAAGGCAATTGTTAGGGACTTAGGAAAGAAATCTCCAGCAGAGAAACAATTGGAAAACATTCCTGGCTTTCTGCACCTATGTTATTCCGGCCTGGAAAGGAGTTTTCCTCTGTTAAAGTACTGTAAAGTCCAGCAGTGTGGAAGACATTGAAGGCAAGGGAAGTCAGGGTAGGCTTGAGGCAGTCAAGTAGACAGAAGGGTCAAATGACAGCACATAGACTCTATATTGAGCTTCTTTTCATTATTTTCCCTTTTCTCAGCTTATGCCACAAATTTACCACTTTGTGACACAATGTTAGTTATTACTTTTCCTTTTTCCCCCTTGTCTGTTCAATTTAATAGCAAAATGCAATTACTATGTAAAAGAGCCTTGCTGTAATTGTCACAAACAAGTTAGCATAACAATGCAGAGCAACAACTTTGTGCAGTCAAAGCAAGCACTGATTTATGACTGTCTGAGGTGGCATTGATACAGAAGGTTTGGAAGGAAGATTGTCAGCATTTCTTCTTCCTTTTACAGCCTGTTTCCTCAGATCATCCTAGGTGAGGCATGTTGGCAAAGGAAAGTTGCTTTGGAAGAGGGAAATTTCCAGAGATTCATTTTCTTCTCTTTAAAGAAGCAGGGGAAAGTAAAAAACAAACAAAAAACCAACCAAACAAACAAAACAACACCCTGAAAAAGCCATTATTTAAACAGCTTTCCTTGTAAAATGTTTCCAGCAGATGTTTATGTAGAGTATGTGCTGGAGCTCCTTCAGTAAGACACAGAAGTGACATTTCTTGAGGCTTTTACTTGAAGGATTTGTCTTTCACATCATGTCTTTAAACATCTGCAAAAGGCAACAGATTCTTTATGATCCTGCTAACTTGAAGAAAGGCACAATGCACAGTCCTGAGTCCTTAAAAAATGGTATTTAATGGGACTGACAGATGAGAAATCTCTAGCTCTAATGTTTTCCTTCAGTAGAAATTCACCTCTTGACCTTATGACTTCAGAGTACTGCTGCTGCCTTCTAAAAAAGAGCATTTCCTTCCATTCAGATGTGCTCTCCATGCTTTTGTTGTTTTGTTTTCCCTCACTGCTCAGTTCTCTGCTTTAGGGGAAGGTATCATCAGCAGGATTCCATCAAAACTCAAACATCCAGATTCTGCCTGCACACTGCTGCTAGGTCTGCTTGTGGCACTTGGGCTTCCAACCCTCTTTTCATTTCCTCAGTTGGATTATTTTCCTTCTTCCTCACAAAAATCCAAGCTCCCTTCTTTTCCTGCCTTTTCTTCGAATGGATTTTGAAGGGGTGGTGTAATTCAGCTTTCCTGTGCCTTTGCCTGAGTTTGGCTGTTGCTGGGCAGGCAGTATGCTGGGGCTGTGACTCTGGGCAGCACATCTTGGCCCTCCTCCCTTACAAAGTCACCTTTGCAAGAAGCATTCCAGCTGTCTTTTGGTTTGTTTCAGGTTCTGGGGAGGGGTGCAGGTTTGACTGTGGATTTTTGCACTCTCCCCTGTATTGTATTTCAGTTGTGGAACCTTTTTTTCCCCCTTCTTCTTTTTCTCTTTCTTTTTTGGGTTTTTTCCTCCCTCAAGGGTTTTCTCTGGGAAAAGTTTTCTGGGCTTCCATCCAGGCAGTGTCACAATTCACAGCTGTACTGTTTGATTCAAGCACTTCAAGCTGCCAGGGAGGTAGAGCCAAATGAGATTAAGGGGGTTTTTATTAAAGCAAGCACCCACATGTGCTGCTATGGCTAAGGCTGCACCAGGCCTTCCAATAGAAACCCCAATTCCTGCAGACCTGGAGCTCTCAAACATCAAATATTTATGCCAGGCTGAAACCTGACCTACATGTACTCATCTGGGACGAGCTGGAGCTCTTCAGAAAGAAATGGTTTGGCTTTTATTAAGTTACAGCTCCAAGAAAGGGGAAAGTACTGATTTCAGGATAAGCAGCTAAAAAATAACAATAAGAAGAGCAAGAGATATAGCTATGTAGGTTAAAAACAGGAACAGAGGCAGGCTAAATGAGATCTTTTAAATGGTGAATTTTAAGGGAAGGCATGCTTTAGGAAGCAAGAGATTCATCTTTAGCTTCCTTCCCTGGTGCACAATGGATTTTGAAGCCTCTCTGCTCATCAGGCTCTGCTGCTTCCAGCCCTGCTTGGCTCATTGTCAGTGCTGGGGCATTGCCTGCAACACTTCTGCTGCTGCTCCCTGCCTGTCCACCAAAATATTAGTGTCTGCTGCACCCCAAATATCAGCCCTGAGGCCCAGGCATGCTGCCCAGCATGCCCTGCATGGATAAAGCATGCAACAGTGGTGATGGGAAACAAAAGATCACCATTTCTTCTGATGGGAGCCAAAATCTGAATCCCCATTTCCAGAGAGAAATGCATTTTGAAATCTCCTTTTCTTTTGCAAAACACCCAAATTAAAGCAGTTCCTTTCAGGTTGATTTTTTTTATCTTTCGTGTCAACATTTGTGAAGATAAATGAATTGATATCTTACAAATAAACACACATATGTCTCTGGGAAAGATGAGGTGCTGCAGTAGAGCTCAGCAGAAATTAGTTAAAAAATAAGGAAGAAAATGAGAAGATTTACAGAAAACAAAACATAACCAAAACCACTAAAAAACTCCAAATCACCACTATAAACTTTTTTCCATAACTTTGGGCCAACTCTAAATTCAATCAGAAGGTTTTGAAGGTTATTGACATTTCAAATGTGGGAATTCTCACACAGCAGAGCCTTTTCCATTCTCAGGTCACCCTTTCTTTTTCCTTTGTGTGCAGCTGTGTTCCTGAGCATCCCATGTGCCTTGATAAAGCCTCTGCACACACACTGACAGAGGCAGCCCTTCAGCCTTTCAAGAGACAGAGGCTTTTACACAAACACACCTCTAGAATGGCTCTGGGGGTGACAGGGAGAGCTTTCCTTCTCTGTCCAGGAGCCAAGACACAGCTCCAGCTCTCTGTGCTCCCTGGAGGGGCCACTCCAGGAGAGAGCTGCACCTACAGTCAGGTGTAAAGAGTAACTTCATCTGAAAAGGAATCAGTTCTTGAGAGTAATTACTTACTTACTTGAATTGGTCCATTTTTCACTTCAAGTCTCCCCTTTTGATATAAAGTAAATCATTATCCGGGAGAAAAAAAAAACAAACAACAAAGCAGATAGAAAATTTGGAGTTATTTTTATTTACTGTGGAGTCCTCTAATTTCATTTAGAGGCTTTGTAGTTGCCCAAGATGTTTCATGTTGTGTGACTCTGAAGTTGCTAATCCAGCCTTGTCTTACCTCTGACCTCCCTGCAGGGGCTGAAGAACCATTGAGATGCTCTGCGTAGGGCCATGGCTTAGTGGTGTGGCAGTGCTAGGACTTGATGAGCTTAGAGGTCTCTTCCAACCTTTGTGACTCTCTGATTCTGTGTCAAGTGCCATCCCTCCCTTGGACCATGGGCTTGAACTCATTTGCTGTCATAGTTGGCACTTCAGACACTGTATGGCAGTCTCTATGTCATTGTCCTACCAGTGTCAGGAGAGGAATTTAGGGGAGGGAAAGAAGGGAGAGTAGAGGTAAAGCTGTACCAGCTCTGGTAGTGTGCATAATTGCAGTGTAATGCTCTTATTCTCCAAGGCCTGATGGTCAGGCATTTTTTAGCCATTTCCTGGCTTTTTCACCCCCCATCCCCATCCCCATCCCCATCCCTGCTGCTCAAGCCATTGTAGCACTGAGTTGAGGCTGAGGAACTGCTTATGCCTACGAGACTCTGAAGTCAAAGGCAGCAACATTAATATTCTGTGCAAATGTGAAGGAGCCATGAAAGCTTTGTTTGTTGCTAATGAAACCAACGAAATCAAACAAGTTGGAGAAAACAAAGACTTGTATAATTGTTTTAATTAAAACTGCCACTTCTTCCAGCAAAACTGCAGCTCAGTCACACTCTCCAGATTGTTCTTGCTTAGACTTGCATACTCAAAAACTTATCCTTCAGAAGTGAGACAAAACCTTGCCAGCCATTTTCCAGCCCCCTTTGACACAAAAGCTCCTCAACAAATTGCAAGAAACCCATGCAAAACTTTGTGATGTTTACTCCAGATTTTATCCCAGAGGAATTTCTGGAACTCACCATTCAACTCCAATAGCATGTTATCTCCAAGGAAATGTAATGCTGCTTAAAGCTTCAAAGACCATCATGGCATTTAGCCATAAAACTCACTGTGACTTTAGACATCCAAAATCAGGCTGCCCTCTGTGGTTATTTTAAGTCTTCAGGGCCACAGGCATGCTTTCTTGAGTCTGGGCCCTCCATGTGTTCAGCCTCCAGGAAAAGTTAGAGCAGCCTAGAAATTGCTTTGCCTTTCACTAGCTGCTAAGCTCCTTCACCTCTTCCCACCCCACAGTTATTTTGACATCTCAAAATAAGTCAGACAGAGAAGGAATCTTGGTGGTGGTTCCTCAGCTTCTGGGAGCAGTCCAAGCCTCTCCTTCTTAACACAAAGTCTGAATGATATAAACACATCTCAGTTGGAATGGAAGGAGACTGTCTGATCTTTCTACAAAACAGTGTCACATGAGGCTCCTGGATTCCTTGTGACCTTTCCAATGCTCCTAAGGCTTTTCAGCATGCAAGTTCAGCTTAAATCTGAGATCTTTTCTCTTCTTCAAGTGTAGACTGGCTTCCACTGCAAAACTGAGGCCCAAATTTCCCAGTTAGGCTATGAACCCAGGAGCTTGTCACTGTGTGGTAAAGAGGCAGTTGTAAAATCTGAACCACCCTTCTTTCTCCTCTCAAATAATCTCTCCAGATGCTGCAGTTTGGCTTGAGCCTGTCTTTTATCTTCTTTTCTCAGCACTCTGAGAGCTGTTTATCTTCACCTGTACTGGAATTGGTGTTAGTGTATATTGGGAACTGGATTTAGTGATGTTAATTTGCTGTATCATTTCAAAGCCCTTCTTTTTTCCAAGATTCCTAAGCATTAGCCTGCTTAGGCTGGGGGGGGGGCTGGGGGCTATTAGCCATACCCTTCCACAAGCCATCATTTAGCAATGACAGACTTGAAATTGTCTTCTAAGCATGTGTTTTGTTGAGGCTGGAAAGCAGCTTAGAGTAACAACTCTATTTTGTTCTTTTCTTTCTTTTTTCTTTTTCAGTGACTGGATAACTGAAATAATTTGAAGTCTATTTTTACCAGAATCTGATCACCACCTGTTTGAGTGAAGAAACTGAGCACTGTTTGAAGGTAAAGTCTTTGGCAACACATACACCTTGCTCAAACTGTCTCACATCTTCATCTTATCACATGAAAGGCTTTTCCAAGCGTTGCTTGAGCACAGTGAAAACCTCATTATGAGCTGAAAACTGTTTGGGATTTCAGTGTGGATAATGAAAATCTTATTTATGGAACTGCTGAATAGGCAGAGAAAGTTTAAAAAGCAGCAGCCTACTAGACAAAATATTCCAAGGAGTAACATAATTATAGCATTCCCAGTTTATAATGGTCTGTTCCTCCCATGTACATATGGAAAGACAGCTAAAGGACCCTGAGGTGCCATTATTTCTGGCCTCTTCCTTCGTGACTGCAGAACTCACATGGGTTTCCTGTGTCCAGTGAACATGTTGGTAGTGTGCACAAGGCATGATCTATCAGACAAAGCTGAACAAGTGGAGGCATTTATTCAGCTCAACAGCTTTTAGGCTCACATAATGAAAGATGTGAACCCTCACTAGAGAAGGAAGGAAATTTAGCAGGGGGAAGAAATTCCCATCTTTTCCTAACAGACAGGCCAGGTCCTCTCCTGAGTTCTGTTGTCTCCACGCTGCTAACAGAGATTATGTGCATTAAATACATCCCTTCTCTGCCTGAAACCATGGGGTACACACAAAACCAAGATGTTTAGCAGGGAGATGTGTGTTGCAGGGGAAGAGAGGCTGTGCAGTTTCCTAACTCTCTACTTCATGACGTGCTTTTATTCCTGTGAAATCAGTAATCAGAGCAGAGCAGAGCTAGTAAAATGCAATGGGAAACCAGGCCCTTTCATACAAGCCTCTCTGCCTGTCTGTCCTTTTATATGGCACCTCCCAACACAGTGTCTGAGTGCAAAGTTCTTCACCCTCATCTGATTTAGAACTTACACTGGATGCTGTGAAGCCCTCTCGTCCACAGTAAACTGCTTGAGATGAATCAGCTGTTCAGATTAGCCTCACAGAAATGATAATGGGGTTCTGTGTTCACAGCTGAGTTATTTAAACTGTCTGATTTGGTCCACAGCTTCCTTGGACATTAATAGGTTGACTGCTATGTCGCTGAACTTAGTGCATGAAAGGTCAGCCTTTGAAAAGCTAACTAAGGGAAGTGCCAACTGAAGCAGGTTCCAGGCACTGGTGTGCACTCAAAATGCACTCGAAGCTCCTCACAAGCACTGCTGCTCCTTAGCATTTCTCCATTGCTGATTTCAAAGTGGGAGATCCTTGCATCAATACTTGGATTTTGATCCCTCATCCACCAGGAGATTCAGGGGGTTGCTCACATGTTACAAACATAGACTCCTCCTGATGGATCTGGAGTACAACTTCTGAGCAGAAAGCTTTTCATCAGCAAATGCTGACTCAGGTGAATTTGAAAGAGTTCTCAGGGCTACAGCAATTCTGCTGAAATTGCTGAGAAGCATTATCTGGCAGGGACACTCCTCAATAAGGATGGGATGCTTCACTTGTCTTTTGTTTGATCACACTGTAAACTCTAACATAACTCTTGTGCACACCTTGATGTGGTTAAGTTAGTGAAGAATTCAAACATATCAACATGAAATGGTTTTAACAGGCCCAAAATAAAACCATGCCAATGAAGGTAGCTTGGATGATGTCTACATTGTGGCCATTTGACTTTTATGAACATTTCCTTACTCCTGTTTGAAAGAAAAGTAGATTTGGGGATGCTGCTATTTCCTGCAGAAGCAGAAGCCCTGCTCCTCTTCAGCAGCCCATGAGAGTGATTGGAAAAGTCAGAGCATCTCTCTTCCCCTCCCCAAGCCTTCTCTTTGATGCTAGACCATGGCAGGAGGGAGAGGAGGGAGAAGGCTAAGGGCTAGATTTATCACCTATAAATAGACACAGTCCTTCACACTCACTTTCTTGAGGGCTCTCAGAGCACTAAGGGAAAGAAGAACAAAGTCAATCTAAGAAATGTTGGGAAAATTCTATGCATTTCAGGAATGTTCCAAAGTAAAAGATGGCTCTGGTAGTCCAAGTTCTTCTCTCCAAAGGCACCACCAATTAGTCTCTCTAGTTTAATTCTGTCCTGTGTCTACCATCTGGAAAGCTTGTTGAGCAATAAAAACAAATGTTTGAAGAATATAAGCCATTGCACATGACCTATTCACCATGCACAGAAAGTGTTACTATTACTCTTAAATGGTTGTACAGTTAGTGCAATCTCCTTATGCAACAGTGCTAAAATACTAGGCAAAGGCAGCAGGCCTAAGGTTTCAGACTATGGGACCTACCAGCTGAAAAATCTTGTTGGGAATAAAACTGTCCATGGCTAAGGGACCTAACAGCAAAGCTGTCAACATTACTCAAAGGTATTTTAAAAACAATTGTCTTATAAGGACTTTACTATACTAGATTGCTTCTTTCTTGCTTGCTTGTTTGTTTGTTTCCCATAGATGAAGAGACTGTAGAAATTAGGCCATATATGGAAAACTCTGAATCCTGCCATTGCTTTTCTATTAAAGGATCATTTTGTGGGAGGTAAGCAGGCAGGACCATTGCTGGTGATGATGAAAAAGAGTCCAATCTTACATGAAAAAAATAAAAGAAAGATAATAAAATCCTGTCCTCTAAACCAACAAGCAAGTGATACCCAAGCCAGGAAGCTCAAAATCAACAAAATAAACCTTATTCCAAAAGCTGGCTTTGGTTATTAATTGACTGATTTCCTACCAATAAGAGCACACTTCCAGGCTGGTGGGCTTGAGGAGAGGCACTTGAAAGCCCAAACTGAACAAGCATGTGAAATATTTAAGGCCACATTTTTATATTTATTAAAAACAGCCTAAATAATTAAACCAGTTGATTCACTAGTGGCTCTCAGGCTCATGCCCAGAGTGAAAGGTCATGACCTGACATACCATGGCCCCACTTGGTACTGATGATTGACAGGAAAAGGAAATCAGTTGATATCTTTCACGTGGGAATCACAGCTTGTAGCAGCTATGAGCAAGTGGGCTATTTGGGCTTTGTGGGAAAAGTTAATTGTGTTATTATTCCAAATCTTCGTTCCCAAAGTTGGTTCAATGGTGATTTATTTACTTATGTGATAAAACAGCTGTGTACTGTAATAAAATACAGGTCACTTGCTGATGTTTCATGCACCAAAGTGGGGATATGTTTGGTTTCTTTTACTTTGAACTCACATTCATGCTAGGCAGCAGGGATGACTTTGAATTGTCAGGAATTTTCTGTTAGTGTATTGGAAATAATTAATGTTCTCCTCAGACTCTATGTTCTTCAGAGCTTGGTTATGGAGGCTGGGGAAGGCACCATCCACTGAAACACGAGTGCCTCACCACCATATGCTTTCATTATTTCTTTATAATGATAAAAAGGGGCTGCATTCAGTGCCAGACAATGTCATGGCCCCAGAGATTTCAGTGGCCTGCAGAAAAAAGAAGAAAAAAGCATTTGTGATATGAATGAGGGTTTGAAATGGCTCTTTAAAAAGGGCCTAAGATCCACTTTCACCCCAAATTCTGAAATCACTTGAAAGATGTCTTGATGCAAGCGAGTTTGAAGAATAGCAACTTTGCACCAGGCTCTGCTTTATATGCAGTATCAGTGCCATCTTGGCCATGCTTTGTTACAAGGTCACATAATTGTAGCAAGCACAGTCTCACTTCACATATTGTCTGGTTTGTTCTAGCAGTGAACCCTGTCATCTTTCTCCAGAGGACATATTCCTTACCCCAGTCATTTACAAGTTAGGGAAGGGCTGCATGTTCTGTTTATCACTCTGAGTGGAGAAGTGCAGGGACTGAATATCAGCTGGCCTGTTACTGTGCCTTTCTGCTCATTCCCCAGAGCCTGACATGTGGGGACAGCAGGAATTGCACTGGGGGGGCAGCTCCATACCCTACTCCAGGTATTCCCTACCCTTTCCCAGCAAGGCCATGCACTGCCTGCTCCTGCAGTGCTGTGCTGTTTGTTGGTCTATGGGCTGTTAGGTGATAATGGTCCTATTAAAGTCCAAAGTTTACCCCAGAACAGGCCATTGTGGGTGAAGACTGCAAGTTTCAGCCCTGTGTGGTACAACTTTGGTCAACAGAGCAGTCATTCCTGGCATTTTCCTCAGAATATCTCCAATATCATTTAGGTTCCTCATATCTTACTCTCAATACAGAATAAAGCATCTCTGGTTGGGAAGCTGTGGAATCTCTACCACTTGTAGCCCATTCTCCAGGAGAATTTTAAGTCTTAAAACAACCTGATTCCAGCAGCACTAAACAATCCTGGTTCCATAGTAAATCAGGGTAAAGGTTGCTTCACAGAGAGCAAGAGCTGGTGGTGCTTCTCTTGCATTGTTCTGCTGTCATTTCTATATATTTAATATCAGGCAATAGTGCATGCTACTTTACAAATACATACAGAGCCTGAGACAGGAGGACAAATCTGTGATAAGTAAATTGTAGTTACTGGCTGAGAAGGAGACATGACGTAAGGAAAAATGGATCCATACTCAAAACTGAAGTCAATTCTGGAGCCATACCAATCCACTTCCTCTGACCATTCCAGCAGAAGAGGGAGATACTCGGAATATCCAGAAAAAAAGGTATGTGGATCCTGCACCTCCTTGTCCTGCAAGGAAAAGGCCACAACAAACCCAAATCCAGCTATTTTCTAGAATGTATCCAGTTCCAAAATGGAGAAACTCCAAAGCGGAGAGCAGAGGTGCCCATGAAGCAGCAGCTGCACATGTGTGGCTTAGAGGCTGACCTGGCACAGCCCATGCAAGTGTTTGGTTTATGAGTGAGTTCAGCTAGATTCATTCAGCCTGAGCACCAAGAGGCCAAGGGCTCTCTAACCTGTGCCAGTTCTCTCATCTTCCCATCCCTCTCCAGCTCCAGGCCTTCTGTTTCAGCAGCTCCCTGAAGTGAGCATCACCTCTGGGACTCTACAAGTGAGGAAGCCCACAACCCTTCAGAAAAGAGCAGTTATTCTTAGCTTTGCTGATGTTTTCCTTTCTTTTTCTCCTTTTTTTTTTTTTTTAAAGAAAACAGAAAGCCTGCCAAGATTTGGGCTCTTTGATGTTCTTTGGAAAGAAAAACAATGCTATCTATCCAAGCCCTCTGAAAGGAACACAAATATGTCATCTTAAGGCCTGATTTACTTGAAAGGAACAATCAATACACTTCACAATTAAAGATGGTCAAGAATTTTTGAATGTGTGGCTGGAGATTTTTGAAGAAGTTTTCAGAGACATTTGCCTGCTTCAGTGAAACTTTCTTTGAGAAAACTTCCTAAATGATATAATAGATGAAAGGCAGGAGGGGGAAGAACCAGGAAGAAACTGATATTTGCTGTAGGATATTCAAGAATCTAATAAGATCTCTAGGAGATATCCTAGATCCTCTTTAAGCTTTTCTTCTGTTAACTTGGATTGAGCATGTGAAGCTTCCCCATCCACTGTACTCATCCTATTTTGGGATGAGTTTAGGGAAAAAAAGAAATCATAAAGGCAGTGTGTCTGCTGGTTTGTTTGTTTGTTGATTCAGCTCTGAGTGGAGACATTGCTTTCTAAACCTCTTCAGCTGTAACTGAGACACATTGGCTCATAGCTAGGAAATTTTAGATGGAAGTGTCCCAGGTTCGAATCATTGACCAGTAAATGTAGGGAAGCTTTTCAAACTGAAGTCTTAGAAGTCATAACAGGTAACTAAACTTCTGTTTGCCCTCTCTTTTTGAGGTTTCTCCTCCATTACCTCAACAACTCTTGAAAGAGCTGATTTATGCCATGAGAGGTTTTGACATTTTTATGAGGTCCAGGCACTTAATAAAGGCATTCTTTCTACAATGGGATTAAACTGATGTAAAGAAGCTCTCTCTTTTCTCTCTCTCTATTGAAGGTTTTTAGAGATTCCCTTTTCTGCCTTCCTGTGACACTGCCCGTGGCATCAGTTACACTACCTGCTCTCACTTCCCACTGCAGTGGCCAGGTGGGAAATGCCTGTGCTTGCACAACTTAGCTTTGAAGAGCTTTCTATTTATATCTTCTATTTCCAGTCCAGTGTTTTCAAAGAAAAATGAGCAGAAATTAGACACAGACTGCAAATGACAGGGAACCTTTCTTGAGGCTGATATGAAGCTGTGTGCTCTGTCATTGCCTATGCTGCACTTCCTCCATGGATTAAGATGCTTTACTCTGAAAGATCACTCTCTACCTCAAGTTCAGCCTATGTACTGCTAGAGAGATAAAGCAGCCTGACCTTCAGAGGAAGGGTGTTGGGTATTTCTGGAACTCAAACCTTCATTTGAGTATCTAATGCCTTAAATTAGTGGTTTCAATTAGAGAATATTAAATTCTCTTCTGTAACAGGAGATGGTTTAGGAGAAATGGGAGTAGCCAGGTGGGAGTAATTGGCTTGGGAAGAGTTGTATGTGGCAGCTCTGCCCAGCACTTTCTCTGGTTATGCCAGTTTTCCTTCCACAGCTCAGGAGAACTCATATTCATGCAAGCTCTTCCACTTCCCTGGGATTCCCTGACTCAGGGGCTGTCAGCATCAGCTTATTATCAGCCCTTTTGTTTTATCCTGTGCAATCCATCTCACCAGACCCAATCTGGCCTCTTAACCTGCCATGAAACACTGCAGGGGCTTGCTGCTGGAAGATGCCTCTCTCTTTGCCAGGAGGTGGCTGTGTTTTGGTGATGGCTCCTAATGATTCCTTGTGGCTTGCAACACAATGAAGGGATGCTGCAGAGCAGCACACTGAAAAAGAGCTTTCAAATGATTGTTCTGGTGCCAGAGGTGCCCAATCCCCTTCCACCTGCAGATTGGGTGGTTGCTATAGGAACACACTGTAGCTTTTCAGTGCTGAGCTACTGTAGTGCCCAGATTAGTGACTCTGACAAACACAATAGGGGGAAAGAATCACAGGTTATTAGTGCTGCAGCTGATGGGCTGTTATAAACCTGGGGTGATGACTAGAGCAAGAGCCTTGAAACACGAAGGACAGGAGGAGGAGAGGGAGCAGAGTGAAGTGGAGCTAAAGTCATCACTACGGAAATGTTGTCTTTGATCTTATTTTCCACTCTGAATAGATATTTTCATAATATAATGCCCAATGCAAGCAATGCTGTAGCTGATGGAGGAGTCACTGGGCATGTCTTGATGTTAGTAGGGGGCTACCCCTCCTCCCTTCTCTTTTCTTCCAGTGAGTACTGAAATCTGAACCTTTTCATTCCTGCAGGATTAACTCTGACCAAGGTCAGAGCAACTAGTCACCAATATTCTTCAGGGGAGAATCAGGCCTCGTGCATCCCTGGGGAATATCACCTGAAACATCCACCCACACATGGGACTTGAACAGAGAATTTAGCAGCATGAAAATGTTTGGTGAACAGCTGAGATCAGGTCTCTGCCTGCTTTGGTGGCCAGCACTGAGACTCAGGAGTTTACACTACTGAGCAGCCTCCTGCAGAGTGAGCTACCTACATGCTTCTCAGGAGAGAAATAGCTGCTTGCATCTCTGGTTTGTAAATGCTCCAAAGTTCCCAGAAAGAGTTTTGTTGCCTCTTATGCTTGGGCAGGGTGAAGCAAAGGAATAAAATATGTCCTTGTCCCTTGACTGTGTGCCTTGAGCAAAACAAGCTGTGTTTAGTCACAAGTTCACCAGATGGTACTCTGGGGGTTATTGCTGTTATATTACATTACTGCAATATATTAGACAAGGCACAGTGATTCATTCTCTTTCCTCATTGCTTTAGGAGGCTCTGTTTCTCTCTCAATAGAAGCACAGCTGACCCTGATGCTCATGACCCTTGAGACCCTTGTAGGCTCCCTGTTGGTGCATGCAGGTCTCTCAGAGCCAGGCAGGAAGGCCAGTTGAGTAACAGCCCCAAACACGACAGAAAGGCATGGCTTGAATTGATCTCTGTGGCTGGAGAAGCATATGCTTAAGTGACTCCACTTTCTGAATAGCCAGCTGATTTGTAATTTAATTTTTTCAACCCTGACTGCCTTCTCCCTCCTTCTGTTCTCCTGTCCTGTCCTCCTTAGCCTTGCAATTGGATCCATGTGACATTCTAAGCTGGGAAATGGCATTGCTCAACAACATGTTCACAAAATGGTCTGAAGTAGAGTTTGCACTATACTTTCAGAGCCCAAGTACTATCAAAATACCACAGAGAGGCATTGTTTTCCCCCATTTCTGCTGCTCTGCAGGCTGAAACCCTTCATTGAGTGAATGATGTGCAGCCCAACACACAACAACCCATCCTGGATTGATGCCACATGTGCATTCAGGGCATAGGTGCTGCTGCTGCTCAGCTGGCCTGCCCCTGGGACCATCTGGCACCCCTCTCTGGTCTCCATGTCACCACCACTGTGTTTACTGACCAGCTGCTTTCCCTCATTGCCATTGACAAAGCTTCCCAAGCCACCAGTGCCCTATGCTAGCAGAGGAGACAAAGAAATACCTCAGCCTTCCATCCTCTCCCAGTGGCCTTGAGCTTCTGGTGCTCTGAGGCCCTGCCCTGGCTGGCAGGTTCCCTTCTGCTCTTCAGCAGGACACTGACATTAGCTTCCCCACTGCCTTCTTGCACTCCCCAGCCACAAGCCTAAGATTACCTATTCCACTTCCACAAATTAATGAATTCATAAGCAATCCAAGGAGTGACAAAACTGATTTCAGTTTTACCTGAGGCATCTAAAAGGGGGATGAGACAGGGTGGTCTGAACATGCTTGGATCAGAACTTTACCACAGGTGTGACTGTAATTTCAGGCAACTCAACAACTGCAAATTGGACCCTCTGTCCCTCAGATTCTGCTTTTCACTTCGTCATCCTCTGGAGGAAAATGAATTTCCCAGGCTGAGTTCCTGTCTGCACATTTAGAGGGACAAGACAGACTCTGCTTGGATAGTTCTAAATGGCTTTAAATGGGGACTTGCAATGGATATGGAGACAGACACCCAATCAGGGAAAGTATGACCATGTAACTCCAATAAAATAATGGGAAAACCTTCCACGACCACAGTCCAATGTGTGTATGACCTTAGCAATGCCCAGGACTGCTCCAGGAGCAACAGTGCAACACTCCTGTTAAGCCTTTATTTTTTGATCAACAATGTTCTCCTTCCCTTTGACGTCAGCTCCAAGATTGCTTGCTGGGATGTGCTGCACCTTTCATATTTTCTTTCCAGTCATAATATTGCTTCAGTGGTAACCTCAGCACTTTGAGGAATAATTGTCCCTGACAAGGGGGTGAATCACTGGCAGGGAGTTGATAAGCATTACATACAGATGACAGAAGTCAGGACATATCGGATTACTGCTGTGAATATAATAAAAGAGAGCCTAAACACTTTGGCAGCTCAAAGACAAGCCATTTCATAACTCTCTAGTGGGGCTATTATCTTCCATTTACTGCCACTGATAACCAGGTTGCAACTGTCTCCCTAGGATCTAGTTACAATTCACTTAACACTCAGAGGAGCAGGCACGCTGGAGGACACTCCCATCACCATCAGTTCGGCAAGATCCTTTCTTTGCACATTTTTATCTTCCCTGCTCCCCTCTTTCTAGTGAGATAAGAACCTAAATCAGGAAGCTTTGAACTTCCTGCAGGAAAGGAGAGTTCATGGTCATCTTCCCTTTAATCTTGCACTCCTAACTTTCTTTTGAAGCCAGTCATTCACAGCCAGCTGAATAAGTGGCAAGCAAGTTTCCACCTCTCTTCCTCTTGTAACACATGCCCCCAGACCTAAGAGCTTGTTCTAACTCTGACTCGATTAGGTTTACATGCAGGTCAGGAGGTGCTGGTGTGTATCAGGAGCAGAGCATTTACAGTAGTGCCAGTTACATGTGCATAGATGGAATCTGGATACAGACAATATTTATATACATATACTGCATGAGATTTTGTTTCCAAACCTCAGTACCTAGCATGAGTTTAACACTCCAGGCTTCTAGATATCAAAGTTCTCTCTCTTTAGGCTAAAGACAAAAAGAATTATTTGGCTATGGGAGAAAGCTGGCAGATAACCAGTGAGTTTCCTTAGTATCTAGCACAGCACTGAGAAATGTTGCTCAAGCTTAGGGATGAAATCCTCTCTGTGTGAAGTGAAACTCTATATTCTGCAAATTTTTCCTCTTGAGTCAATACCATGAGCTCTGCTCAGCTTTCAACAGATGAGGTGTTTTTAGATGCAAGACAAAAGCTGCTTCACTCTTTCTCAGGCTGAAGATATGCATATACATCTGTAGAGGGGAGCCTCAATACATAAGTTTGGCCACCTAAATCTAACCTGCCAGAGCTTCTTTCACAGCCACTGGGTGAAGAATCTTTGCCAAAGGTGGGTCAGGAGGATGGGAGGGCTTCTGACACCAAGCACTATTGGCAGCACATTTAGGAATGTATGCCCAGACCCCAGGTAAAAAAGTTCTGCTTACAACTCCCATCACTGGAAGCTCTGCAAAAAAACCTCTGGATGTGTTTGAATAGCCAGATTAAGGTGAATTAGGAACTAAAACATCCTTCCTCCTCTGCTGCTTACACCTTTATCCCCCAGTGCAACCTTCAAGCACTAGCTGGCCAAAATTAGATCTTTGTATTTGGCTGTACAAACCAACACAAACCTATTTGGAGAGAAGTTGAACCAAAATTCCTTAAACTACAAATAATTAGTCATCCTTAAAATTGCCTTTTCAGTATGGTTTGCATCCTCACTTGATTTTTCATGGCATAAGACCTTTTCTGCTNAGAGGGGGGGGGGGGGGGAAGTTCAGTCATTGTTGAAACAGTAATTCCAAGTGGCTTCTCTTCAGGACTTCTAGATCTTAGCACTGAATTCCTAGCAGGCAGGGAAAGGCAACTGAATCCCCTTCTACCCGGCTTTATCCATCTGTAAAATAAGAGTGATCAATCTTACCTGCTCAACAACTTTGTCACAGGGTGCAAGCAAGTAATATCTGTAGATTGCTTGAAGATGTTGAGATCAAGGCAATGCTGGAAGTGCCAAGTGGTGTTGTTGTTATTGTAGTAACAATGTTGGCTGTTTTCACTGTTCATATGGTAGCCTGGCTGGAATTGGGCAGGGAGCCCAATAATACCAGCAACCAACAAGAAACTCCAGTAAAATGTTGTGCTTAAGAGTGCCTCTGTTTAATCAGAAGCCTGTGTAATTATGTCACAGAGGGGTAAGGATCTAATGCTTTCCTAATACACTTGCTTTTAAAGGGACAATTAACCCTGCATATTTCAAGATGATAAGCTGCTGCTTTCTTCAGTTCCAGGTTGTTTTTTTTCTGCATTCCCTGTGGGTGCAGAGAGAATCTGAGAGTCAGAGGATTCCTCTTAATTGTACAATAGCTATCTTGTATGTGTGGTGCTGGAGTGTTTTCTAAAGACACAGGTTGTTAGTCCTGGGCTGGATGGCTTTGCAAGAGACTTCAGATGCTGAACTGTTTGTCTCTTGGCTCCTCTGAGCCATGGCACATGTCACAGAGAGCCCTCAGGATGCCTGCCCTAAACAGGCAATATACTTGGGCCAGGAGGAAGGAACAAAACTATACCTTCCCTTGAGCTGAATCAATCTTGGTTTAAGTAATAAAGATTGGTTTTGGTTTACTTCTGAAGAGGATGTTTCTGCATGCCTCTTGCAATACTGTGTGCATGTCTGCCCAGTTAGGACTTTTCAATTGTTTTGAGAAGAATAAAGAGCAAAAGAGCTCTTTACCTCCTGAAGGCAGCTGTCTTAAGAGATACTAAACATCACTTTATATTGAGATTCCAGGGAAGATATCTCTGCTGCAAGATATGAAAGGAGTGGTTCTGTATCACATAGATGAGATTCTGTGATCTACCCCTCTGTCAAGAGGTCAGACAAACTACATTATTTTCATACCTTATAGATGTTTGATCATCTCTGCTAAAGATCTCAAGTGTAGAAGATCCCAAGGGGCTCTCTGGGGAGCTTATCCCAGCCCTTTGCCAATAAAGGCATTTCCCAGTAGCTAAGCAGGCTCTTCCCTGTCGTGGTTTGGTTGCCTTGCCCTCCCACAGCAGATAGCCCCAGAAGATGATGTGTTTGGAATGAGATGATATTTACTGGGGATTTGCTCAAACTCTTTCACAACTTATTTTGTGTTTGTGTTTAGGTGTGAGAAAGGTGAGAATGAGATCCTTTTTTCATCTAATATGGTAGTCTTACATATTCCTTGATTGCTGTAAATTGCTTTTGAAGGGAAAAAATGATATCCCGTTAGAAGCAAAAAAGATTTACCTGCTTTTAGATCAGCTATCAGCCACATGGGAATTTGGTGGGAAGGAAAGAGTTAATAACACCATTGTCAGGTCAGCAACTTTGAACAGCTCTTCCACTTTGAAAACCATTTTCTTAATTATTTTAAGTTAACACTTAAATGCATAGAAAAAAATCCTGTGTAATCTGAAACCCCAGACATGGGGACAGGACTGGACTGAGATAACATTAAAGATTTTATTGCTGTTACATTATAAATTATTTCTATTAGGATGGCCCTGTGGGTATTACATTCTGTCAGTTCCCTTTCACTGTTACATCACTTAATGTTATTAACACACTTTAGGGGATAACATTACAGTTTTATTGTGGAAACCTTAAACACTTACATCCAAAGTACTGAATCAAGTTATTATCCTAGCTGACCAGATCTGGTCTATTATCATTTTATCACTCATAAAAAACCTGTGATTCAATTTGATTTAACAGCTGAGGAAAAATCATGGCTTATATATGCTTAAACCTAGCTGCAATATTAATACAAAGCAGCACAGGGATGACTTCATTTTATTAAAGCTGAGGTAGCTCTGGGAGCTGCATTTATGATTTTCACACCACAGGAGAAATTTCATCTGACCTGTTGCCATTTCTGGCTCACTAGTAAACTTATAAGGTTTTCTTACCAGTATATTAAAGAATTGGGAACATTTTACCTTTCTTCCTGCATTCATTACACAATCAGCAACCATGCACTGGCCACAGGCTGCTAACCTAGGGAAAAGGGATCTCTCTCTGCCCTGGACTCTTACCTTGCAGGCTGGGAAAGTGTGGGCAGCAACATTAGGGGTAAAAGGAAAGCTCTTGTTTGTGTGTTTGAAGTGAAAACATCCTTCTGTACAAAACAACTTTGCTGTTTTCTGTATAGGCTAGCAAATCTCCTCAACAGTTGCACAAGGTTTTGAGGCAGGAGAAGTTCCACTGATCAGCATTGCACAGACTGGATTGTTGGGTTTGGTTTGCTGGCTGAGTCAAAATAAGAATATGTTGCTTGGCTCTGCCTGAACTATTTCTTCTTGCTTAAATGATCTGTGGTTTCCTTTGAGGAGAAGGTGGCAAACTCAATGTGAAATTTAAAGTGTCTTTTGCAAATGAGAAATCAGGAGGATTTAAGTTGTGAAAATGTAGGTTGGAAGAGACCTCTAAGCTCATCCAGTGCAAGCATCCCTAGCACTGCCATGCCACTAAGCCATGGCCCTAAGGAGAGCAGCTCAATGTTTCCTCAACCCCTGCAGGGATGGTGACTCCAGCACCTCCCTGGGCAGCCTGGGGCAAGACTGAACAACCCTTGCAGGGAAGAAATTCCTCCTTCTATCCAATCTAAACCTCCCCTGCTGCAACTTGAAGTGACTGGAAGGAGTTTGCTCAGGCCAACATGCAGGAGTTCCCTGTGCAGTGACATTCCCTGGCAGTAGGGTGGGTGCACTGAAGCAACCAGTCCCATTCTGGCATGTGCACACCATCTCCCTAGCAACAAAGATGACAGCTTGGTAACAGCAGCTGCTGCTGAATGGCAAACATTAGAAAAAGAACTCATTCTAGATTTATGTTCCCTCTTTGAATTTTCATATTTATCACAAAAAAAGTGTTCTAAGAAAAAATACCACCACCCAGAACTTGAAAAAGCTTGAAGGTGTGAGGGTCAGGCACACACCTGTAAAGAGAAGAGCTTCAAAAGCTAGAAAAATGTGACTGTGGAATTCTGACACACAAATTTTCCTCTCTAGTCCCAGATACACTGTTTGCAACTTACCAAGTGGGCCTAGGTACAGGTTGTGGGAGGGATGTGGATATGCTATTAGTTATTCTTGCCTCAAACATGAGAGAAGGTCAAATGTGTGTTAAATTCAGATTAAAGTCAGCACTTTTGGTTATTGTTTCTTGAAATATATCTGTTTCTGCTCAGAGCTGGGCTCACTGGACAGGAATTAGTGTCCTAACAAATTATTGTCTCTGCTAAAATCTTCTCCTTTTTGATTTTTTTAACAAAAGCAAACACATTTCTTTTTCTTCTGTCACAGGTGTTCTGAAAAAGTCTAATGAAGACCTAAAGGAAACTATATGGCAGCTTCCCTAGGTAAAGCACAAATCAGAGTAATGTTACATCACCATGTGAAATACACAGATTAGGTGGAGCTACATTAACTAGTGTCATCCTTCAGTCTGAACTGATACAATTTATTACATTATAACAGTGGCCATAGTTGTGTAAGTAGTAAAATTACATCATGGCTTGCATTAGCAGCATGAGATTATATCCTGATGAATGCACAATGAAGTTGTCATGTGTAGCAGGCATGTGTTTGGAGGTGGACAGATGGGTTATGCTGTGTCTCATGCTCACATATGTAGCATTTATCACCTTCTCCTAACTTTTTCCTGTATCTCCAGAAATGGGATAGCTACATCCACTGAACTCCTCAGATACTCCACTAGCTAACACAGAGCCACCTAGAGCCAATAGCTGACTAAGAGACCCTTGGAGATGAGCACTGGGAGAGCTTGAAGACATGCATGGATTCTGTTCCTCTCTCCAGATTGGAAGCCTCATCCATGGCTCCAGGGAGACATCTCCAGGTGAGAGCAATAACCTCCCCTGCTCTTGTGCTGCCAGGCAGCAGCCACCTGCACTGTTTGCAGAGCTGGAGATCACAGCTCCTACTCCCAGGAGAAAGCCTGCAACACACTGACTGGCTGTGGATGAGGAATTCCTTTGCTCCTTTCTTATTCTGATTTTGCAGGGGAAAAATAATTAAGCTACAGGGACAGCTGAGAAGGATTTTTACTTTTAATTGCAATTATGGGTGGAGGTGTCTCAACTTCACATAAACTCCTCTTTAGCTGCAGAACTGTGTGATTTGTCCATGTGTTGATGCTCAGGTTTGCCTATCCATATGCTTCCTCCATGCTTTTGTCTGTTGAGTGTGTGTGTGTGGATGCAAACACATCTAAACCAACCAGGTAGCTAACACTCTTGAAAGGAAACAAGGGATCTCCAAGTTTTAATCTCGTTTCTGTCACAAACTCAGTTTTTTCTCCTTGAGAAGCTCATTTTAATTTGTCTTAGCAGGTTCCCAGTCTGAGCTGGGCAGATAATATGTTGTTATGCTAGCCTACCTCACACTGGCTATGATAGTCAATTAGCTGTTTGAAGTTGTAAATTGCTGAGTGATGATAGAATAGAACTTTGCAAAATAAATGGCATCAGATTTTTGTTTTCTTTTTACGCACTTTTTACTCCTGAAATCTCCCAGAAATGGTTGTCTGACTTTGATCCTTCCTGTGATTTATTTTCATGTTTGATGGTTCTCCCTGCTTCCAACACCAAATGATAGCTATTTTGCAACACTTCCAATTTAGGAGCAAAAGCTCATATAATAAGGAAAAAAAAAATCTAATCTTTTTGTTGTCTAGAAATGTCTTTTCTAGCTGACAATAGGGCACCCAGCATTTGGGAACATGCAGGGTTTGAGTCCCAATTTTGCACATCTTTAGTGTGCAAGAGAGAAAGGGAACTAGATTAAGTTTGAATTCAGCTGTAAGAATATTTTGAAATGTTTCAGAATTAATTCTGCTGAGTAGAGTAGAAATACTGTTTAAAATCTGCATGGCTGCAAAATAGCCTGTTAAGCAATTAATACCTAGTAAACCATGCTTTTATTATCAGTTCCAGGACAGAGAGTGCAGTTCATCTTTTCCATCTCTGATGATTACATTTCTCCTGTCTAGAGTACAGGCATTTGACTCTGTCCTGTACCAGGAGGCTATTTTTGTCACTAGGAATTCACTTTGTTTTGCCCTAGTCTCCATTTTCTGTACATCCAGAGAGGTGCCATCAGGAGGTGATGCTGCAGAAAGCTAGCCAAGGCTTCCTTTACAGTGGTAAAAATGAAAAGCAACACCAGTATTTGTTCATTATTATTTATTATTATGTATTCATTAGTGTTTATTTAGTCCTGATATAACAAACCTCAAGGAAGTTTTTACATTAGCATTAAGCCTGCATTTGAATGCACATTGAGCCTGAGACTAGCAGAGGAGAGACCAGAATCTGTTCTGTTCCCTCTGAAATGTGACTAAATACTCATGTATTATTAAAAATAAAATCATTCTCTCTCATTCCTCAGGAGTGGTTCATGTGTCTCTTGAAATATCTCAAGATGACAGAAGAAAGAGACTTTCATCTGGACAGCTGAAACAACTGAGCTGTTCTTCCCTTGTAAGAGTGAACTGAAGCTTTGGTGTCAGTGCTTACACAGACCATCATGGGCAAAGGTAGGGGCAAAGCAGATCTTTCCTGGGTGGCTAAGCTCACTAGTAAAAAGAATTGTCAGTGTAAGTAGTGGTAAATGTAATTATTGTAGACTTTGGGAATGCTGAGAATTCAGACAAAATACTTTTGGATTAAAGTAGTTAATTGGCAAGTTTGAAGCATTTCAATGTTAAACTATTAAATATAAATTTAAAAAAATGTAATTATGTTTAAGACAAACATTCACTTCAAACTAAGAAATTGAAAAAAAATCCCTGACTTCCCCCCCCCAGTCATGCCTTTCTCTAGATAATGTTTTTAAGGAAAAAAAATGAGACAGAAATAAGTAGTCCAAGGGATTTTGCATTGCCAAAAGAAAATAATTTTGTGCAGAACTTTGTCCAAGCACACAATTAATTTCTGCTGTTGTTCAGAAGACATCACAGCTCACAGAAAAGCAGCACAATCACTGGCTCACACCTGGGTTAATTCCCAAGTTTCCCACCCAAGGGCTGGAGCCTTCCCAAAACAAAGGTAATTTCTCAACCACAAACACCTGGTTTGCCCTCTGAGAGGTTCCCTACTGCATCAATTTGGGGAAGGCACACTGTGCAGTTAGCAGCAGCTCCACTGGCTGGGAGGGCCAGACACTGACTGCTTCATTCTGGTTTTTGAAATTCCCTCTCAGTCCCAATTATTGGCATCCAGGCAGGAAGCCTGTGAGAGCTTAAGGGATCTGACATCCATGACTAAGACAGTTAATATGCTTTGTCAGAAAGCTCCTAACAGGAGCCAGGTAGCAGCTCGCCTGTTAGCATTACGGAGCAGAAACTGAAGGGTTTGGGGTGCATCCTTCAAGCTTCAGGAGCTGCTTTGCAATGTTTTTGAGCAGAGAGCATGCGAGGCAAATGCAAAAGATTATCCCCCCCTCCTCCTCCAGTCCCCATCAGTCCCCAGCCCAGCCTGTAATTTGGCAAGATGAATGAAGTGTTTTCGGAGTGTCATCACTTCTGCCTCTGGCAGATTTGCTTCCCCAGTCTGCCTTTCGCCTTTTGGACCTGTCACTCAGCCCTTTGGCAGAGGGGAGGAGGGGGAGGGAGAAGGAAATCATCTCTTTGCTAATCACCTATCACAAGCAATGAAATCCCGCAGGCTCCGTGCCAGCTAGGTACATTTCAAAGGGAAATGGAGGGGGGCAAAGTGTCACTCAAGGCAGATATTTATGAAAGATGACAGTTTGCAAATATCTCAATCTTGGACAAGGCTGCTCCAGTGACACAGAGGAGTGTTGCAGAATTGGAAGAGTCAGCAGCCAACATTTATTTCATCAGGACCTGTCCAATCTTCAGTGATCGCTTGACAGTCTGGGGATTGCTGGCACAAGCTGGCCTCTTTCTATTGGCTGCTTTCGCTTAGTTTGCATGGATCAGTCTAAAGAGTTGTAATAAATATGTAAAGAAGGATAAAAGGAGTGGTTTTGCAGAGCTGCGTTCTCAATGGAGGAACCAGCACAAAGCTGTGCTCCCCTTTTTCACTATGCCAAATAGCAACAGTAGTAATTACACCTCTGTTAATCCTTACTGTGTGGGAACAATGAGATGTAGGTCCCATCTCACTCCTGGAGACCCCCGTGACTCCAGGCTCTCCCCACTGCCACGGCAGAGCCCACTTCTCTGAGGAACTTGTTATGGGTGTAGAACCAAAAGGACACCTCCCAGGGCTGGAGGGGCTGCCTGTAGAATGTGCTACTTCTGCAAGAGTCAAGTGAGTGTTTCAGAAACTTCTTTCCCTAAGCCCGTGTATTCAGGGGGCCTGTGCCATGCCTAACTGCCTCCCCTACCCTTCCACCCTAAGGTAACAGCACAGGGAAGCATGGAGTGTGCTGCCAGCAGCAGGCCCAGGGCGGCTCAGCCAGTCAGAGGGCTCCAATGCTGTCACATGACTAGTGCACAGGGCTCTTTGCCCCCGCCCCTGGTGCCCTGGGCCCCTCCCCTGAGGCTGGCAGGCGCCATTTTGTGCCGTGAGGGTTGCCTTGGGCAGTGAAGGGAGTATGCTGCATGGCGCAAGGAGTAGCTCAGGTATGATTTCAGGGGTGTGTGTACAGAAGCAGGGCAGTGGAGCCACTGCAGGGAGGCCTAGGAAGCAAAGGATTAGAAGTATTTGTAACAGAGCAAAGGGAGGGTGCTAACCTCTCCCTTTGCTGAGGGAAAGGATTAGAGAACCAAGTGGGGGAGAGGGGAAGAAGGAGGTGAGGGTGCAGGGAAATGGCGTCAGAGCTGGGCAGTGAGGTGAAGGCTGCTGCTGGCTTGTCCTGCTGCAGGCTGTGAGAAGCCCTGAGGATGGGAGAGGTACAGCCTCGTGCCAAAATGCTGTTGCCAGCAGCCATCCCAGCCAGGGAAGTGCTCCTGCAGCAGCTGGTTCCAGCACTGTCTCTCTGCCTTGTTCTGTAGGATTCATAGCTTAAAGCTTTGAGGACCTGAATTTCTGATCGTAGAATATGTAATTCAGCCTCTTTAATTGGCCCTCTCATTTGATTTGTCTCTGTTATGAGCTAATTCAGAGGGCAATAACACAAAAATGCTGTCTCCTGCAGGAACAATAGCCTAACACATTGAATTACTGTGCTGTGGGCTGAGAAGCAGCAAACAATTTGTTAGAAAGGTCTAAAGTAAATGTAGGTATTGATAGCAGCAGAGGAACAAATGCAACTAGTTGGCACAAAACCTGGAATTTCCAAGTGAAAACACTTCCTTTCTTATAATTAACAGTGAATTGTAGGTAAGAGCTGGAATAATCCTATCTCAATATTCACTGTTTTCATGGTCAAATGCAAGGCCTAAAATGGAGAAGCTAATTCAGGCTACTTGCTGTGTGGTGTTTTCTTGCATCTCATGCACTCGAGGGTATGTGTGTGTGTGTGACTTGTGGAGAGTAACATGGATGGAGGTGGATTATGTTAGCAGAATGCAGAATTGCTCTTCTGTTTTAGAGTTTTAGCAATTCAGTTGAAATGGATCATGAATTCAATTAAAGGCCTTGTTCTTCCTTTCTTTAGGCCTTTCATATCTTAGAGTTTTGCATAATTTAAACTCAACTTTGGCATAAAACAGCACCCTTATTTCAGTCATCAGAAAGTGAAGTGTTTTCTCTGAAATCTCTGGAGTTCAAGCAAGATGCATATGTGTGACAAGTGGCAAGATGTTACAGAGCTCCTGATGAGAGAAGCTGCCATTGTTTTTAGTCTAGTGTATTGCTAGTATATTTCAAGACACCACATAAGCCATGAATGGCAGTAGGAGTGTATTATTCTCCAGGATTAATAGTGAAAGGAAATGAAACATACCAGCAAGGGCTGCCTTGGTTCTTAGAAGTGCAGCTTGCTTTGCATAAACACTGTGGTGTTTACAGGTGTGCTGAGGCCAGTATACTTTTTTGATGTAGGCCCTAAGGTTAATTTCAGGCTAGCCAGAATGGTCAAAGTTGCAGCAGAAGGCCAATCCTGAGTAACTGGAGTTATCTTCATTTTTCATGTTTTCAGTTACATTTCAAAATCAAATTACGACTTGCCTTTTGGACAGTTTCATGATCCAAATCCCAGTTCTGTAATTTTTACTTGGTGCTTGCTTAGACAAAAGTTCTCCTTGACTGTAATGTTGTAATGGCCTCTTAGCTTCTGGAAGAAACTTGCTAAAAAAAAAAGACATTTTAAAAGTTTGGTCTTTGAAATGGCAGAATCCCAAGCTGTCCACACAAATGTGCAGATAGTTCTTGCAAGTCACCTGTCCTGTTATTTAAATCTATATTCAAATAACAGCTTTTCAGGTGCCATCTTGACACCAATTAAACACACAGATGTGCATCTGTTCACATAAAGGGCTAGACTACTGATGTGTTCTAACTCAGGCCATTGCTGTTACTGCAGAGTAAGCAGAAAGATTCTTCATAATTATTAAACAGTTGATGGTAGAAAAATTAATGACTGCATCTAAACTATCTGAAGCAGGTGCACAGTCTATTTGTTTAGTTGTTTTCAAGGAGGTGGTTGCCTGTGCCCTGATTTTGGAGCAGGACTGATGAGTGGACTGGTGTTAGCTTAGGCTGAGTTGTCCAGGGAAAATATCCTCAGAGTTTTTTGATTCTGGTAGTTTTCCTCTGGATGAGGAGGGTAAGCATATGCAGACATATCTCTTGTGAGGTTTCCAGTTACTTTTCTCAGGTGTTCTATTCATAGAGGTATGCACATACACATGTCTGTATGTGCATATATCCTTACATCAACAGTAACTGTCTTGGCAAGGTAGCAAGAAGGTGCTTCTGTTTTTCTTATCAACACAATCCCATCTCTCTCCAGAAGGCATAAAAGTAGTAGTAGTGAAAGTTGTGTGGCTGCATGTGTCTTCATACCACAAACTCTGTCCCTTCATCTTCTGAAATAATCTCTTGCCTTGCAGGAAGGAAGAGTACTTCAGGAAAAAAACCCTGCAACTGAAATGCTGAATGCTATTCATTGGAATTCATCCCACAGGACAGGAATTCCCATACAGGTCAGAAAAAACCCACCACCTCCTTTTCTGCATATCACTTTTCATATGGTAAATCCCTCAGAGTCTTTATTGTGGAATGAATAATAGATTAATCATTCCTCTGTGTGCAATGCCAGGCTCTCTAATGTCACTGATTATTCTATATTGAATAAATAGTGTTGCTAGGTTGATATGTTTAAGGCAAATGAGATGCTTATTGGTATCCAAGAAGCCAGTTAACAAGATCCATTTTCCTCCATTGACTTCTACTCATGTATTAATGAGGTTCAAAAATGTCTTTTCTGTGTGTATCAGATAAACGTGCTTTTGTTATTCCCAAGAAGCACACAAATATTTGCTCCATTTATGTTTGTATTAATGTGTCACTGAAGCTAAATCTTCAGAAAGGGAATAAATACCATATCCATTAAGCCACTTAAGGGGTGAGTTCTGCAAAACTGTGCTGCAGTTGTTGCCATGGCAAATATCCATATTTAGGGAATTGTGTGGCATAAAGGACCAAAAGGAGGAAATGGACTTTTCCCCAGACAACTGTCACCTACATATATGTGTATTAAAAGTTTCAGTGGCTGAACAGGCACTATATTGAATGGTAAGAGTGAGCAAATGTAGCACAACCCAGAGAGCATCCAGAGGGAGGAAGAGAGCAGTGAACAAGAAGACTAAACAGGGCTCAGTAGTCTGTTGGACCTAAGTGTCAAGATTTCCTGGGCTGCTGTGTGCACTCTTTTCCTGATAAAAAATGACTGTAGATACTCCAGGAATTGAGTCTTGGACAGATTTTGTTATGCTAGTCCTTTTCCTTTCTCCCAGTGTAGTCTGCAGTAGGCAAATGTATTTCCTTGTCATTGATGTGAGTTCTGCTTTTTTGTCTTTGACTTTTCATGTAATGTCTGTGGGTATTTAGAAAACTGTTAGGCTTAGGAACTGAAAGATCAAATCACAGGTAGGAATAGGTAGTCTTTTCCATGATTTGGGGTGATTTCTTTTGTTTGACCTGCTTGAACGTTTTTACCTGTAGAAATGAAAATGCAGCAGACTTCAGAGTATGTCTGGAGAAATGCATTTCTGAAGTTTCTAAGTTTAAAAAAAAAAACCAAACAACAAAAACCTGACTCAGTGCAGAGTTGTTTCTGCATTGTTGTACAATGCAATCCATTTTGTTTTGTAACTGGAAAATATCTCTAAATAATCAATTTAAATCTTAATTCTCCTTCTGCCAAGTTAAGAGAAAATTAACTAAGAAGGACAGTAAGATTGTTTCCGTGCTGCAACATTTTACAGCCTTATAAATAAAAGGAATATATTGGAGTGACTTCTAAGATAGTACCTTTAAATTTGGGGTTTACTTGAACACTTTATGTGGTTAGATTAACTGAATTAAAGGAAACCAATGAACATGCTTTTAAAATAACCAAACAAGGTCTAGTGTAAAATCTTGACTGGATTCATGCCTGCGTGGCAGTGTGGATATCTTGGGGTTGGATGGAGAATGAATTACATCTAGATGTTGGGAAAAGGGAGGGAAGATTAATATACAGGAAAGCCAAGAAGTTTCCTCCTTTTCTTCACCTGCCTGGAGCATATTTCCTGAACACATCTGTAAATGCTGTATAATGCTGACTTGTGTCCATACTGTGCAGGAAGCTCCAGTCTTTGTCTGCAATAATATCAGGATGGTGGCAGAGGGAAGGTTATCTCTACATATAAATCTAGATCTTTTTTCTTTTTCTGGTGAGGGGGAAAGGGGAGACAGGACCAGGTTGAGGAACACCTGGGAGCCATATGGAATTGACTGATTTTTTTTTTTAATTAAAACTCTGTAGCTGAGTTTCAAACATTGCACTAACTTAATACAGAGTAAAACTTTACTGGATTCAGTGCAATAAAGTCCCCTGAATATTCACACGTTGCCTACAAATGGCAGTTGTCTTCTAATGTAAGCTGAAAGATTTGCTGTTTCTCTGTGGCCCTGATCCAAATCCACAAAGTCAGTGGGGGACCCTCTGGCCTCCAGATCAGGTCTGCAGCCTGGTTGATACCTCAGACCTTCCTGAGTGTTTTGAAAGTGTGTAGGACCAAAAATGATTCCTTCTCCAGACAGAAATGTTAGCAAAGAGTCAGAGGTCAGACTCCTCCAGCTGATACTTTTGTTTATGGTTCATATTGGAGAAGAGGTCTATTTCCACATCTATCTTGGTCATACCCACACTCTAATGTAGACCTATTTGGGGAAATTCCAGCTGGTGGAAATAACCATGAGAAGAGCTTTGTTGCCAGTGTGCCCAAATGTCTGGTAAAATATCAGTGCAAAGGGAGTTATTCCCAGTCTTGGTTCAAACTCCTGCCTGAATGTAATCAGCTTCAGCTCATTGCTTTTCCAAGCTAAGGCTGACTGGTTTGAGTCAGAGGTTTTCTGGCAATAGACCAAATACCTGAGCTAAGCTCCTCTTGATTTTGCTTCCATAAGTCTTTTATTTCTTGGATTGCCAGAAAGGATCTTGTGCCATGCTGAATATCACCAATTTAGAAACTGCCTTTTCAATCACATCTATGAAGACAGAGCAGGGTTAGTTAGATATGCTGAAATATGGTTTTAGTCTTCATTCTCAACTGATATTTTTGTGACATGAAAATTTTAGAAATAGTGATTTTTTTTCATTCATTCTCATCTAATGTTTTATCAGAAATGCAGGCAATAAAAAGGCAAGAAAGCACACATTCTTACTTTTTGTATTCTCTATCAGGCAACTGGAAGTAACTGGTTTCTTCTAATAAAAGTTGGTGTTTTGGAGATTATTTTAGCTCAGTTTCTCATCCAGCTCTGAAATCTATGAACATGAACCATATTTGCATCTGGTTTTGTGTGATAGGATATTTCTTGTTCCACAGTCTGTGTGGTGTTCGTATCCTGGGTGGTTTGAGCTGAGATGTGCAAAAATCAGATTGTTCAAGAGGCTGGTTTGATTACTTCTCAAAGTTGTTCTAATTTGGGGTACGAAATACAAACCTGCTTAAAGATTTCTGTTCCTCTGAAGTTTACAAGCCAATGCTATGACTTTTTGAGCCATTTAACTTGCCAGCTGCAGTGTCTCCATTTTTCAAATAAACTGTAACCCTTGTCACACACCAGACCTTAAATCTGAACCCTCTAACTTGTAGAGTTTGAAATCACTTATTACATGAGTCTTTTTCAAGTGACAATACAGTATATGGATCATAAACATAGTAATGCAATCCTAGAAAATCACATAGTGTATTTTGTGTGATGACTGCCAGTCTTGCAGGTGCTCATAAGCACTTACTACCTAATGAAAAACCAAGCCTATAGAATGTTCCATCTGATTTCTCCTATACTAAAAGGCATACATTTCACATAGGTATGAGAGGATAGAAAAGGATAATTACATAAAAAAGGCAAGTGTGATTGTGGTGTTCACTGTAGGGCACAGAGAGGGGAGAAAAAACTCCTGGGTCTTTGATTTTATTTTTTTATCTGTATGCAATTACATAGGTCTACTTCAAAGAAGCAGGGTATGAAGCAGTAGTTCAAGATTTTGTGGTGGAGATCAGCAAATCAATAGTTAGAAGGACATTCAGAGAAAGGTTATTCTGCAGATGAAGTGGTTACTGCTTATTTTGTTACTAATTTCTTGTACACCTAGGGCAGGAAAGCAAAAGGAAGTTGTATCCCTGATCTGATTCCTCAGAAGTGTATAGAATAAATTACATCTAACGACTGACTTTAGAAAAGAAAATAATAAAAATGCAGGACTGCTACCAGTGCCTTTGAAACACATGCTTTGAGAGTTTGTGTCTGAGACTTAACTTGCAAATAGTCCACTGGAGTCAGCCAGAACTGCACAGATGAATCTAAGAGGGAGGAGGGCAAGACTGGCTAATTGAAAACTGGAGCACTTTGCAAACACTATTACATGAAATGTGAGAAGTGTAACGTGGCAGAAACAAGGCAAGGCCTGGTGTAAGCAGTTAATTGTGTTGTACAGTGGCATGTTAGACCAGCACACTTTGTTAGAACCTGATCTACTGCCTTTTTCCAGCCTCCTGGTCCCCTTGACTTGGGTTACAGAGATGACCATTTGGGTGAGAGTGTCCCTGGGGGAGCCAGCTTGCATTAACCTGAGCATTTCCTCTGTTTGATGTGCCTTTATCGTGCTGCAGCAGCTCAGTGGCTCCAGTTATTTTTTTGCTAATGCACAGCAGTGATTTGTTAAAGGAGAATTTATTTAATTCAGGATGAATATGGGCTTTTACGTTAAAAGCTCCAGCTAGGCTTTACCTGTAAATGAGGGAGGCTTATTTGTCTGCTAATGTCAGTGTCAGCTGGGGGCCAGAAGTGCTGTTTGCTGTAAATATATTTTGAGTTCACATCTTATTCAGGGCAAAGGGGAAACAGAAGAGAGTAGGCTTCTTCTTCACAAAGTTACTAAAACAATCAGATCCTGATTCTCCAGCTTAGCATTGCTGTTACTGATTCAACAATAGCTGTAATCACATACAAAACCTGATTTTGATGCAGTTAGCTATATCTATATGCTGCTCTTTGCTGTGGTGTCGAAGGAGACTTGGCTCTTGAAGTTCAGGAAGTGCTGCCTTGTATTCTAGTGTGGTTCTAAACTTTCCTTAGTTCTATATCCATGTTCCTGCTTCAAAAGTAGTTGGTAATTTTTGGAGATTGGGGTTCTCCTGTATTTATAGATTACAGAATCTCAGCTACAAGAACCAATTTTAAAACTGTAGTTCTTCAAACTTCTTAATTTTCTTCATTTCTGTTACTATGCATATTACAGAGTGCCAAGGAAACTAGTATCCAGCTGTTCACAGGGTAGACATTAATAATTAAACTAATGCAGAATATTTTGATACTTGAGGAACATGTTCCAAAACAACTTTGCTTTGTTTAGGAAATAGAACAACTGTAAGTGATTTTTTTTTTTCCCTGTGATGCAGGATGGGAAGTAGAAGAGGGTATGTGAATGCTTTTTCTGTGTGTATGCCATGGATAATTTGAGGCTGTTGTTGATTATTGTTATATTCATATTTGAAGTAGTCTTACTAGGGCAGGTTATGTGGCTTCCAAGCCCAATGGTTCTTTCAGGACCTCTAGGAATAACTTGAATTAGCTCCTAAATATCTTTCTATGTCTGTATTGGAAACCTCCTGCTTCTCAGGAATAGTCCAGTATTCTCTAGAGGCTATGCAATATATGGGAGAATGAAGATAACTTTCTTGCTGCTTCTCACTTCCAGTATGCTTAGGGCTCTTAAGGGGAGAAACATTGAAGCTAGGAAAACTTCTACTCACTAGAAACCTCACCATTCTCTATTTAACTTCTGTCCCTTGACAAATAAGCACTATATGGACTCCTTTGCAGCTGTAGGACATGTGATCTAAACAGAGAAAGGTTGTTCATGTGCATTGACAGGATAATGGTAGTAAAAATTTGAAACCTACAGTAATGTAGAGGCACACATTTAGCTACTGCTTCCACAGTGGAAGTGTTTCAGCTCAAAATACCTGGAGTGGGGGAAACTTGGGGAAAAGGCAGTAGGTCTTTCATTAATTCTTCTGTTAAGTTTTTTCAACTGCAAAATAAACAATCCCTTATAGGAAGAAATAATGAAGATGGAGTGCTTTTTTGATAGATCTAAAGTGCAGTGTTGTATTACTCAGTGTGTATTTTTCTGCACACAGTACTGGATTGCCCAGACTGCAGAAACTTCTGCCAACCTGTTAGCTTCTTCAAGCAGAGCACAAAGCTCCCAGTCAACCTACAAAGAGCTGAGGCCTTGTCTAACAAGGACGGGCAGAAATAAAACACTGAAAGTGATTCAAAACAAAATACATATGAAAAAAAGGTGTTCACTGAGATATAAAACCCATAAGTTCTTCCTCTACTTCTTGCCTGTGGATCATATTCATATTTAGGAGCAATATGACACTTCCTGCCATGTGGATAGCCTGTCTGGGCATTGCTGTAAATTATACATAATGCAACAATGAGTACTAAAACTAGCCCCAATAAGGCTGGCGACAAAGAATAAAGTATATGCTCTCCCTATGTGGTTTTCCCAAAATTAATTATGCTATTAAGTGCCAAGAAGAAAATTAGCTATGAGCTTTTAAATTTAAAATGATCCCCTTTTTAATTGTAAAACAGTGGCACTTAACTGCTATTGATCCAAGCGAGACACATTAGGGACCAGGGTCACCATAACTGTTAATATTCACTGCTTAGTGAAAGAGCATCAAAGGACATTTTAATGTCACAGACTTTCTTGGGGAGTTTTTAAAGGAAGCTTAAATCGGCCAGCCTATGAATGAAAAGGACATGAGGTAGACAAATGTAGAAACAAATGTGATGGCAATTTTCTGCTAATCAAATCGTAACTCAGGATTGATTTTTAGGCACAAGTTTATGTCATATAGATTTCCAAGGCACACCGACATTTACAAATCTGGAGTACTTACTTTTTGTGTTAGGACTCTATAAGATGGTTGTCAGGGGGGCAAGGTTTATTTACTGCTGAAGTTCTCGCTGGCTGCTGTCTGGACCATTCTTATTCCATGACTTGGAAGATAGGGCTAAACTGGGAACATCATCTTTCTGACGGGCTTACAAGTCTGGGTTTTTTTAGCTGATACTGCAGTGGAACAGCTTACTCTGAACATCTGTCTCAAGGTGACCACCCAAAAAGTGAAGCCTCATTTCACCATGCCTGACTAGCAGTGCCCATGACTTTGGCATGCTCTGCAGCATTATTCACTACAGTGGTGGCAACACAATCTGTTTCCAGATGCTAATGGAACACTTTCAATCATCATCATTTTTGCAAGTAGAAAGTTTTAAGTTGTAGAATTTTCTTTTTCTCAGTGGGTTTATGACCTTGAGAACTTTTGTTAGACTGAATTTAAGTGATACTAGCAGTGCTAACACAAATATTTATGGTAGGTATCTGGTTATACCCTAGCAAAATTTAGGTAATTCCAGAAATAAATGGATTTGGTAATCTTTTATTCCAAGTGCTCTAAGGCAGCACTTTGAGAAATTCCCTGTGGTCAGTTATTCATGATAGCCTGTTTACTTCCTAGTTCAAATTATTGATCCTTTTGGTTTCTTCATCCAGTTTTCATAAGAAAAGATTAAGAATAGAGGGGAGCCTTTGAAAAGGCAAATAGTATTTCATTTACCTTTTGAAGAGGCTGTACTGAGAAAATGTTATCCTTTCGAATGGGAAAGGTGATAACCATGCTCCATTTCTGATGCAGTTAACAGGCACTTGTCTCTTCAGACCGAAAACTCCTCAGACTCATGGGTGATACCACCACATGTCTGTTCAGCTCCTTGCACAACATAATGGCCTTCCTAACACAGGGTTAAATGTGTATCAATAACATAGTTTAAGGGAGAGAGAAAAATCATAGAAAGGAGCAATAATTTGCCTCTATTTAAAACTCACTGCTTTGGGGATTAAACTGGAGACTCCTGCCTAAGTGCAACAACTAACCCAGAGCTGAAAAAGATTTGATATGATTAGGAAGGTTTCTTCCATTTAAAATAAAATAAACCAAGGCTAATTGCCATGCACGAGGAATAGCTTCCTGCCATTCGGGGAGAAATCTTTTCTATAAGAAGTTTGAGTGGGGGAGGCTTTTATCCTTCACGATGGAATTTGATAACTAGGCTCCATACCTCTTTCACTTGTGGGTTATTAGGTCTCTTTCACTCTTGGGATCAGTATAGCGTATGGTTTGTGTAGGAACAGATAGTTCTTGTCTCTGTTGTGAAGCCTGTGTGGTTGTAGGAGCCCTCCTGGGACTCTTCTAATGATCAGTACAGAAAACTCAAGTCTATCCTGGAGCGGGAAAGTGCATCGTTTAATGAAAACGTTGTCCGTTATTAATAGAGTGATGGTAGAACTGAGGAAGAAGCAAGCCTGGGGGGCCTTTGGGTCTTCAGCTAAGTGTTTCTACTCTGCTTCTCTTTTTTACTTCCCAACCCCTGGAAAAGAGCAGTTACAGTAACCTGAAGGAAGAGATACAATCAAGAGACAGCCTAGAGCAAGAAAAGGTCTCTGTTGTTTTTCAGTGAGGTCATTTGTAGTTCACAAAGCAAGGTCAGACGGATGAGACTGCTGCAGGCTCTACATGCAGTCACTATCACTAAAAGTTACATTTTCAATTTTTTTTCTTACATGTCTTGCTGTATTTTGTTGGGGGCTGCATGGGTCTGTTATTACAGAGAATCTTACCAACTCTGTTCTCTGTAACAAGCAACTGTGTTTGCCTGACTTCCAGAGACTTTTTTTTGTTAATCATACACTGTGAAATCAAGTAGTAATGGCACACAAGAGAGTATACATGTAGAACATTAACCTGTAAACTAACTGAAAGACTGAGATTACAGCTGCTCATTCAGTGAGCTGGCTGAGTGATCATTGACATGTGTTAGTCTTCCTTTTCTTGTTTTTGCCTCTATTTAATTTTCTCTGTAATAAAGTGGAGGATTTCTATAAATCCATGAGCAGGAGAGCAGTTGCTTATATAGGCAATTGTATAAGAAGAAAGATTTAAATTATCCAGAAGACATGTCTGTCCCTGCACATATAGCCTGGTAGAGTCTGCCTTTGTGTGAAATCGAGGGAAGATTAGGAGCAAACAAGTATTTGTTTGCTGAGATACAGGGAATAAACACCAGTATGTGCACATACACATCCATTATATACACACATACTCAGCACATGTATATATTAGTTTTCTTAAGAAGAACTTCAGGCATTTCCTAAAGTACAGAGTTTGTTAGTCCTATGCCAGCTGTCAACATGTGATTGATTGAAAAACAGTTAGTAACAAACTGAGTCACTGCTGCCTGTACTTGCAGGTGATGAGTATGTTCTGAAATTGTTTTTTCTGGGTGGAGTCAATCGTACAAGGTGCTGGTGACTCAGGTGAGGAGGAACCAAACAAAACCTTATGAACACACTTAACTATAATTAGATGCTAACAGCTCTGAAAAACAGCACCCTGGAAGGCTCAGGCCACAGAATTTTTCAAATCATGTATTTAGTTTAGTTTTTGAGTGTTTGCTTAGGAGAGAAATGCAGGACATACATGCATGTGCTTCAAATGTTAAGTGTATAAATATTTTGGTGGACTAAATGAAAGTATTCAGCAGACTTGATCTTTCTAGGACCAGATTCTGATGTGTTCCATTGTGTGATTCTTCATCCTTTAAAAGAGGCTACTCAAGGAGTTAGGTACCACTCTGTATGAGAAAGGATGTTAGAAACTGGCCCATTATGTTGATAAATCATTTTTCACATATGTTTACCATTAAACTGTATCTAACACACTACAAATACTGAAAATACACTGGGCCACAAAATATATGAGGGTGATATTCATGTAATGCCAGATTGTGCACACATGTTAGTGAGCACTTAGCCACTGGGAAGTCTCCATGAACTACTCAGATGAGTAAGGGCTTGCAAGACAGAAGGGTTGCACAATTAAGCCCTCAATAATTTGATTTATAAGCAAGCCACCCTGAGAATGCTTCAAGGGGGTCTCCAACAATATCATATATTTTCTTCCTAGAATTATAATTAAAAACATTCTTTTAGGGTTCTTTTTAAAAAATGAAAAGACCCATGGAAGCCCAGCACAAAAAGTGATAAAGCTTAAGGGTCAGAGGAAGGCAAGGTGTGAAATAAAGAGAATGTAATTTGGGGTAAAACCACTTGGCAGGGAAGATGAATGGTGTCATTTACAATCCTGCTGGCTGTCTCTCGGGTGGGGTTGGAAATGTACAGGTGAAAGGCTTTGAGCTGCTAGGACCATAGCCATTCTAGAAAGTATCATAACATCCTCAGCAGTCAGGGTCAGGAATGTCCATGGGCTGGCCAAGGCTAAAGAATCTCCATGCAAGTTTTGGAGAGCTGGAGCAGCATCCTACTGAGCAGGAGTCACTGGTGAATTAACTTGTTCTCAGAAGCTGTAGCACTTCCTTCAAGAAGAAAGCTTTCTGAAGTTGTCAGCTCTCTGGAGCTGGCCTCATCCTATTGCTCAGTGTTTTGAATAATGCTTAAAATGTGATGGTATCTTGGTGTAAAATGCAGATAAATTATCATTGTTTAGCCAGGAGCTATTTGAACATGCACTCACAACTGTTTTAACAGAATATTAAAGGATAATTCTATTCATAGGATATATAAAAAAATAATTTAGAGCCTCTAATTTTATATACTTATTGCAGATGCAGTTTAATCTATCAATTCCACAGAATTAACCTCACAGTCATTTAACAGAAGTAGATAACAGATATTGCAGATGACTTGAAACACTTTTCACTCAGGTATTTTTTTTCTGTGGGCAGCCTGGGAACACACACAGCCCTTCATGCATGCACACACACAAGATGGAGATTAATAATTCATTCATAACCTGGTCTGGTAGGACAGGAAGCTGCAGGCACAGGTAGAGCATGCCCTTAGGATAAGTCTCATTAAAAACACTACAGATGTTTCAAATTGAATTACTATTTTTTTATAAATATCTGAAAGCAAATCTGTATGAAATCTGAGCATTTCAGGCCATTGTTTGCTACAGCTCAGCACAGAACTCTTGAGTTTGTGTAACAGCTACTCTTATGAAGAAATGAAGCACACAGGCTTTTGAATTCTCTGTTGGGGTTTGCACATTTCTGGGAGGGAGTATATGCATGGCTAGTGTTTGACATAGAATAATAGAACACATGGCCCCTGACTGACTGCAGAGCTGTAATCCAGGTGTTGTGCTAACTGTTTTAATTGTGCAGTGTGGTTCATACGCCTGGGGCTCAAATTGGGAAGGGAATTAGGAAGAAAACAGTGATCTTCTTGTTGAAAAATGTAATTAGTTTCATAAATATAGTAGTGGACAAAAGGCAGAGGCTTGAAGGGAAGAGGTCCCTTTGTTAAATATTTACCAATGTAGCCTTGCAGGTGCTCACATATGCTGAGTATTTATTGTCACTGCTAAAAGATAACCATTCCAATCCATACTTGCAAAAATTCCCTTCTTTACAAGGAGAAACACACATTTCCTTTCTCATGTTCTTAGCCAGTAAAAATGTTTCTACTTTTTTTTTTCCCAAAGGAATACACACATAAGTAATGTGAGTTGTAAGTGGAGTGTCCAGCTCCTATGGAAAAAGTAACCTGTGAGCCTTCTCAGTGACAGAAACAGAAGAGGCAAAGTCACTGCAAATGTGCAAAGTTTCTTTCCAGTTTCAGGATTGTTTCATACCTAGAACCCTATTTCTCACTAAGGTTTGGGATATTTTTGTCATTTTCAGTGTCTCAAAGAACTGAACTTAGTTTTCAGAGACTGTTCAATAGGCTGAAATATTTACCTATCTGGGGAATTCTTCTGCTGGTTAAAGTATTTGTTCCCTGAGTTTTGTCAAGCTTCTTTCAGAAATATTCTATGTACCTTACTCCTAACTTCACCAAGCCGGCCACAGTGAATTTGTCTCTGGTGGTTCCCTCAGCATCCTCCTCTCTCCTCCTCGTCTGACTGCTGGCATTTCACTTTTTGCAATTTTCACAAGCTTCAGGATGATAGCAATCAGATTCTGGTTTGCTCTGTTCCTGCACTGACCCCTGTTCATTTCATCCAAATTCCTTTGTCAAAGAGGAAGTATTTTTCAGCAAAACTTCCTCACAAAAGATTAATGATTCAGGTTGATACTAACATGTATTTAAGTTGTCTTGTGAACTTGTTTGAACTGCAAAACATCCTCCACAAAAAGTTAAATATCTGAATCCTAGCAATTCAAAATGCATTGTTAGTTTACCTCTAAGAGGTTTTGTTCTCTTGTTTGTTTTTCCCTCGTGCTGATCCACCAAATTACAGAAATCTCATTTTCTTCAAGTGCTTAGCCAGGACAGCTAAACATTTCAAACTGTAAGGCCTGACAATCAGTGAATCATTTCCTCACTTGGTTTAGGGTGTAGCCCAGGGAAGTGCTGTAGCAGGAGATTTGATAGGGAGTGAGTGAAGTTGCTACCACTCCAGGTGTTTCAGTAGTGGATCGACTAGTGCATAGTGATGCTAATCCATCAGACTATGAATAATCAATGCATATGAGAAAATATTTATCTGGAGAAGCTTGTGAAGTAGTCCTGAAAAAAATGGAAGCAAATGTTTATGGAAAAACACCCCCAGTTTTATACTGCTGAAAAATATTATTGCAGAGTATTTGTAGTGCCCATCTGCAGAAATAAAACTGCATAAAATAAAGGAAATACTTGGTGAGCAAAGGGCCAGCAGCATTTGGATGAAAAATTGCATCCTGTGGCACTTCTTACAGTATTCTTGGTAAGGAAGAGTGGCTTAGCCTACCAGCCAAGCAAATAAAGTGAATTCATAACGAAAGAAAAGAACACATTGCACATGCCTTGATAGAAGACACAGCTTACATCTGCCTTAAGGATCCAGAAGCTGTGGAATGTCTGAAAGAGAGGGATATGTTTTGGCAGCATTACCTGATCCATGTGTCGAGGGAAGCATTAACACCATACTTCCATCCATCACAGACACAGATTGATGGAAGCAACATTCTCATAAACAAAACGCAAGGGGCCACCTCGCTCTCCCCTTACTGCTGCTAACCAGGCACATCCCACAAAGCTGGATGGCTTCAGCAGTGTCAGAAGCCAGGTGAGACAGAACCAGTGCATTGACACTACAAGCAGCAAGAATTATCACCTTGATTTTACTATTTGTTTCAGGGGGTGTGCTTTATTATCACAGACGTGCTATGCCAAGGGAACTACAGTGTATTACTAGAGAGAATATTTCAGAAGACACTTTTAAAGAAATCATGTTTACCTCTTGTATGCTTTCCATAATTTCTTTTGCTCTGTTAATTACCAGAGCAGTTGCTGCCTCGTAGCTTGTCTTCCTTTACATGAGTCTGCAGAGAAGCCATAATGTGGTGTAATGCAATGCAGACTTCTGCACTTACATGGCATCTTTCATCCCAACAATCATAAAACAGTATACTGATAAGAATTAATTTCCAAACGGGGAAGGACATTTTGTGTTTACTTATTTCATAGAAGCACCCAATTTTTCAGTATAAGGAATTGTACTCACTAAAAAAAGCAGATTTCAAAGAACAGTCAGTCTTGGAGAGAGGTAGCAAGATGTGAGCAGAGGGGAGAGATTGCTAACACCAGACAGAACCTTGCAACTATCAATGTTTTCTGAGCATCCAGGCAGAATCTCTCCTTCCACTGCAAGACATTTAAGTGGTATTAAACTCTTCATCCCACATGGACCAAGTGAGGTATGCAGCATTAAGATCATTGTGAAGCACCAGTGGAGCCAGATGTAGCCTGCTCTGCAAGGTGTGTGGGTACAGTGCAATTCACTGACTGTAATCTCCCCCACCTTGATTGTGAGATTTCCCCCCTGCAAAATTAAGCTGCCTCAGATCTCTGGATCTGAAAGCTAAAGAGTTGGGGGTTTGGGGGTAGGAACATAGTTGCTTTAAAGCAAGCAGCAGCGCTATTTGTCTGAGGGGAAGAGATTTATCCCCAAAGTGTTTGGAATGGACACATAGGACCACATGCAAGGGATCCCACTTTGTGTTACTGAAGCAGTGCAGAGAACAGCTAAAGCAGAAACAGGAGAGCAGCAGTGCCAAGAGCTTGCTTGCAGCATAGAGCCAGTTTGTGAATGTCACAGGATTTTTTGGTTCCCTCAGGGTAAATACAGTAACAGCAGAGTGATACACACAATTGTTGTGCTCACACTATTAACACCACCAGAGCATTATGCTGTTGATGACGTGTCTTAGCAAGTAGTCTGGTAGGAGTGGGTCTGTCAAGCAAAACAGTGAGGACTTGGCATCCACGCTATTCTTGTTTTGAGGGGCTGCTTTGGACTTGGCTCTTTGTAGTCTCATTAGCAGCTGGAGTGCAGTAGGTGCACTCATGGCACATATCTTCTGCTTTAGATTCATCCAAAAGGAATGGATGAATCTAAAGCAGCCCAAACCATTCCACAATTGAAGCCAAAGCACAGTAAGGAGGATTAATCAGAAGCACACTCCTGAAACCAACTAAAATGCTAATGTGTGTGCACTTGGCATGATTCAAAGGTCTTTTAGCATTGCGTCCGAAGCAGCATGGAGTGTGCAGTTAGCAGGATGCCTGTTCCCTCAGTAACTCTAAAATTGGCTGGTTAATTTCAACCATTCAACATGTGATATTGGGCAGAGATCTCCAGTGCTGTATTCCTGCAAGTTTGGGAAACACAAATGGATGCATAGGAAAACAACTCCAAAATTCAGACTTTTCTGAAGATGAAGGCTATGTTGTAAGTTCAGCTGTTAAGAAGAGGCTGCAGGGAATCCAGAGGGATAGAATAAATACCCCAGCAGCAGGAAAAGCTCAGGTTAGGGTTCTCACCTTATAAGACACAAAGTAATCCAAACATGAGGCACAATAGCACAGGCTTAATAGGATCCATCCCTCCTAAAACTGCTTGCTTACAGAATAGTTTGTTGCTGTGGTTATGAGGTTTAAGTTTTCCCTGTCCTACTTGCACGCTGGACTTTACAATGCCAAGAAGAGCTATGTTGTCACCTGCTGTACTGCAGGTGACAAAGTTCAGACACATGTCTGCTTGCCCTACTCTTAAGCCTGCAGAGCAGGAGGGTGCACCTCAAGTACCTACATAGAAGGGTAGGTCCGGTTTTCACCCACAGCCTTAGCTTCACTGCTGCATCCACGACAATGTAAAAATACCCCCGGTTCTTAGCTTCCACACTGCTATTTATAATCTTTGTGTGATGCCAGACATGTGCATATATCAGTATGACACTTTGGGAAAGCAATGCTGCTATTTTAGCAGCCCTCTAATGAACAGCGTGGGCGAAGCCACCTAGACAAGCTGATTGAGAAAAGTGTTGGTGAGGGAGGGCTCTGGTGGTCTGCTTTGCTTTTTTTTTCAATACTTTGTTACCATTAAGAATAATCTTAAAGGGCCCCTTTCTTGCCTGCCAGTCCTCCCTCCTCCTCCCCCTCAGCACCCCACCCCCAGATGTCTTGATTAGTGGCTGTGTGTATGCTGGTCAGATTCTGGGATTAATGATGGCTAATTTGTCTGAGGTTGGTACAGCCTAGCCAGCAGGCTCTCTACCACCAGCTTTTGCTGCCATATGGGTAGAAGCAGCTGTTTCAATTACTTTCTATGCCCAGATGTGTCAGACGAGACACCAGTGCTCTGCGGGGTACGTTCAGCCGCTCGGCAGCTAATTACTTCAATCGCGTGTCGAAGCATGGTGCTGTATACTGTACAAGGAGCTTTGAGAACAGCCGAGTGCCAGCTGTCATTACAGCTCACATTGATGGGAGCCTGATAGTCTGTGACTAGATTTGAACGGCAACTTTCTGCGAGTCTTAATACAGACAGTGGATGTGTCTAATGATGAGACTCTTAGCTGCTTCTGCGTGTGTCTGTGCGTGGATGTATGTAGTTTTGGAGCAGATAAATGTGTATTGAATAATGAAAAGTATAGAATATATGCTTTGTATACGTATATATGTAAAATCATAGAATCATAGAATGGTTTGGGTTGGAAGGGAGCTCCAGCTCATCTAGTCCAACCCCCCTGCAGTGGGCAGGGACATCCCCAACTAGATCAGCTTGCCTCCCCTGGAATGCCTCCAGGGATGGGAACTCAACCACCTCCCTGGGCAACCTGGTCCAGTGTTCCACCACCCTGGTGGGGAGGAACTTCGCAGAGTAGTTCTGTTAACTTCAGCAGAGCTTCAGACACACCAACTTACTGTTGCCCTAGGCTGAACGCATGAAACTAGTTTTGTACTGTTTGGGTGTTTTTTTTCCTTATTGCTGGCACTAGTATAAATTTAGAGTCGTTATATTTTAGTTACAGCAGTACCACTGATGTAAGGTGAATGTGAAAAGAGGATCAGGTCCATTAAATGTCTGTCAATCAGTGTGACAATCTCATTGTAGATTTTAGTTGTCAGGCTCAACAGCTTTGCCTCAGTCCTCTAGTTTTGCTTTCAGGATCCTTCTGGTGTCAATCCCTGTTTGATCTGGTGTTCATTGTCCCAGGTGGCAGAACCACATGTGGCTTTGGGCTCGATTCTTTCCTGATGGGGACTACTTTGACTTGACAATGCAATGGGACTATCCAACGTACAAGGAAAAAAATAGTTACACCAGCCCTTGTATGCTGATAAACCAGTAGACCTGTGTTACTAGAATTTCTTTGTGGCCCCTGCAGTTTCCAACAACTTTTTTCTTAACGTTGAAGTTTAAGTCATTTCTGAAGAATATCTTTAATAGAGGACTGTAAGGGGTCACTTCTGAAATACCTTCTCCTTCAGCAAGGAAGGTAGCTTATGAAGTTCCTTCTTTCTTCTGCCACCAGCTGTTCTTCCCATCATTATATAGTGTTCTTCCTCTTGGGTGTAGCAGCAAAACCATGGTGCTAGGTCTTAGCTGGATCAGAGAACTTACTTGCTTTAAAAGAGTTTCTTTAACTTTGTTCAGGGAACAGATACTGATTTAAAATATAATAATACTTGAGCAACAGAAGCAAGTGTCCAGGGATATGGATTGGAAATAACCAAATGATGAAGACTAGTATCGTAGCCAAAAGATGTGTTTTAATGTTACAGTTTGGCTTGTCATTCCTAGTGTTTGTTTAACTGGTGCTGTGTTCATCTGGGGAGATAAACTAGCACAGTCAAAACAGTGGCTAGGACTTTTTGCCATGTTAACATCCCAGATGTGCTTTCCAGGATCTGGCAAGCATGAGCAGTGGCCCAGTGACAGTGACACAAGTTCAGCAGAGAAATCAGATGGCATCCTAGAATTGTTTGCAGGATGAATTAAGCCAATACATGGTATTAGATGCATAGAGGCTTAAGAAAAGCAAACAGAAGTCCTTTCCATTGCACTACCAACATTTCCACTTTGTTTAACACAGTCCCTTTCCCCCCCTCAACACACTTAAGCCCAACCCTGCATATATCTATTGGATTAAATTCATTTTTTTCATTTATTGTAGTACAGTTCCTTGAGTACACTATCTCTGAGCATAAATTAAAGTCAAGCCTGTGCTGTCTGCTAGGTGAGAGCCTTATAAAAAGGTTAATGATGCAGTGACTAATACCAAAAAAAAGTGTTGTGGTTAGCTGGGAAGTGATCAATGAGTTCAACTGATATTCCAATTAAGAGAGCTGGTAGAGAGGCATGGAGGAAGAATGGGGTGGGAGAAAGAGTGGGGAAAGAATTTGTTATAAATACACTTCTTACACAAATTACTACAAGTAAGTCTGAAAACAAGTGCAGAGCAAAGCATTTAATGCAATGCCATTGGCCAATACTCTGTAATTTGGGGTAGTTACTAACATTATCATCATCATAAGACACGTATTTAGGAAAAATAAACATTTGTTTTGTGTTAATTCTATGGTAATCAGGGTGATTGTACTGTACTTAGCTACTGTTTGTTACCATGGTTATTTCTAGTGGTTCTTGGTTATTAATGTCCTGGAAGATTCAACAGTCTTCAGCACTATTTCAGCTTGCTTGTCCTCCAATAGGCACAAGTATCTGGGGGGTTGGGGTTTTTTATTCTGATGCTCTACCACAGGGTTTTATAAACAAAAATAGATTTGCTTCTTGTCAGACAAGCACTAGACATTGGCTTTTTGCTTCGTATCAGTCTAGCAGTGCAAAGGGCCTGGAGTTGAGTGTCATCTATCCTCACTAGTAAGCTTTATTTATCTTGCCAGATGGGTGCAGAGAAGCCTTCATGTAAAGAGTCAGTCTTGCCCATGTGTTTTCTGTGGTCTGTAATCTCATAAAGATGGACAGTGTTGCAACATTCTTGCAAGTGAAGTAACGAGTGTCACAGAGAACAACATACAGACACATTTTTGTTAATGCATTCTAGAAGCTATTTTTAGTCTTTCAAATGAATTTTTTAAAACCACAGTAGCTTATTGGCACGTCCCTACTTCCATTTAACATGATGGACATATTTGGGAATTAAGACTCAGATTTTGCAAGTTGCTGCTGCTAATCTGTGATAACCATGGATGTGTGTGCTCTTCACAGGAGTGACCAGGGCTGACTGAGCACATGACTATGACTGCTTGTTGCTTAACAGGTTGTAACCTTCTCCTGAGTCCGAGTTTTGCCTTCTAATCCTATTTTTCTGCTCACTTTCTTAACTTCCTTCTTTACTCCATAGTTAATATATTGAGAAAAATGTAAAGAGCAATTAAGCATCACTTTAACAGGCTCTGTAAGCAGTAGCTTGTGAACAAATAGCTTATTTGAACTGCTTATCTTGGCTCTGGGTGCAGGTCCAGATGAGAAAGGTACAATTCCATGTTAAACTGGATGGATCCAAAATATCTTTTTTTCTTGTGGGTTTTTTTTTTTTGTTGTTGTTGTTGTTTTTTTTACTTATCTGACCATAGCACAGTAAAGTTTACAGTTAAAGTTCTTTTGGGGTTCTTTTTTCAGTGTGACACATTGGTATATCCTGGGAATGCAGTATGCTGTATGAAAGACTGGTAGGGCACCAGACACTTCCAGACAGGAAGGAAAACTTTGTGGCAAAACAACTTTGTACATTTATTCCTGATTGAATGCATGTGATGTCCTTGGAACCAGCATGGTTATTTGTCAGATACATGCACCTCTTCACTGATTTTGCTCTGTAAGGTTGTATAGTGTAAAAATTAGATTAAATCACGTTCAGTAGGATTATTAATTGTATCTATGCATATTTGATAGGCTGAAACCTGAACTGGATCCAGTTTGTATTTGAATTGGGAGATGGTTTAATCCAAGGTTATCATTCTGTTTCCAATGGCAGAGCAGAAGGTGATGATAATAGGGAGAGGAGGAGGATGGTCAAACATACCTGCATCTTCTCCTGCTGTGTTAACTACACAAACAGTTAAAAGGAGAGTAATTTTTTTCGACTATGGAGGTCTGACACCAACATCTGTATTCATGCCCATCTGATGTTTTAATGTGCTTTTCTGAGTATTAAATTGTAGCCAAGACTATAGAGATTGTCACCAGAACTAGGCATTTATGAAGGTCCCAATTCTCCCATCATCAGTTGACTGTCAATCTGTTGAAAGTGGTAAGTTACAATAGTGGAACTAAAATCCAGTGTAAGTCAGAAGGGAGTCAAGCTTGTTGTTGGAAAGGCAGAATCTTCTGCTATGGGAAAGAGCTATCAAACTCTGTTCACAGATGGAGCCTCAGCACTGTGTGCAGGAGAGCTTTCCAATTGTGTGGACATTGTCTTAACTGAGTCAGGGCTCAACAAATGAACTGTCATTTCCTGAAAGAAATGGAAGGCAGAAGTACAAATGAATTGCATAAATGTGACAGCCTTGAAGCCTAATAAGCAGACAAAAGAGTGGAAAGCTTCCCAGAAATATTCCCTGGGGAGAAGTCAAGAATTATCTAATGTGGATAAATAGGTTAAAAGGATATCCACATCTTGGGTTTTGATAAATTTAGGATTGACAGGTTGAATGAGGAAGAGGTAGCCCTAAGCAGAAGCTTGTATTTAGGGCGAGATGTCAACTGAGGGAAAAACAGGCTCAAAGCTGAGACATATGATTTAATCAACGAATCTGACAGACCAGCTGAACACTTCATAGATAAGACACTGGAAATAAAAGAGGTAATGCCAGTAAATACATTTGATTCTTATACTTACACCACAAAGAAAAGTTTAACATTGGAAAATGGAAGTTGAGACCACATTCAAAAATATTTCCTATCTTCCTTATGGAGTGGGGTGGAGGGTCAAAGTTGTTGGTATTGAGGGAAAAATTATGCCCAGGAAGAGCTTCACAGAGTTATTGAAAAACCTAAATGAAGAGATGGGTCTTTTCTCTGTGGACTTTGTAGCACAGATGAGATTGCATGAGTTTGGATATGGATTACTAATGCAAGTTGAGCTATAAAATGAAGCAGGTAATGTCAAACCATGACAGAAACCAGATAGACCCAGTTGGATTTGGGCATAAATTGTTTTGTGTTCATTGGAGTCTCATAGCTAGATTTATGGAGGCTAAATGGCATGGGAAAGCTTGCACTATGAGTCAATAGTTAATTCAGGATTGGAATATTTCACAGCTTTATTCCGTGTTCCTGTCGTATACAACATAAACACTTCTATTCTACTGAAAGAAATGGCTTTTGATACAAGCCTTTATGAATATATGCATCAATATTGGGGATTAAGGAGTTAAATGTAAAGATTTCTTTTGGTTTATAGCTGTATATAAACTATGGGGAATAAATTACTATCCCGTGCAACATTAAATGGTGAATTAATGACCTTTCGAGTCCAGTATGTAATGTAATATGATTTTGGACAAACAGGTCGCTTACTTTGTTCAGAGGAGAATTGCCAGGTCCTCAGAACCTGACTGTATAACACATAAAAGTTGAAGAACACCACAGGTAAAAATGCAGCCCGTGGAATCCTTGTAAAAGAGCAGAAAGAATAGGTTAGATGAGCAGATTGCTGCAGCCTTTCTGAACAGAGAGAAAGGGGAATGTGAGCATTAAGTTACATATAAAAATAACATTAGTTTTTTCTTCTACATTTTTATGATTGAAGAGGGAGGTTCAGTGGTATCTAAGAACTTCCAGAGCTGGCAGATAACTCAGAGAGCTCTTTGAATACACTGTTACTCCATGAACAAGACAGGAACCATCGAGATAATTGTCTGATACAAATCTTTTGTTAGAGTAATAGATTTTGTACTGCCACAATTCCTGAATTATAGCCATACGGACTAGTGAACGATGAAACATGGAAATGGTAATTCATCATTAGCTCTGTGCATAAGAAACTCAATTATTCTTTTCAGTGCTGCTCTTGTATCTGAGGCATGATCCATTACGTTATGCTGTAATTTATAGACATCGTGGATTTGGCCAAAAAGTTGTATTTTCTTCCAACACACATAGTTTTAATATTTGGGCTTCTCTTCCCTCATTCATTCAGTTTTGTTTAATTGTAATTTATTTCCTCAGGAAAAATTAGGAGTAGTGGCTTTGTTCCAGAAAAATGGGGTGCAGCTTAATATAGCAATTTTGGATTTGTCTAGAAGTTCTGATGCCAATAGCCTGTGTAATTTTGAGGAAATCACTCAATCTTGTATACTGTAAGAGAGGACAACGATTTAGAACTGTGCCCCAGGGATGCCACTTAATATTTAGAGGTGTATCTAAGGATAAGCATGGAGCTTTTTATCTTCTTCAGTTAATAATCAGCTTTATCAAACTTAAGAAGGCTTGAAAAAAAGGAAGATAGAAGTCTACTTGTGAACTAAGTCCCCCTCTCTGGATAAAAAAATTGGCATTTTCTATTTTAAAATGAAAACATCAAAATTTCTAACTTTGAAAAATCTTCATTTGGCTCTCACTCTTCCATGGCAATAATTTATTTACCTTTAAATGGAATGTGGCCTTTCATTCTGTTCAAATGTAATTCTGTTAAGACACTGCTGCTGAGACAATTCAGATAAAGATTAGGTGTAGCTGCTATTTTAGGTACCCCAAATTCTGCTCTCAGAAGAGGAAAGGCCTGAGAAAGGTGTTCAGCTTAGTAGCACACTGATAGAAAAGTGCTTGTGTGATTTGACTGTGTATTGCCATTGCTGCTGGCACATTCCGTGCAAGATACAGCACACACCATAGTGATCAAATAGATGGCAAAGATCTTGCATATTTCAACCCAAGTGATAAGAGCAGATGAAATTAAAATCAGAAACAGATTCTGTATTGCAGTTGAAATGGCAAAGGAGGGCCAGGGTTAGTATTAATGCTCAAGAAACAAGCCTTTTAAATTGACTTTTCTAGAAGGATTTCTGCTATCAGAAGTTTCCCCCAGCTTCATGTCCCTTTCCAATGTTGGGTTGTTTTTTTTTTCCTCTCACTACATCTGCAAAACATAGAAGTGCTGTATTGTTTTATCTCCCAGGGAAGATATCCTTTCTTCTAGATGTAACCCTACCTCTGAATGACTTCAGAGTTCAGATTCCTGGAGGTGTAGTGGATATATGGCAATCCAGGCCGTAATTTACAATAAACCATTTTCTGACACCGCTTCCATGACTTAATGCTGGAAGTATGTTGTTGGAGAGGCTGCCCTACACTGCCATGGTGAGGGAGGCTCACTGTCTCATGGTGAATATTGTATTATTTATCCTGTTGTGGTTTCTTCATGTGCTGCCACAGACCTTTTCTCAATTTGTGTATCTGCCTGGACACATTTTCTGAGATCCTTCCTAGAATAGGCAGATGTTCCTAATGGACAAAAACTGTGGTGTTTGCAGCACCCACTGGCTAATTTTGATATCCTTACATACTGAAAAAGCTTTCCATCTCTCAAGAACAGGGTACAAACCCTGAGCACAAAGCATTATGGAAAGTGAGCAGAACTAGAGAACAGAAAAAAAATCTTCATATTTTTTCTATTTAAAAAAATGATAGGTCAGGATTTTTTCTGTATCTGTCAGAGTTTGGTTTTTTTACTATATTTTATATTGGAGCAGTTGCTTATTTTCACACAAAAAATCAGTTGTCTCATGATGAAATTGATTAGTAAACCATATTGCAGTAGACTGCAAAATTAGCAAACACTTTCAAAGAGAAGTGAAGTTGTGCTAAGTGACAAGATTTGGAATGCATGACCCTGCATATCTTCTCCTTGAAGAGCATGGCTGGGACACTTATGTTTAGTATTTTTGCTCTCTCTTCTGTAATATTTGGACAGGTTACATAACTAGCCTGTGATTCTTCTGCTGCATTTATTAAGGATTTAATGGTACAGGAGGAAGTGGTTTACTTCACTGGTACGTGTGAAATCCCACCTGTTCTAAGATTTAATCCAGGGGTGGCTTGAAAGTCTTCAGAAGGCTGGAAGTGCTGTCCATTGCTTTGAAATACTGCAATATAGTAATCTCTAAATTGTCTGCTTATACCATCAATTAACCAAAAAATGCCAGTAAGAATTATCCTCCCCCACTTACTAACAGGCATCTTTTGCTTGAAAATTGGAGTTGCCAGAACAATGTCAAAGAAGGACCTTGTAAAGATGAAACTTTCTCATTTTCTCTGAACACTAATATGCATCTACTCTGCAGTAGATATTTTTGTGGGGGAGAATATACTTTAAAAAATGTGTGTTATACATGGCATTTTAATACAATTGCTTTAAAAGTGTGTAACATGAACAGGCCTCTCTCAGGAGATATTTTGGCAAAATGAAAACCCCCTGTTCTAGCATTACAAAATCCCTACAGATAAATTTGAAATATATGTCCCTTTCCATGTTTTGACAGACTACAACTAAATTACCATGAGTGAAAGAAATCTTAGGGGTGGAAACTGGAGAGAAGGGGACAGCTTTCACTTCAGGGACATATTCTTTGCAAGACTGTGCCTGCCAATGCTCAGCTTCATTTCAGTGTTCATCACTGCTAATCCTTAGTATAAATGAATATCTGCACTTTTAAACAATCAAAGGTTAAAGACGACTCAGCCATTCCTGTGATCTCATTATACTGTGCTGATTGCAGTACAGCAGAGTTATTTATAACCTTAGTTCATAAAGTTGGATTTCCAGTGAGTGAGTTCCTTTTCAAAGGTTAAATATTTATGTCCTTATTTTCTGTCTGAAACAGTCTATAGTTATGAGCATGCACTAACTAATGAACCATCACAGCCATCTTTAAGAAGATAAATAAAAGTTTAGAGTTGGTGTACTGACTCCTGAAGCTACTCCTTACTTTAACTGATTCTCACTGCTCCTGTGTGGATTTTCAAAGTGGATCAGTGTCATGGCAGAGACTTTAAACCATTACATGTGTATAGTCAGGCTAAGCCTCAATTGAGTGTGCAAAACAGTAGTAGTAATAATGATGATACCCTTTATCTGCTTTCCTTCTACTGAGCTCAAAGAGCCAATACAGTTACCCCCTCAGGACAGTAACATAATGAATCCTTTCAGCCCTTTTTAGTTCATAGCCTAGGGACAGGTGGTTTGCACTCCCAGAAAGAGTAGGTGGGAGATCCTGTGCCATCATTCTTTTATGCACCAGTTAACACCAGTTTTGATCCAGCAGTCTTTGCTTCATTGATTTCTGGACTTGCAGTTCTCTCATTTCTGGACACAGTTCTCTGAGGTTACTGAGAGTGCTTTCTGTTTAAAATAAATCAGCATAACGAGTTAAGTTGCACATTCATTATCTTGACCAATATAAGAAAACTAGAGGTCTTTGTGTAGGAATACCACCCTGTCACATATTGTCCTGGGAGAGGATACGGGGGAAGAAACTGAAGGAATTTTTCTAATGCTATGTTGATTTCTGATTCAAAAATATATGAAGTGATACTTACAAAACTTAATGTGAGAAAATGTGTAATAAAGTAGAAAAGCATTAGTATTCAAAAGACATTCAAGGCATCCTGCAGTTACATCACAGACATATTTATGCTACAGTTTACTCTCTTCCTTTTTTTTTTTGTCTTGTAGTGGGTTTTTTTCTTTAAGCAGTAAGTAGCATGGTTAAGATCTCTGTTACATTTATGCTTGAAAGGTAAGTCTTAGTATTTGCTACATGTCAAATGTGGAAAGTCTCTTTCTGAAAACAGTTGAAATCCCCCAACAAACACTCCCTTAAACCAATTCAGCTGGTTTCCAAGATCACTGATGCTTTCTTCAGGTTAGTCTTCAAGAGGAGAGGTTTTTCCAGTATCTGTCACTTGTGAATTTTTCCAGCCATTCTGTGATCCCAGCATCCTAAATTCAAGGAGGAAACACATGGTGAAGCTTTCAAAGTTACTAAGATTTTTCACTTTTATCTTGTCCTCTTGTGCCTCTGTAGCTACCCTCGTGTAAATCTGTGCAAAGTAAAGACTTGTTTCAGCTAGGACAACGCACTTATATATCTCCTGTGTGGGTAGACAAGTCTCAGTTATGAATGTAAAAACAGCTTGCTCTGAAACAACTCTTGCTATCAGAAATCCCTAATTTGGAGAGCATTTGGGTCTGGAGGTGTTATGTTGGTGTATGCTGATGCAGTATCCAGCTGTCTGCTTCAATGGCAATTGCCACAACCTCAGGCATTAGTGGAAGTGAGAACACAAGTGACCATCTTCCCAGTATTTCTTTCAAGCTGCCTTCTCCTCCTCCAGAGGCCTTGTAGGTCTTGACCATTTCGAGCAGATCACATTCAGTCTTTCAGGAATAGTGTAGTCTACAGAAATGTGAAATAAATGCAATTTTTCTGCACCTTTTTTCCTAGTGCTTCTTATTACAAGACTAAGGCGTAGAGTAAAAGATAAATATTGTAACTTTGATTTGTCACTAGAAAAGTAGAGATGAGATGAAAGATGCTGCCAAAACGTCATCTCTGCATAAGAAGAGGAAATTTGTTAAACTATCTATGCAGGTGATGCTAGAAGGATGGTATGTCCCAAACTCTAGAGGAGAGAGGAAAACCAAATATTTCTCATTATCAATCCTGGAAACAATATTCATCTCTAAGTCTGCTGCTACAGTCTTTGGGTAACAAATTTTCAGTCATCTAAGCTTTGAATCCCCTTCTCCTCCTGCTATGGAATTATAGATTGGTGAGCCAGGAGACATGATTTCAATTATCTGCCCAGCATAAGGTGGTAATTTCATTGAATTGTGAAACTCACTATACCAAGGCCATAACATCTTGAGAGGAAGACATCCAATCTCAATGTCAAGTGTATGGGAGCTTTTGTGTGGGCAGGGGATAAGACCAGAATCAGTCATACTGTTGACATGGGACTGACCCATGTCTTTCCATCTCCTCCTTCAGAAAAATAGTAATCCATATTGAATTATTTTTAAGGGACTGTGTTACTACTATTTTTCCTTGAGTCTGAAAATTATGGATGAATAATGATCTCCTAGTTACCCTTCATAATTGTGATACAGCCGAAGAAGTTAATAAGCCACCTCTGTAGTCCCCCTCCCTTCTCTGTACAGACATTTTTTTACCACATGGGTGAGCACAAAGAAATAATCAGATAGGAGATTTTTCTTCTAAATTAGGCCTCTTGTTTGTAAACTGAAAGAGTGCTAATGCAGTTCAAACTCAGCTGTGTACCACATACGCACACTCGGCTCAGGAGTACTATAAAGAGTGGGAGAATAGGAGGTTTTGTTCTATTCTTCAGTCTCTTTCTATATGAGAGGGCCATTCATTCAATCCCTATGCTTCTCTCTCTCTCTCTTTCTCTCCATAATGCCAGCATTAGCTGCAAGCTGCTAGCTGTAAAAGTGCTTTGATGTTGACCTCTCACTGCCATTGACAGACCCTCATTGGTGGGTGAGTAGCAGAGCAATAAGGGCATGTGTGGGAGAAAAGAGGATGAAAGCCTGGACAGCTAGGAAGGGATAATATGAACAGATTCCTGCCTGTTCACTTAGTTTCTTTTTTTTTTTAACTGGGTCTTCTGATTACAGAGGTTATGAACCAGTAAAACTTCAGAAATGACCACTGAAAGCCTGCTGTACATGAAGAATCAGATAATTGTTCCAGATCTTGCCTTGTAAAATTAAATCAAGCCATGAACTAGGCAAGAACACATAAGAGAGTTGAAAACATTTTCCTGTATAAGACAATGAAATAGTGGGGTTTTGTCTGATACATACACTAATATTACAAGGGCAAGTAGCATGTAAATCGCATGGGGGTAGGGGACACAGGGGAGAGTTGCCTACTAATGAAGGTGATTATTTTGTTTCTCATCTTGTGCCAAATCTAAAGCATTAAGTCTTGGACTTTGAGAGGATCAAAACAGAACGGTGCACTAAGAGGTCAAAAGAACTTACAGAGGTTTCTGCCCCAGGGAGCACGTGTGTGTGTGTGTACACACGGATGTACGCACACATAAAAAGCTACCTATTGCTCCCTGGTGTTCTTGCATATTTGTATAAGTGCTCCTCTATCCAGATGACAGTGGACCCCCTATTCCAAAAGCAGCTTTGCACCCTCCAGAGAGCTGGGAGATTGAGGGTAGGCTCAGGACCATGGGCTGCCTGGGCCCCCAGCCAGCCGTTTTGTGGAAGCATAGTCAGCGAAGCTGGGAAACGCAGGAAAGCATTATTGCTGCTGGTGCCCTATTGAGGCAGGATGTCTCCAGCCACTTCACCTCTGCACTCTCCCTTCACCTCTGTGAAAGCTCTGCTTGTCATACTAATAATTAAACCCTAAGGCTCTAACTTGAAATGGCCAAAAGGCTCTGCAAGGCCAACAGAGGGAACAGGAGGGAGGGAAAGTTCACACAAATTTGTATTGGAAACCTTGTTTTTAGTTGTGACCTGAAGGACCAACTTGTGCAGTAAAGCTATGTGCCTGGTAGTTCCCGTTTCCTGTGCCCTGCAGAATAGAATCTGGTCATCATCTTGTTTGGAACATGAAATCAGTACTACCTTCACTTCAGGCCCTGTAGCAACTCCCTGTTAGCAGCCTTAGGCCATCAGAGCTCCTTAGCTATTTTAGGTGAGCTGGAGATCACTGGCTCAGATTTGACCTGTGCCACTTGCCATGCACATGCTGTTCTGTGGTGGGTAACTGCTGGCTGAAACAAAAGGAATTAGGGGAATGGGTGAGACAGGTGCCCATGTAACAGCCTGCCATGCAGTAGCACTCATTAGCAAGCACATCAGCGAGCTCAGCATTTCAGTAATACTGCTACAAGCACTTGAATAAAAAAGAAGCCATCACTGTTATGTTCTGGTTTGGATTTCTTTTTTAAAAATGATAAGGAATTCAGCACACAGTTTTGGTGCAGAAACTCGTCACACATTACTCTACTAGAGAAAAAAATAAGCCTTTCACTGATTAAAAATATTCACATTTTAGAGGGGACAAGCTTCTTCACTTTTTACCTTGCTGTCTGCATTTGCTATCAGAGAACTAATTCTCCAGTCAATTTCACAGATGGTTTCTAGTCGTTATTATACAGTCCTATTTATTTGATGATAATTTTATAGGAGTTCTCCAGAGGGATTTGGAACTATATGTTCAGCTTGTAGTGTTTTTAAAAGGTGTGTGAATACTGCACCCAGTCAAAACTTCCTTGCCTAAACTTTTTAAATAGGAAATGCATTTTCAGTTCAAGCAAGAATTCTTGCCAGAAGTGTCTTGGTTAGAGTTTTTCACTGCTTTTATCTCTGTAGAAAGGGAACTGTATATAACCCTCTCTGTTCTGTCACTTTACCTTTTGCTCTTTTCAGCTGATGTGAAATACTTATTTTCCCCTTTCCAACAAGAAATGAAACGGGACTTCACTAGTTTTTCAAAAAAGTACCATTTTTTAACTTGAAAGCAGAATGTAGCATATGCTTTAAATTTCATATTTGCTTTTACTTTTTTTAAAATAACCACGATGAACTGAAAGACTGGGTCAGGCCCTGAAGAAAACTGGGTTTGTGCAAGTTGGGATTCCGCCCAAAAGAGTGGGGCTATCCTGTTGCTATTCCTCCAGGAAAGATCTCTTCTTCCTCATATCAGCAGCCTCTTGATGAGTATTTTCCTTGAAACTCTTTGTTAAGACACTCCAGTGTCTGGTAGGGCACTGTGCTGGTGTTAGGTTCCCTGACATGGCAAGCCCTTGCTGTTTAGTGAGACTCTGCTGGGCACAGCATTGTTGGAGCAAGAGAGGATTTTTTGCACGATCATTAAAGAAAATAGGTCTTCATGGGGAAAAAATTCCATTCCACAACTCCAAAGAGGATGTTTGAATATAGATTAAGCTCCTTGAGAGCTACATTATAGAAGCCTATGGAGCTTCTGCACTGTAAGCTAGGCCCATGATTGAGGGGGGAACAAAGAAAAAGTCCTTCTCTAGTGTTTTCAATTAATGAAGCCTTAGGGGATCTGGATGGGCAGTTGAAGTGTCCATTCAAAAGGATTAAAAATATATCTTTGCCAGAGGTACTGCAGCTGTTTTGGTGTAGGTACTTTGTATTCTGCCTGTCTATGGGCTGCTGGAATCCTTACTGTTCCCTGATGTATCATTTCACTCCAGTGAAAATCACAAGCGATAACTCAGGAGGCAGTAAAATTACAGGGGTCACAGAGTACCCCCAGTATGCTTGAAATCAGGTCACCAACCTCACTCAGCTGGCCCTCTTGCTGATAACTCCCTGTTTCCCTTTCCTCCAGTCTCCTGTTCACTCTGTGCCTCAATTATTTAAAAAAATAAAAAAGCCAACTCTCCAGGGCCTAGAAAAACAAGTGCACTGGACAGTGCTGGAGTAAGGGAGAATACCTGTCTGCTCCCCTTTGCTCTGATCTGGCCATGTGCTTGGCACAGCTGGTATGAGCCTGCACTCCTATCGTGCTTTGAGTCTTCCAGCACTCTGTAGAGTGGAGCACTGCCTGAGAGCAAGTCCTGTTTCCAAAGGAAACCCAAGTAATAAATATGTGACTGTCAGCAGGAGTGACTGTGTTATTGAGTCCTAAATGATTAGATGAAGCATGGCAACATCAGTACTTGGCAATTTTATAGTATAAGCTGAGCATGAGAAATAATGGAGTGAGAGAGAGAAAGGGGATATGGACGCAAGAACGTAAAAGGCAGAAAGTTTTCAAGTCCTAGTCTTCTCCTTCTGGTGCTCACAGATGAGCTATGAGTGGTGGAATGAACTGCATCAGAATTTCAAATTCAGGTTTTCTCCTAAGACCAGCACAGTCAAGCATCCACAAAATGTATAGGAACTGGGAATATTGCAGGGGCATTTCCTTGATCATAATGTTTGTTCCTTGAATTTTCTCCTACTCTCTATAGGAAAGTAAGAACTCCAAACTGAAAGGTACTAGGTGAATACCCAAAGCATCCATTGAAGTTTTCCAACAAAGCAGTTACTTCATTGACTTCTTACTTAGTAAATGTTCTCTTTATACAGTCTTTCTGATAACTGATCTTTTATTTGGGTTTATGCAGCTTTGTTTTATAAGAATTACCTGGCAAATAATGAGCTAGACTTCTTTAGTTCTGATACCTTGAAGTACAGGTACTAGATACCTACTGTACCAGGTGTTTCTGCTCTGGGGACCTCTTCTTCCTCTCTCTGAAGTCAGTATTTTCCATTCTTCACTGAGATGAGCTTTTTGGCTTTGCAAAAGCCCAGTTTCACTGAGGATTTTTTGATGTGGTTTAGTTATGTCAAAACAAGAAAAAAATAGAGCAATGGCTTGTTTTCCCTACAAGCCTCCAAAAAAAATTTGGAGAGTGTGAGCCTTTCTGTTCCTCCTCACTCCAAACATCCTTCTTCCTGCTAGTTCTTTGCAGAAGGAGCTGAGAGATCACGGTGCTTTGCTCATAAGCTGAAAACAGTCTTTCTTGCAGTGGAGGGAAGAGCTGTTATACATCAGTAAGGCAATGAATGTATTTGAGTTGCCTGCTCGGTAGGATGAGGGCAAGGAACTGAGAAAACCACCTACAGATGAGGCAGTTGTGTGAGTCATGAGAAGAGAGAAACCTTCAGCACTTTTCAGGAGGTTTTTCCCAGTTGTGGAGAGGGGGCTGAGCACTTAGGAGCACTTTCAGAAGCTTGCAAGTAAAACTCCCAGAAAATATTAAGCTCAGTTAGTGCATGGGCAGCCATGAGGAGGCCAAGACCCAGTGTCTCCTTCTGAGGGGTACTCATCCAGGGAGCAGGAAAGCTTGCACTGGATGTTATTTTGCAGAGCTCCTCAGGGCGAGTTTGTTCCCTTGACTTTTAATACTCCAGTTTTCCCTCTGTTTGTGCCAGAAAATATGACTTGGGTTTCATTTTATAAAAATAATAAAGCCAGAAAAGGTTAAACTCGGATTTGGCCTCTTTGCTTTCTAAAAGACAGCCATAGATGCTTTCAGAGGACCAATTCTGAGCTTTATTATGCTACTGCAGGGCCCACAGGAGGGAAGAGTGCTATGCCCAACTCCTCATGCAGACAGAGAAAGATGGATTTTTAAATTATCTACCTTTGCTTTGCAACGTGAACATTTCAGGGCAATTATCCTGAGATAATGCCTACAAATTGCTGAAGACTTTGGGTTTATAATTGCTCATGTTCATTTAAGGTTCCCAGCAGACTAGACCAGGAAAATCACTGCCAGTCAAGCCAAGGTTGATAGTATACGGTAACTGACTTTTTCTTAGAAGACAGACAAGAAAATCAGTTTTCTTTAAGAGCAATAATTCTAACTAATTGTTTGGTTTCATTGTGTTTCCATAGCAGGAGCTGTAGTGCTTGGCAAGGCAGAGCAGTGACACTTCCCATCCAAGAAACATGCATGTAAATGGGCAAATTGAATTCCAGTGCATGAGGTTCCTCTTGTGCAGCAGTAAGGACTCAAGAGCACAGTACAGCATAGCCCCACATTACCTCATTTACACACTAGCAGCCAGTCCAGTCCAGTTACCTGAGAAAGTGAATCAAGAACTTGCAATGAGATAATGTTATCAAGTCAATGCAGAGAGAAATAACTGTACCTGTCTGCCATGTTTGTAATTAAAGAACATTTCTTAATGTAATATTTAGCCAGGGTTTCAGATCATTAAGAGCACTCATGATATAGAACACCATTTCAAAGCAGAGGTGTGTTCATATGTTCATGTCATTTGACTGCCTTTATAGATACCTATTGATCTGCTTACATGACTCTTTGGATATACCTACCTATTTTGTAGGTAGCCTTACTCCCCACTTGTTTTGTTGTGAAGCCCTGATAGTGTTCCTATCACAAATCTCTTCTGCTGGCCCCAGGCATCCATTAGGCAACACAAGATTCATTTCATCATTATTATTTGCTAAGCACAAGCAGCATTGGCTAGTTTAGGTATCTAAACTCCAGCAGTGTAAAATCTCCCCTTCTGTCCCTCCAACTGTTGCCATTAGAGCAGCTGAATAACTGATTTCTCTCATCCAATAACCAAGATTAAATAAAATAGGCCTTAGCTGACATTTCTGACAACTGGAAGGAAAGAAGATACTTCCAACAAAAATCAATCTTCCCCACAAAAGGGTTATCAAGAATATTTTACTTTACTTATATAAAAAACCATGGCTTGTTTTCACGTTATCTTTTAATGTGCTTCAACAATATTAGGACTGAAAATACTGTCTGGAGAGAAATAGCAAAGTATATGGTTAAAAAATGTTGGAAGTGTGTGTATAGACTTTTCTGGATTTTTTTTTATGGTCTTATTTATTCAAATTTACAGATAACAGTGGTTGGTTTGAAGCTAGGTTTTTCACCTAAGAAACTACTGTCTTGAAAAATTCCACCTAGGATTAGGAAGCAAGTAACATGCCCTCCTCAGCACTGCAAATGTCATTAGTACTCTGCTTAAGTACTACAGTACCAGTTGCTAAATTATTTTAATTTCAGTGGCTTATTGTCATGCTCACTGGGGAAAATTTTTGGAACTTGTGCCTTGTTGAAGTTGAGGAGATCATATGCTGTAGTTGGATACAAGATTGGAAGCCATTGGGTCAATACTCATCCTCCCAGCCAGCAAAAATATCTGCTTGCTGCTTAGTTGCTCTTTTCTTAGCTCCTCTTTCCTCTCAAACTGTTGCAAAAATGATGTTCTAAGTGAACATGCAGGTGGAAGCTTCCTTGTTTGTCTCATCCTGTGATGTCTCCTGGTGGTTTTGTTTTTCCATTGAGTTTTGTCCTGGTTTTTATCTGACATTTTGCAAATTCTGTTTACTTTTTTTAATGTCCTGTTGTACATCAGAAGGGCAGAGCTGAAAAAAAACTTAGGTCAGGGAGACAAGAGTTTTATGTCACCAAATGTTTGTTTTGATATCTAAAGCACAGAGATTTGAGCCCCAGATACTGCCAGGTTGTTTTACAATTTTATTCATTATTTCCTTTCTTATGAAAACAAGTCTGTAAAACCAGAACTGTTCCCATTGGGCTACATGAGTACCAATAGCTGATTTGTGTCCTAGATAACCATATCTAGTACTGACTTCTAATAAATGATTGATGTCAAGACATTTCCAGAGAAAACCAAAGAACATATGTTAATGCTGGCGAGCAGGACCTTAGAAAGAGGAAAAATCCATTTTTTTGTCACAGTTGTTCTTAGCTAAAAAAGAAGTAACTTTCCCTAAAATGAATTCAGGATATGTCATACACATGAACTAAATTTTTCATTATCTTTCTGGTACTAATTTGGCTAACTTCTTTCCAAGAGATTCTTCTCGTGTTGTAAAGTCTCTTTTTTACCAGTGTCATCCTTTTGAACAGCAAAGCAATGTCTCGATGTCTATTCCCATTTTCCTGGGCCTTAAAGGAATGACACAAATGACTACTTGTAAATCTAAGGACACGTGTCTGGAATATCAAGCCCCCTTTGCTGCCCCATGGCCACCACGTTATGAGGTGTTGTAGCATTCATCATCTGATCAGATTATATTTTAAAACTATCTACATGTATTTTAGTCTTTTGGCTTGGGATTTTCTTCCCACCACTGCATTCACTGGAAGGTCATTTCAGGAATCTTGACTACAGTGGTTAGAAACATCTTTTAATTCCCAAATGATATGAACTTAAAGCTAGTTTATAACCCTTTCTTCCTGGCTTACCCCTACAGATACATATCCTTGTGTAACTGGTACAGTTCCTGAATTCTATCAGTGTCCCTTTAAGCCATCATTTCGGTAGACTGAACAAGCAGACTCTCTTCCTTTCCTCTCAGAAATTCTCCAGTTCCTTGATCATTGTAATAGTCCTCTTTGCACCCTCTGCTCCAATTTGCATGCATCCTTCTGGAGCACGGGTAACTAGAATTTAGGCTGTGCTTCAGATAATGTCTTAGCAGTGCTTTGTGTAGTACCATTAATATTTTCCTCTTGTTATTAGCACTATTACAGGTGATGAATCCTAGGATTGCATCTGCCTTTTCAGTTGCGTTATTATGGCACATATTTATCCTGTAATCAACTAGCAAACCCAGGTCTTTCTCCTCCTTTGTCATTTCCAACAGCTTCTAGCAGAAATTCTCATTATTAGTCCTTTAGTGCATGACCTTGCATTTTGTACTGTTCAATTTCATCCCATTTCTATTACTTCTGTCCCCAAGGTCATCCAATTCTTCCTGGATGATATTGCGTTTTTCCGTTGTGTTGATGGTGCCTCCCAACTTTGTGCAATCTGCAAATTTCATTGGAACACTCTTAGTATTTGTGCCCAGTTTATTAATGAATCATTAAATGAGATCAGTGCAAAGAATGATCTTTGAGGAACTCCCCAAATATCTTCCCTCCAGCCCCATATTTCCTGCTGCAGCATATTACACCTTTGCTTCCCCTATCACCAACCCAGACCTCAGAGTTCTGACTGCTTCTGGTTTTGCCCAGTGAACTTAGTACTTCCCAAATGGTACCTGCTGAAGTACTGTAATGGACATTAGCTACATTTGAGGGATTTTAGTTTAGAAAAATAATTCTTATCAAAAAACCTCTCAGAATAACCTGGCACAGTCTAGCTTCAGGAAACAGATATGGTAAAAGTTTGCCCTTTACTCCTTTTAATTCTTTCTTCAGATTCATTCTGAAATCTAGTAAGCTATTAAGGACTGACTGACAGAGCTTCCCTAAATCCCTTTTATGTGCTCTAAGAAGAAATAATACTATGAGGCATAAGTAGTAAGTACAAAAGAGGTAGGTACTGCTGTTTCCTCCCTGTTATGGTGCACTGCTGTTAGCTACTGACATCCCATCATCCAGTGATCATCCAGTCTCCTGGCCAAAATGCACTGACATTTTAATTTTATCTCCTGTTTAGGTGTAGGTATATTTCTAAACGACAATGTCTTTGCTATTTCCTAAGGTTTGATATTGTCACTCTGAAGAGAAAATAAAAGCAAGATGTTCATTTAGACTTGTGACATTTTCCACGCTCTCAGCCCATCCTTTCCCCCTTAGCAATTTTCATTCCTTCTTCTCTTGTTCTTTCCATTCACTTAAATTATGTCATGATTAGTTAATTTTCTTTTCAAAGTCCAACACATTTTTCTGAAGTTCCCATTTCTCTCCTCTCTCTTTCACAGCATCCTTAGGAACTGCGGCGTAGCTTGTCTCCTTTGCTTCTGCCACTGGTGTGCAGTGGGCATGGTAGATAGCAGTGTGATACCACAAGGTGTGGTGATATAGCAGCCCTGCAACACCTTCCCATGGTTGTTTTCCAGTCCCTCATCAGGGTATATCTTGAAAGGAGGTCTGAGCCAGCAAAGCTTGCACACAAGAGCAGTCTTACTGCAGTCACTGGTGGAGTGGTGGGGATAGGATTTGGAAAGCTCTCTTCCAGAAAGCCTCCATTCCAAGGCAAAAATCAAATCTAGTTTTTTTAGTAGACTTGTATTATGCTGCAGTGAATTCTAGGCTTCTCTTGTTTGAATTATCAGGATACCAGAAGGGATAGATAGGGGCAAATTAATGATAAGAAGATGACAGGAAAATGCCTAAGGTACCAGTCAGTGCAGAAAAGAAGGGCTCTGCCATCAAAACCTTCCCTAGTGAAAAGACCCAGCAGGATACAATGACTAAACATTCACCACAGCACTGATAGTTAAAGGAAAGTTACTTTCATTCACCAGAAGTAGAAAAAGATATCTGAAAAAGCCCTTCTCCTTTTTATTCCCTTAGTTCTTGTCAACAGAGTGAAGCTTTGAATGGGAAGGGGGAAAGTCATCTCCCTGCATTTCTAGGCAGTGCAGCCAGCCTGCTGTGTTGCTGTACATGGTGGGGAAATGATCACTCTCCCAAAGAGTGATTACAACCCGAGCAATAAAATGGTGACACTGCCAGTGGAAGACTGTGTTTTGATACTGTGTTTCCTGCATCTAATTTCCTGTGTGAAGCCCAAGGAGAATTTTTGTGTGTGTGTGTATGTAGAGGCTCAAAGGCTGAAATATTCATCAAGGTACTTGTGGAAGGTAAGAAGGGAGAAAAAACTCCCGTTGGCATAAGACGACTGGATTTCCTTTCTTTGTGCAGAAGCCAGGGTGATTTCTGAATTTGAGTCCTGTCCCTTTCTGTGGCAGGCAGTACCTGTCATCCTTCTAGTCACTGAAATACCAGGGCAGGTATCTCTACTGTGCTCCAAGTTTTACAGACTCTGGAAAGATCTTGATAGTCACATAGATAAATGTTTATTTGGAGTGATGTACCAAAGTGTCTCAAGGAAAGAGCTGAACAGTCCAGAGAACTGGAATGGGACAGCAGCATCCCATCCTCTGTACGTTGCTAGCAGACCCTTATAAATGTTCTTCTAGAGGCTCTCAGACCACAAGCATCATCTGAGTCTTGGTCCTTGGTTGTGCTGAAGATCTCTATTTCTTGCATTACTGTGAAATATATGGAGTTTCTCACAGGCTAGAGAATTTTGCTGTAATCCCCAGGGAGTTTTTCCACTGCCAATTCACCAGATTATTAGGGTGATTTGTGTTTTAAGCACTGTGCTCCCCAAAATACCTCTTTTCATATGCTTTGCATTGTAATACTGCATGTGACATGCTGCATTGCACTTATCTGTGTCTTATACCAGAGAGCTTCTTCTCATCATCTTTCATGGATGGGAGCAGAGTGGTTTAAATCAAAGCATTTGACTTTGAACCTCTCTTGAGCTGGCCTTCAGGCAAGTTCTTTCTGATCAAAGACAGAAGCATACCAGGGTCCAGGTATTAAGGCTGAATAATTGGTTCAGACTAAAATAAGAACTGTCCCAAGCCTCCACAGAAAAAGTTTTTATGAGGTTTAAAAAAAGTGCAGGTAACTTTTTGGCCCTTGATACACTTCTGTGTTTTCTGAGGGAGTTCCACTGCAGAGACTGCTAATGCTGCATCTGACTATGTTCATGTTAGAAACACCAGTCAAATTTACCAGTCATAGTTTACCAGATTACTTGAGAAACAGAGTTAGGGGTCCTGAAGCAGAGTGGCTTTTTGTGTGGCAAAAGGTGGGATACTATCAGCATAGCACAATGTAATTGAGGTGATTTTTGAAAGCTCCTGATTTCTCTTGCAGTGCAGGATTCCCCATTTCTCTGGAGAAATGCATATAACATGTATTTCCACAGCACATAGAGCTGTGGTTTTTCTGCAGATAACACAGACCCTTCAAACTGGGGGGAGAAAAACAAACCAACAACCAGGCAATCACAAGCAATTTACCAGACGGACCAGGATGCCTGTAGCATCCCAAGCAGCCTGAGCCTGTCTGCCTCTGTTTAGGATAAATACTGAAACTGCACCTCGGTGAACTCCTCTGCCTTTGCCCATCAGTAATGTGTATATAAAAAGTCTCTGCCTGGGGATCAGCTAACGGGATTATTCACAGACACAAAATGAAGCTGGCTCGATCCTGACGTCCTTTGCAGCCCTCCCTGCAGCCTGCTGAGGGGGCAAAAACAGGATCAGGCTCCAGGTCCTCATAATTTTGGCAGCCTTTGAGGAATGTGGAGGGAACCTGGAAGGCGGGGGAGGGGGCAGCAGTGGAAATAGGCTTACATTTTTGATGTTGTTGGTTTTCATTTTTAATAGAACAACTTTCAGTCCTAAAGGAAACCCTGGTGAAGTGGTGAGGCTTTTGTCTCTTGCTATAATGCCACTGGGCTTCGGATTGACCTGTGTGATACAGTGACACTGTGTGGTTTGAATTTTTACATACAGCTGCATAAAGCAATTCTCATGTAAATGTTGGAGGTAAATAAGCCTGCTGTTGGTCTGCTGCATGGACACATATGCTCAAACCATTAGGCTCGAAAGGGGATTAGAATTAACCCAGGCATCTCTCACTGGCTCGCTCGTTCCCTCCCCACCACACAGCTCTTACAAGAGACTAAACCACCTCGGTGTTTTAACGAATGGCAGCAGAGTTAAGGCTGACAGAGAAGAAAATTGTTGTATCCCCTCCCTCCCCCCCTTCCACACCCGCAGAGCCTCTGTTAGAAGCAGTGTGAATTTAGAGGAGGCCACAAGCTGATTACTATGGCATAGTCAGGCAGGTTGGAGTTGATGCACTTCCCTCACTCCCTCAACCTTTGAATTGCACAGGACTGAGCTGAACTCCTTCGATTCCCACTGTGGTGGGAGGAAGGCTCAGAGCCTGCCCTATCAGGCCAGTTGTGTGTTTTCCTTCACCCTGGATAGTTCCATTACATCCTGCTGGGTGGGGAAAGCTTTCAGAGGCAAAGCAGCTGAAAAGTCCTTTCCAAGTACCTGATGCTGGGACATAGCCAGGCACTTCAGCAGGGCTTGACTGGGCAGAGTCTCACCCAGCAGCAGGTAGTGGCCTCTGGCTGCCATCGCATCTGGACTTGACATCTAAATGGCTTCGCTTTCCAACTGAGGAAGGTTTTTATCATGCTCTTTAAAGGCGAGAGAGAAAGCGTGTGCACACAAACTTGCACAGAATTGCAACAGGGGGTGCGTGGGCTTAAGGGGAACCTGGCCTGGGGTTGTTTGTTTATGTGAACTTTAAATAATTCATTTTTGTCCCTATTGAGCTCATCACAGCGTGACAAAAATAAACGTGTCTCCTTGGCCTATTGTTTGGAGCTGAGGATTGCCAAGCGAGAGGAAAATATTACAGCGACTGAGGGAGATACACGCAAGAGTGTGACCTTTAACTGCAGTACCTATAACCAGTCTCATCAAATTAAAGCACTGTATATTTTCCTTAATAATCTCTGATTAGGCTCGGGCTATGAGCGGACACGAACGGCCGCCATTGCTATGCAGCGGGAGGCCTGCTAAGCACCAGCCGAGCGCTTGGGAATAAGTGAGCAAAATGCTTTAATTTGATAGGGTTAGAATCCTGCAGGCTCTGGGGTGAGAAGTCACCAACAGCTCCGCTCGCACTGAATATGCAGAAATAAAAAAGTAAATTGCTTACATCTGCTGCAGGCAGGAGGGAAAATGATCTGATTGGACAGGCCGAGGGCTCTCCATCTCTTTTGGGTTGGGAAGAGGGGTTTGGAGCATCAAAAGCTCGTAATTGGAGTAATTCTGAATTAATGGACATAGGCACACGCGCACGAGCGCGCACACCATTTTGAAGCAGCTGGTCACGGGATGCACATGCTCAGGAATGTTTAGGGATTGCAAAAATGCCCTTAAAAATGCTGTCCCTTTTTCCTAATATTATTGACATTTGGGTTTCGTGGCCTGTAAGAAGTGCAGTAAGTACAGAAAGCCCTGCCCATCTGCCAGACAAAATTGCCTGCCTCAGCCTGCATCTGTTTATTCACAGTACAATTATTCTATCTCTCTGTCTGTCTCTCTATCTCTGTTGTCTATCTGTTCTTTCATGTCTGAGGGTCTTTGCTGTATGTAGAATCCCAGGCTTTAGCCTTGCCATCTGATACTGTATTTAATCTATGTATTTGATCAATAAGAATCAAAGACAAGGCTCAAGGTCTTTTTGGCACAAGGCATTCAGCTTTGTGTCGAGTGTCAGAGGTTGTCTACAGTGTCACCTTGATGGTGTCACACTAATTTGTAACCTACTTTGCTTGCCTCTGTGATCACGGTCTGCACTGTGGGTTTTTTTTTTTCTCTCTCTCTCTCTTTTTTATTTTTTTAATGGTTGTTTTTATTAGTTTGGGAGGAAAGAGGTGGGGGAGCTTAGAGGTGGGAGGCTGAAGACATTAGCTTAGAGATTTAAGGAGCACCCTCCCTGACTCTCTCCCCCACCTCTGTCTTCTCTCTGTGAGTGGCTTGCAGCACAGGATAAGGTGTTACCTCTACCTGACAAGCACAGTATCCCAAGGGGGAAGACATTACTAAATCCAAAATGACCAAGGGAAGAAATCCTGCAAGGCGAACTTTCAAGAGCAATTTCTCAGCTTGCTACTGACAGGGAAAGGCAGGCACACCAAAGCCAGGACTGAAAGGCCAGAGTCCAGGTTTCAGTCCTCTTCTGGGTAAATCCACAGAGTAGGTACCTCTCTACATTTCACTGCTATTTTCCTTGGAGCCAGGGTTCTTTGGATCTCACTCTGATGCACAAACTTGAACAATTTGTTCTTTTATGGCCGCCTAAGGCTGCACTGCATCATTTCAATGGCCTTTTGTCTTGTGACAAGTATTGCAATGCTTATAATGTACTAAACATTCTAAAAATCCATGTAATTAATTCCCCAACATATCTAATACAGAACTATTATCTGGAAGACAGATAAATGCAGTTTATTATCTTTTTTTCCTTTGCCTACACCTCTTCGTTTTCTGTGCTGTTATTTAACATAGAATGTAATAGCACAGTAAATGTATTATTTAACTCTCTCATTTAGAATTGTGTGTGATATGAAGGCACTGCACAAAATGAGGCTGTGTTTAGACCCAGATCCTCAGATGTAGACTGCAGGCTTCACCACAGATTTCCTGAGGTGCCTTGGAAAGTCAGCCAAAATGTTCACAAATAGGTGACTGGCATTAAGCATCCATTTTTGAAGCTTGCTTTCAGAGGCACCAACCACCCACAATGGCTGCAAGAATGAATGCAAACTGGAAAGCTGCAGAACCACGTACCTCCAGCCAGTGTACTCAGTTATTCTGCTTGTAAAAATTCATATTGCAGTATTTTTTAATGAACTAGTGGAAACATTTGGACTTAAGAACAGTAGAAGGTTTATCTACCCTGGGATCATGTCCCTAATAATGGCTGGGGTGGGTGCCTGAGAACAAAATACCTGAGAGAGAGCAAACAATAATAGAAAAAAATGCAGTTGTCTTTTTCAAAACAGCAGGCTTTGGGCAATGGAGGGGGCTAAGTGCATAGCTTTGCTGTTGCAATTAAGCTGTGTGTTAGGATTAAGATGTATTTTGGAGTTATCCAGAAGGGACACACTGAATGGATCCCACATGGTCTTTGGACAATGCTGCTTTTTCTGTCTGAGCTGGCTGTCACTGGAGGTAGAAAGCAGGGTTGATTTTCCAGGTTTTACTCTGGAAGCTTCTTTGGGGAAGCTGGCTGTTTCCTGGGTAAGGTGCCGCGTTGCTCAAATCGCTGTACTCCACTCTCTGTCGCAGAGAAGCCTCTTTTGTCTGCCTGGCCATGCCTGCCACAGTCTATTGGAAGGTATTTGTCAACAATTATATGTCTATTAAGGACAAGTCAATCAGGCCATGTGCAAATAGCCAGACCTCTGGGGTCTCCCTATTGATAGGGACCTGTCAATAGCCAATTCAGTCTTTTTTCAACCAAACAAGAAATTAAGCACTCGCCAAAATCATTGCCAGTCTAAGTCCCTATAGCCCATTTTTATTCTCAGAGTATTGGTCCCTTATTTTTTTTTTCTGGGCTAATATTTATTTTGAATAAACAAAAGAGACTAGAAGTGCTTGTTAAAGCACTGTTTTAGCTGTAAGAAGAATGTCTCCTCAGTGTAATTAAGAATATTACCGAATGGTTGTGCTTGTAGGTGGCTGCAGTTAATCCTGATGGCAGTGAAGCTCTAAAGGAATTAATAACAGAAACTTTAAATTAGCCCAGCTGTAATTAATATCTACAGTATATAAATATCCACTCTTCCACAAACACAAATTTCAGACATATTTACCTATGTTAGGCTGAGGTAGGTAGTAATATTATGCAATATTTTCATGCATATTCAATTTGTAAACTCAACAGTTGATGTTGTAATTTATATTGCAAATTACTTTGCTATTTCACACACGTGAGCAGGAGAGAGAGTGGGAGAGACAAAACAGTGTGCTGGAAGCATGCTTTAAACAAAAGCCTCTAGCAAAAGCCATGACATGAAAAAGATGCTCCAGAGGGCTGTCTCCTTTGAACTGGCAGAACTCTGCTATCACAGCATACATTGGTGTTACACAACGAACGGCAGCCTTAAAGAACTTTGCACAGACACCTGAAATGACCACAGATATTGAAAGCAGATGTATTGAAAGCAGAAGCGATACCTGATCTGCCCTTTTTAGCTATTTCACAGCTGGCTTTGTTAGTAATTACTAAGAGAAACATTTTCCCCATCAGGGTTTTGTTTCTCTTCAGTCAGAACAAATACACCGCTGAGCATTTTTTTTCCTAATATTCAAGCACCAAATTAATATCTAGTAAAGCAATTAAGGTTAAAATTTGGCATTTATGCAGTAACATCCTTAAAACACCTTTGAACTAGGGTGATGCATTTCTGCCCTGAAATATGAGTAGAATGCAAAGATCTGTTTTTTTGCAGAATACTCCAGGCCCACTGGAGGATTGGTAGGTACAGCAATAGTTTTAATTTGGCTACAAACTTTCTTATATTTTTAATTAAAACTTAACCAAGAGAGAGCTTTTAACTTGACTGGCTCTTATCTTGGTCTTGTTTTAGTTACTTGTTTCATAAAAACCCCTGAAAATTACATTTTCAGTTTCCCATTTTAAAACCACAAATTACTTTTATGAAAGTCTTCCTGATTGTAGTTCCTTTTTTAATCCCCCTCCCCCAGATACGGACCCTTTAGAAAACAGCTTTGGTTGTTCTTTAATCTGATTTTAGCAGGTGCAGCGTGTGGACGAAAGCTTTTCAGCAGATGCTTTGGGAAAATGACCATTAAAGGCAGGCAATGCATTTCACTGTAAATACAAGCTATTTTTTGCAAAGGAGCCCTAAAAAACCCCATTCAGACCTGTCAGCACACGGCTTTAGCACGTGTGCTCCCAGCTTCTCGGAGCATGCTGGCCCCTGTCAGTTTGCACATGTAAAATCAGCTCTCCAGAGATCATTTATGTAATAATCTAACTTCAAAAGAGATGAATCTGTGACATTAAAAAGCCTCATTTAAGACAATCTTTCGTACATAGATGAGCACCAAACTATGATATTTACTTCTAAAATAAGTACCAAATAAAAGGCATTTTTCTAAAAACTTTTTATTTCACTTCATTTTTGCCTCCCTGAACTCAGAGGGACAATGACTTCTTAAATAACTGGAGCAGTTCCTAAATTCTTAAATTTTAAAACCACAAGAAACTATATCATCTTATGTCATACCAAACACAGAGCAAAAATCCTTCTGCCCAGCTTCTACTGAAAGGCAAATATGTATGTTTAGAAATCATATTGAAAAACATACGCCCTTCCCATCAGCATTGATGTTTATCTGGTTGATGAACTTTAAAACATCCAGGGAAGGTTGGGGGTGAGAGTGTCCTTTTCAGTTTTTATTCCAGAAAGAAAGGGCAAATTTCATATTCAGAGGGCTTGAAATGCTGCTAAAGGTCTGTCTTTAAATTCCATGAAGTTGAGGGAGTTTAGCAAGAAGGATGATGGCTCTGCTGCTCTGCATTTGTATTTACACAGTACAGCAGCCTGCAAAGAGCATGACTCTCTAAACAGTGTGAAATGGGCTGTAATGCCTTGCTGTAAAGGGGGGGTGAAAGACAGAATATTTGCCTTTTGAATTTCAGCAGTTAGTTCTATTGGTGGTGGTCAGCTTTCGCTGAGGTACTTGCTATGAGAAATCTTTTCCACTGTACCTTCCAAAATTGCAATTTTGTGTTTGCCTCTCTTGTTTCCTCTCTTCACTAACAAGTTTTTTTCCTAAATAATATTGGGGGGGGGGACCTCAAAGAAAGCTCTGAGACTTGGTAGGCTAGGATCTAATTCAGGGAGCTCAGTACTGACACAGAGGGGTAGCACTGTCGTGTCTGTGCCTGCTGCTCTGATTCAGCCGAAAGCTTGCAAAATTCAGCATTACCTGAGAAAAGAGTTTATTTGATGAAGAATAGCATGTAATAACAGTCAGCCACTGCATGTTTATTTTTCACTTCTTTTACTTGGAAAAGTATGTAATTTTAATAGGCAGGAAGCAGTTATTTGGGGATGATTTTGTTAAAGGAAATGGCACAGAAAAATCGTGTTGTGTGCAAAATATACATAGCTCAGTCTCTCCAGATTGTGTTTAATAGTTTAACAGAGGTGGGTTTTCTCTCTGAGGCTGGTATTTGTATTAGGTGTTTTCTGTTTGAAATACCTGCTTCAAACAGAACGGGGACCAAATCAACAACGACAGACCAGCCCTACCCTAAAGCAGAGAATTTCATCCTCTCCTGAGGGATGGCGAGGCAGTTGAAAGGGAAGGGGTTGAGCGTGTACCTCGAGCGATTCCCTCTGCACTGACTGGAGAAACAGGCTCTGGCCAGAGAGGTTGCAAAGGGGAAACAGGTTCTTGCTGTGATTTTAAACTCTGTATGGGCAATGTCTGTCTCTCTTTTGATGAGTTAGAGAGATTCTTCTTAGTGAAAAGAATTGCTACCCTCTGCCCTAAAGTTGCGGCATGCTCGGTTCCGTGCCTGGCATGCCATCGCTTTCTGCTCAGCGACGATGCGCACCGCATAGATTACTAGTCATAAAGTTTTCTCCTGCTCTAAACCCAAGTTCAGTGAACACAGGTTTGCTACAGATGCAAAATCTTAACATATGTGTGGGAAAGTGGACATAAAATCACCATTTAAAAGGAAAAAAAAATGCAACTCTAGCATTTTGCAACAGATGACATCCTGTTACCATAGTTATAGCTTTCTAGATGAGAAAGGGATAGTGCTGTTGTGTGCCCTTACTGAAAAGCATGTACAGACAGAAATAGCAAATGCTGTACATTTGCATACTGTGCAGTGCCAGTGCACAGAGAGCTACGGGTGCTGCAATACAGCTTGGAGACTGCTGAGGAAATGTTCTCATTTTACAAATTTCTAGGACTTGGGGTTTGCTAAAAATATTCTTTTGATGCTTGTTTAGTCCTTGGTGAGTGTTCCAAGTCATCCTCCCTTTAGTGGGGGGAAACTGGGTTTTGTTAGGGCTGGGTACATGATCTCTTCTGCCCAGTGCTCAAAGGAAAAAGCCCCTGGTGCAGATACGTAAGAACGGAAGAAAGAAGCAGCTTCTGATCTGGTTGTTTTGTGACCAAAATTCCTTTGAACTTTGATCCAGCAAATATTCTGAAGAGATATATAAAAAATATACCAAATGAAAAAAAAAATATCCTTAAAGCTTTTATTCCCTCCTCATTCTTGTCATCAGCCACAGCCCTAATTCAGTGGAAACTTCCCCAGACTTAGGACCAGGCCCCTCTGTTGTAGCTTCCTAGGAGGGAGGGATTGACTTCTTACATGCCTGGCTTGTACAGCACGGAGCACCTGGTGCTAAACAAGTGATAAGTAATAATAATAACTGTCCACGAACCACCTAAATGTTTTTAAGTATCTCACATAAGTGGATAACTTGATTTGTAAATAAACTACATTTCAGGAATATTTCATAAACATCCTGTGCTAAGTTGGTGCCTGGGGTAATATAGGTTTTCATCAATATTCATCTCTAGGCAGGAATTCCCCGGAGCTGCTGGGGGAGTTGCAGCAAGCAGATCCTGCAATGGGAATTTATTACGGGTTTGGAAATTGTGATATGAGAGGAAAATAAGGGGGGGTGAGGGGAATAGAAACCAGCTTTAATTGCATCACTCGCTAAGCAAGTGACCGCTCTCCAGTGCCGGGAGTGGAAGTTTCCCTCCTGCTCCTCCCCCGACTGCCGCAGCCGGTCCGGCCCCTCCGCGGCGGGGCGCGGCAGGAGCGCGCTGCGCGCAGCGGTACCGTCTTCGCCTGCGCGGTGCGACGGCGCCATCTACCGGTCGTGGCTGGGCTGGATGGCAGCGGCGGCGCCGAGCACAAAGCGGGGTCGGGAGCGGGGTCTCGCTCTCGGTCTCGCCGGCTGTTCGCCTCGCCCCGGGCAGCCCCGCTTCGTCCTACGGACTCGCCACCGCGCTGCGCGGCGTGCTGCGCTCGGGGGGGACTGCTCCGGTCATAAATCGTCCAGTCGTAAATACAGTCCAGGTGCGTCCCGGAGCATAGGCTCGGCCCCTGGGGAACTCACAACCTCGTATGAGGGTCGTGGGTTTGTCCTGTCGTGCAGCGCATTTGTATTCTCACTGAAGGAGTGTGTTTTGTCAGTGCCTGGTTCCTTACCGCTTGTTTACATACCTGATCTCAGTCCCTTAAACCAAGGAGCAAATGGTTTCAAAATCTCTGTTTATTTCTCGTACAAAGCATGAGAATCAGGCTCAGGAAACAAGAGCATCCATAATTGTACAGTGTGGATGCTGCAAGGGCACTGCCCGAGTAAATCAGACCTGCCCAGAGCGGAGATGTCCACATGTGAGCTGGTCAGAACAAAGGAGTTTGTACCGATTCTGTAGTAATGGTGACTAAGAAACAGATTTTATGTTAACTGATTTGCTACTGAACTAAATCCATCGGTGTAACTCGTTTGATTTCAGTTCTGTGCTGAACTGGGGTGATGGAGTAACTACAAAATTAAGCTACTTTACGTGTGCATCTTTGTTTTAGTTAGCAGTGTATTGAGTGTTGGATTCATTTTAGAGCTTTGACTGTCAGCAGTCACTGTGGCATGAGGTTGTGCTGTGTTAAGTGTCCCGTTGTCCCCAGCTGTGCATTCTAGCAACAGCTGGAAATCCCCATGCAATCCCTCAGACATGGAGGGGTCCTCAAATCAATTCATTGCAGAGTAGCATCATCAGAAGCCCTGAGTGCCCCTAGCCCAGTGCACACACACCACCTGGCTGGCTTACTTCACACTCTTGCTTTGTAGCACTGAGCGAGCTCTGAAGTATCTCTTCTGGAACCTAGTGGTTAAAGCAGCTGTCAAGGGCCTTGCTTCTGATTTAATGTGACACCAAGGCTGGGAAACAATATTATTCCAGTGTTTTCCTGCAGCAGTGAAACCACGATCAGCTGTGACTGGTATTTAAACCACCACGGCTGAAAGCATGGTATGTCTTACTCAAAGCTGTGCTCTTGCAAGGAATGATGTTACAGGTATTTTCTCTTGAGCATAATTGATCTGTATCTCTGTTTTTAGATGTAACAAAAACTGCCCTGAATTGCTGGAGCTTTGAATGGTGTGATTTGTGCTTTAGGAGTTCACAGGGGGGAGAAAGTGTTCCTGCTAGTTGGTCGTTATTTGATTGCCTTACCTTGCAATACTTTTACATTTCCTTCTGTAGAGATTTTTCCTGTGTTTCTGCTGCATATCCCTAATATATGGGGAGCTATTTTAAATATTTACCATAGTTAAAAGAAAGAAAATAGGATGCAGTAGGCATGCTTTTTGAGTGGAAAAATACTTTTTAATACAGTAATTACATTTGGGGAACGATAGGACAACAGCATGGGCTTTTTTTGGTGAAGGAATTGCAGTCTGAAGGGGTAAGGAAAAGGGGATTGCAGGTTTGTACCACAGTCCTGCAATTCCCTGGCTGAAAAAGTCAATTTAGGATTAAATCTCTGCCGTGTATCTAACCAGATGAAGCCATTCTGGGGCTGACAGTCCTGCTGCCATGTGGGCACTGGAGACTGGCAGGGAATGCTGGGAAGAAAATGCAATTCTGTAAGCTTGCTGGTGTTCCTCACACTGAGACCTGCAGACCTTGGGCTGTGACTGTCTCTTCCTTTGGGAGCAGGAGTCATCTGGAATTACTCCTGCTGGAATAACTTGAGCTGACCAAAGGTGAGGCTTTCATAAGCCCCCAGGTTGCTCCAGAGAGAAGATAAAAAGACATGCATTGCTTGAAGGTGGCTGGTGACCCTCAGAAGGCTTTGGCTGGACTTCACGTTTGCCTGCTTGTGAACCTCCCTCACACTTTGGGGTTGGAGCTTAGTGAGAACTGGAGTCTAGAATTTTGCCTGGCCAAGGACATTGAATTCAGCTTAGTTTTCACCCTGAGAATGTTGCAAGCTTCCCAGAAAGAAAGGGTTGGGGTTTTTTTTTCCTCACTAGCATGATCACAAAATAATACAAACTTCTCCCCACAAAGTGTTGATTGTTCTGTAATGAAATCCTAAGTAATTCTGTAGTCGCTTGGGGGGGAAAAGCAAAAACTGTTCTTAGCACCTGCTGTATGATATCACAAAGCTACTGCTCATAATGGTTCTAATATGTGAAGGCAGTTGCATAATATCATCATATTACAGTTTGTATAAGAAAAAAAATCATGGACAAGAGATTGCCAGTAGAAACTCTTCACAAATGCTATTTTTTCCTCATTGCTGTTCCTCTGTCTCAAAATATCTTTGCCTTTTCCTTGTCAGAGCCTGTAGGTTTCATTGGTGGAAACAACAGCTAGCAAATAATGAAGAGGGAAGGGGGGAAAAAAAATCACTATGTTTTTAAAAAAATCATTTTTCTATAGAAGCTAATGTTCTATAAAGAGATGCAAGAGGAAGAGAAAAAGATACTAGATAGCACAGCTGCATTGAATTGCAAGACAGCTGGAATTTTTCAATGTAACCAGATTTTAGATGAGTTTTCATTTCTCTATAATAAGATCTTTGTAAACCACAGTCCTAAACAAAATGGTGATGATGAAAATAGGGAAGAGCAGTGCTGCTTGTGCTGTGTGTCTGACAGTCAAAATATGAGGCCAGGTTCTTAGCAGCTATAAACCTGTGTCAGCAGAGCTATGCAATTTCCATTGGCAGCAAAGCTGCCTTGTTGCAGGCACTGAGGTATAAGGATTGCAGCATATGAGGGGATATTGTCTAGTGGTCACGATGCCCTGAGTGCCCTCAGCTGAAAGGATAAGAATGAAAGAAATTTCAGGCAGAGCCTCTAGTAAGACTTAGAGCTGAATCAGAATTTGCCCTGGAAAATCCTGGGCAGCACATAGCACAGCAGCTACTCCAGCCTTGGAAGAAATCCAAGATGCCTCTGCCTCACGTCCAGACTCTCAGTCTGACCTCTCAGAGTGATAAATAGTGAGTTCACATTTCACCCTGATCCTTCCTGAACCTGCTCCCTTGCAGAGGGCTTGGTGTAGGAGAGGTCAGGGCCCTCGTGGGCATGCAAAGGTGTGATAAAAGGAGAGAAGTTCTTGTGCACTCTCTCCCTTGCTCTCTTCCTCATTACACTCACACAGGTCAGCATAGTCTGACTTTTCAGCAGACAGAAGAACAAGAGGCATTTCCAAGCTACAGTTCCTGTTCTGCCACCTGCCTGCCATGTGGTCTTTAGCAAGTTACCTCATCTCTCTGGCGGTTTACTGAGCTATAAAACACAGTATAAATGCAGCCTTACAGAAAGGAAAAGGACAAATTCTCTCCCTCATTGAGAAGCCAGTGGGTTCAAGTATTTTGGATACCTTAATCAAAACCAAAACTCCATGACTATCCATTTGAGGAGGCTTTTTAGTGCACCTTAGCAGGATAGAAAGAACTACTGGCTGTCTGCAGTTGGAAAAGTAGTCTCCTGATATTCTGTGCTATATCCTCACAACATTTTCCTTTGAGGTAGAAATCAGTGCTGCATTCATTTTTCTGATGTGGTTATTTTAAGGTCTATAACTGGATCAGAACCAATGCTTTTTCTTGTGGCAGCAGCAGGGGGATGATTTAGTTAATGCTGGGATCGGGTGCCAAGTCATGAGTTCCAACCTATTCCTATCAGTGCCCATCCATCACCAAACTTGGGGGAGTAAGGCAGAAATATAAGCATACTGACAATTTGCCAGAATGATTTAAGACCTGGCATTTAAGAGTTCCTGTTGTAGTTGTTCTTTTGACATGTCTCCTAATTTGCTCCCATCTTGAAGACACTCACTACTTTAAGTCTTAAACAATCTTCATCTGGGAATAAAACTCAGCAGCAGAAACGGGGGGCCTTATCCAAGGGTAAGGTTGCACAAGGGCAGACAAGCCTGCCTACTTTTGGGTCATCAGCAAACATAAATGTGCCTGTAGTAATGCTACATGCACTGCTCTATTGGCCCTGCCTCTCATGTGGGAAGAGAAGCCAAAAAGCAATATGCATTATTGATCAGAATGTGCAGGTGAATGAAGATGGACACGGATAGGTCACAACTTGATTAACTCTGCATAGCCTGCACTTGCACAGATCTAGGGCTGAGTTACTCTGTCTGGATACCCTAAATCACAAAGAATAGTGATCCACAGATCCACCCAGTCCTCCAGGTCCTTCACTATAAGTTGTGGACATGGTACCAGAAAGAGGGTGTTCATTCAAAGACATCTAGACTTCCTTGCTGTCGTAGCCACAGATGCAAGCAGCAGTATCCAAGGCTGCCTGTGCTGTGGGAGCCAGTCTCTCCTCCACCAGCTATAAAGCAAGAGCCATGACTGAGCTGAAGTATTGGGACCAGAGGTGTACAGTTGTGTCTCATGCCCACAGTGATGAGCTGCCAGCTCTTGCTTACCCTTCACACACATAGAGAAAAGCAGAAGAACCTGTTTGGTAACTCACACTGTCCCATTACCATTTTGGGCTGCTGTCTCTACTTGTGTCCTAAACACCCTTTCTGTACACTCCTGTGACAATCATTCACCATAGTAACAAGAAAGGCAAAAACCACAAAAGCTATGGAAATAGCTGAACACAACCAAGATGGAGCAAGTGCTATTTAAGCAGAGTGCACTGTACTCCAGTGCAGTCACATATCTTCTCTCAGCATACTGCTAGATTGGCTGAATAACTGAGTCTGTGAATCCTCCTTCTGCTATTTAATTGCCTCTGAATAGATTGCAGCTTTCTAAGATTCATTTGCTCTTCACAGTGAATCACTGAAATATTTTCATGGTCACAAATGTTCACAGCAAAACTGTTTGGAGAAGTATTTGATAGTTAGAAATCCAAGTGGTATTTTTCTTTCATTCTAACTAGATCCATGGATCACGTTTGCAAAAGACTTTCTCTTCTGTTGCAAGGTATTTGCCTCTCACCACAGAAATGACATGAGTCTGTGCTGTTCTTAAGGCTTCTGTATTAAGATTGGTATCATTAGCAACATCCTTGAAAAGCTGCAAAGAAAATCAAAGATGAGTACATGATTAGCATTCAATAGTACTTAAAATAGAGATTTTGAACTAAAATTTCAACATGTTTCCATGTAATGGATGTGTACACATCTGTGTGCATGACTTGCACCTTTTAGAGCTGTAGTAGATGAAGTCTGGCCTTTGTTTTCTACAGTTGTTCACTATTTCTCCTGCTATATATGTTTTTATGTATGTCTGTTTGGATATAAGGTAAACAGGGAATATATTGAGCAAGAGCACAGCAGCGCCCATGCCTAATGTAGCCCAGTTCCCTTTCTCCAAAGGGTGTTGATAATGACTTAGTGAAAAACAGTGAAACATTTTCTTCCGAAGCCAGCCACCAGTAACCTTGTCCTAGAAAATGTGAGAATGTGCTACTGTTGTAAAGATCCACTCTTCCTTTTTGATACATTTTTTTAAGTGAGGAGAATGCTATTCAAATGCCCATGAAAATCTTCAAGAACCACTCTTGGTACATCTTCTTTCTTGGGTTTGATTTTTCTTTAGTTCATTTAGTCTTTCATTTTGTGTCTATCCATATAATCCTGTCTGTTAGTCCAAAAAAGGCTCAGCATGACAGTAAAAACAGGCCAAGGTTCTCTCAAAATTTCTCCTTTAGTTTAAGCCTTTTTTTCCTAGGGCAGTATTACAAACAAGAAAGCTACATTCCAAGCTCATTTGAAAGAGTAACAAAACTAAAAGGGAGTTTGTTTGTATTTATTTTTCAAGCAACCTCCTGAATATCACATTTTGTTAAAGCTAAGTGAAACATTGCAAGTGTCAAGTTTAGGTCTGTAGCCAGTCACAATGTCTGAGCAGGCTTCAAGGTCTCAGCCTGTCATAGACTGACACACACACTTAACTTTATGCACTCAGATCTTTCACTGTCTTCAATGCAGACATCTTCATGGGATCAAGGCCAGGATTTGTGCAGATACATTAGCTGTCTCCTGTGCAGCTCTGCTGTGCACAGCCAGTTCTGCTCCTTGCTGTAGTCATTTTTTTAATTGGGTACTAAGGAAGCAGAGGAAGACTCTGTTCATAAAGAGTATGGTATAAAATGGGAGAAGGAGGTGATGGAAAAGCAAAATCAGAGAAAGGACATATTTCATCTTGAGGTGGAGACTGAATCTGTTTGCCTTATAGTCAGTGACAGGACCTTTCCACAGATGCTCTCTTTTCTGAACAAAGTTGACTGGCTTCTGACCATATGCCAACAAATTCCTAATAAACATCACTTATCTTCTTTTCCCTGGATTCTGATAGTCACATGTTATGTCCCATGAAACCAACCAACAAACAAAAACAAATCCCAAAGCAAAAGCTATTTCCATGCAGTAAATTCATCCCAGGAAGTATCAGTGACAGCTCTAGAGTAGAAGTCTACAGCTAGTTTGAGGTGCTATCAGCATGCCAGCACTAAAAAGGGACCAAATGAGCCATGGTGTGAGGGAGAAGATGTCAGCCTAGGCACAGCACACAATATGACTGGGATAAAGAAACAATGCAAAAACCAGCAGTGGCTAACAGATGAGGTATTAGGCCTAGCAGGGAGAAGACAAGGGCTTAAATCAAAAAGACATCCTGATGAGACTGGATGTAAGCTGAGCACACAAGCCTCCAACGAGGGATATGAGAGGTGGTTAGATGAAACACTGCAGGAATTCATCCATAGTGAGCAGTGCAGGAGTTGGAGCAACAGGATGGGAGAGGTGGATGCAAAGGGAGTTTTCAGCACTGTCAAGGAAATTGGCCAAACACTCCTTCCCGGAGGCAGTGTCATCAGGGCAGCATATGGCTACAGTGGAAAAAAGAATGGGGGG